>VXBO01012111.1:1486-108359 GCA_013400135.1 Rhinoptilus africanus | reverse complement strand
AAAAGAAACAAGAAAAAAAAAAGGCTGTCTTTGACTAGAAGTTCTAAACTTAGACTCTTTCAGTGTTTTATTTAGCATTTCACAGTCACATGTAGGGTTCAACAGTCTGTTCACCACATGCTGCAGCTTGTTTATGCTCTGAGTAGGTGGACTGCTCTTCAATCCCTGCCTTCCTGACTATACTTGGACAAAATCTGGTGAACTACATGTAGGGCAATCTATATATCCTTTGTAGGTTTCCCTGGCAGTTAGATGGAGGTGGTGAAAACAGATCATAAATGTGAGAAGGATTTTGTTAGGTTTTTACCTGGGTTTTGCCAAACACTGAAAATGGTAAAGTGGTAAATTTGCTCAACTTGTGATTAAGTATCAGCAGTGCTCTTCCTCCTAAAAGCCAATGAAAATCCAATTGAAAAGCACTTTTATAAGAAGTTGTATAGTTTATAAACAGAAGGAAACTAACTTCCAGTAACTTTCAGAGTTTAGAATGATACTACTAGATAATTTTTTTTAGACTTACTGGAAAACTAGTTTGAAAACCGTTATTAGCAAGACCAGATAAACTTTAGTTTATGGGAATTATATCTCCAAACTATAGCTCTGTCTCTTCATGATATGCACCTGAAATCTGAAGTTCATTAAATCGAGTACTAAAGCTGGAAGATATGTAAACTATACTTGCAATTGGTTCAAGGAGCAAGGCAATTCTTGAATTGCAAACCTGTATCAAATTAGGAAGACTGAAAATTTATTCAAGACAAGTGGAGATACAGTGGTGCTGTGCAGGAACATTTAGGCAGTTACAGAGTAAAACTAAAGGGTCATGTAGAAAAGAATGCACTGAACTTAAAATATACTAGAGCAAGATGAGTTGACCTTTTGCATATTACTCATTCTGCTCTGTGTCCTAGTGCTGAAGTTAGTTGTGACTTACTCTTTGAAACACATGACCTACCAGGAGAGACTCAGGGAACGAGGTTTACTTAGCCTAGAGAAGAGAAGAGGAGGTGAGCTGCAAAGGGAACATAATAGAAGCCTTCCAGTGCCTATGAGGAGGTTATCAAGAAGATGAAGTCAGGCTCTTTACAGATGTGCATGACATGAGGGCAAGGGACAATGGATACAAATTGAAAGAGACTGAAGTTATAATTTAAGGAGTGGGAGGAGTGGGAATGCCGTGAGTACAGACAAGTGTTGGAACAGACTTCCCAGAGATGTTGTAGAATGTCTGTCCTGGAGGTTTTCAAGAGCAGACTTCATAAACCCCTGAGTCATCCTGTCTAACCTCAGAGCTGACCCTGCTTTGAGCACAGTTGGACTAGAGATCACCTGAGGTTTCTCCAGCCTGAATCACTCTGCAATTTGTTGTTGACTCTGCCCTGGGTCTTCACTTGTTAAATAATAATAGATTTAAAAGAAAAATCAACTGCTTTAGCATGTTTTTAATATTTTTCTTCATATGGGAGTTAGTTTTGTGGTTGACTTACTACCAGGGCTGAGGAGCTGTGCAAATGTGCAGGTTTCATTACAAAGTACTATAGTATAGTTTGGGTGACTTAGTCATTCAGACACATATTCATCCCATTTATCTGCAGCCAAAGTCAGCTAGTATCTTGTACCGTGCTGCTTTTTAAACTCCCTTTCACAAAGGCTTTGTGAATGATTGACAGGTTTGGATTCAGTTCTCGAACAGGAAGTTCACAGTTCTAGTAATTAAAGTAATCTTACATGATGATATGAAAATCTGAGAGGATATATCCTGGATAGAAGACTGAATTGAGACTGATGACATGCAAATTTCATTTGTCTGAAATAAAATATTTTGTCTCTGTGCACTTGTAAGTAAGCAAGTGGAGTAAAGGATAGATTTACAGGAGGCAGTGGTGATGGACATAATTTGAAGTAAGAGAAGTTTGAACTGGATAAAGGAAAAACATTTTCACTATGAGGAATCAAACAGTGGAAGAGGTTACCTACAGGGGCTGTGCAGCCTTCATACTCGTAGGCTTTCAAGGTCTCATACTGAGCACTGAGGAACCTAGTTTCATTTCATACTTGACCAAGTAGGAGTTTGGAGTTGAGACTTCAAATGAAGGTTGGAAATAACATCAGTAATACCTACTGAAGTATCAGTGGTCAATGTAGGTGACAAGTCATTAAGTGTCCTACATTGGTCTGGACTACGGTGGTTTCACTCACACCTGGTGACACTGTTGTATTTCATTAAAGAAATTATTTAGAGCAAGAATGCTCTAAATAGCAATCACTTTAGAGCAATCACTGCTTTTGTAGCTGTCAAGCATGCTGGGACATAGAACAAATACTAAGCTGTGAAGTCAGTCTTTCTGCCTTTATTGGCTTTACTATTTAAAAGAATAGGAAAACAAAGTGTGATAGCATGTTACATTGGCTATCTAATAGGGGAATGTTTAGGATACATTTGCTATGTCCTTGTTTACACTAGGGATTTTAACTCCTTCTTACAAGACACAGTGATCTCCCCCCTTTTTTCACCTTTTTATTTTTAGAGCAAGTAGGATCTATGTCCAACTTATGCCTAGATCCTTCCTTCCCCGCCTGACCCCATTTTACAAGGGACCATCCCTAACAAACAAGATCTGATGTTTCTTGGGGTTCCATGAGAGTTTTGTTTACTCTGCATAAAAGGGCCTTATTTGTTCCAGTCTTGATGTTTTATTTTTAATACCAAGAAATCTGAGGACTTAAAGTGAAGAAAGCAAATTTAAAAAAACCCCAAAAAACAGCCACCAAAACCCAAACAATGCACTGGGGTTGGTAACAGTAAAATATTATAGAAATGCTAATAACAACAAACAAAAATATGTAAAACTGTATCATTGCAGGAAAACAATGGAATCACATAGCTATAAGGGCAGGACAAATTAGCTGACATGAGGGTTAATAGCAATCATGTATATGCAAGAAAGAAACATTCCAGGTACTCTGCCTAGGGTACATTTAAAGAGGTGGTAGTGATGGAAGCATCAGGTTCAACTGAAGCCCTACACATGTAACCCTGAGATGCACGTTACAGTATCTGCAGTTCATCAGCTCAGTAATACAGGAGTGCAAGGAATTTTCATTGTTTACATTGATTGTTATTTTATCAAGTGTTACACAGGTTAAAAAAAAAGTCTGCTATACAAATTACTTAATCAATGTACCTATTTTATGGTGAAATGGCAGTAAAACTGTAAGTAAATAACTATGAGGATAAACATCTTAGCTAAGGACTTGCAGTAAAAGATTGCCTAATCAGAAGGTCTTACCAGGAAAAGTCTGTGATCCAGGTATTGACTGAACAGTCTAGTCTGAGCACCATCAGTAGTATTGCTGTTCTAGGAATCTCAATACCCAAAAGAAGTTCAGACTAGTGTCTGTTAACCACATATTCACCCCACGCTACCAGTGCTGTAGGTCAGAAACGCTGTTAAGCATTTGTTTATTGCATAAATATTATTTTGAACTAATTGAATGCTCTATTAATTTTACTGAAAACTTTTATGCTACTTTGCCTGATTTGAAGGATTACAACACTCTTTGAGTCCTGAACCATTTGAAATGATAGACTGCATTCATCCAATCTAGCAAAAATACTGTAAAGACTGAAATTCTACACTAGCCATGAATAAAAACAACCTGATAACAAGAAAAATATGTTTGATAAGAATGGGTATTCTATGAAAATAAATGCAAGCATAGTATGTTTTAGTTTTTTTCATCCTTAGCTATGCTATAATCCGGTTGGATGGCATTGTAAAAGTAGTGAGTGATAGAGAATATTTATTAGTTAACAAACACACTGATGGACTCAGGTGAACTCAAAATGAGTTTTGTAGTACGACACACACTCTTGCAATGGGAAACTGAAGATTTTTTTGTTTTGATGAGTTCAAAGCTTAATCACGCAAACTTTTTTTATAGTCAAGGATTGCGTGGTTGGTTCTGAGCATGGCAATGAAAACTAAACCCAAGCATCCATCATTAGACCTTCAGATAAGAACATGATTTTTTTTTTTCATATTAGCCATTAGTCACTAGAAAGTGGGTAAGCATTGCTGACCTAAATTCTGTCTGAATCACTTCAAGCAATTTCAGTGTTTCTGGTGAAATACCCGAGAATGAAATTTGTGTTGACATTGAAACCAGACAGTCACACTGAAGGTTCAACAGACATCAGCTGTCTGATTATTTTGCCTTGAGCTGCATGCTCCCTTTTTATTTGTGGGATTCATTTGTCATATATCGACAGTCCTCATGCAATTTCAGTCATGATTTGCCAATTTTAGTGATTTGGGGTTCTTTTCCTAACTTTACAAAGTAGTTATAGTTAGAAATTTTGAATGCAACTTTCATCCTATCCTACTCTGCATCTCAACAGCACTGAGTTCAAACCTGCTGCTTACATGAACTGGAGTAAACCAGCAGTTACTACTGCATTGATTCACAATTACAATTTCCAATACAACAGAATCATGAGAAAACAGGGATTAGATTATTTGGTTGCGACTCGGTGGTGGTGGATGGAAAACACAGGGGAATGTGCAGTGTTTTCTGCAATTCAAAAAGCCACTGAGTCGACTAGCTCCAGGACTGGAAGTAAGACCTGCCATAAGTACACAGTGCCCAAGGTGGGGAGATTTGTATAAATGTTTTCTGTTTGTGTTTTCTGTTTATGTATGTTATCCCCCTCTGAAATAAAACTGGTATTAGACTTCTTATTTATCAATCATTTATAGTTAGCTGCTGTTTTTTCAACTTAATCTCTTGTGTTTAAGAGAAATTGGAAAATGGGAGATGTAATATATAAAATAAACAAATTTTTTTCATATTACAAGTGAAAGTAAACATACAAGCATCTTTCATTCCTACTCCTTTATTCAGTTTGCACACACCTACCTTCGGTACAATTAAAGAACTTCAATAATTTCAGTGCAACTACCCTTGGTAGTAGATTTAATTTTATATATTAAATAGTTCAAGGTCTTTGCATTAGATGAATCTTTATTTGTTTTGACCCTGTATTTTCAATAGAGGATATATATTAGTATGGTGAAGAAAAAACATTCAAGCTCTTCCTTCTTGAACCAAACTCATTGCAAGACAAGTTCTAAGCAAAAGTACTTTACTAATGCATTCACAACTCATACTACATAGATAATATGTGGATGGATAAGTGTAAATTTAACAACTGTTAAATTTTTTAAATGTGTGTGCACTTTAAAGATCGGTCATATAACCTTCTTCTAAATGCACACTTTGAGAAGTTTTAGTATTTGTTTTCCTTTCTCTTGGAAACTCTTATTTTGCCTTGCCTCCCAAATGTCTTGTTTTCGCCTCTTTTATAATAAGGCTTCTGTTTATTTTAATAATTAAAGCTAAATCAGAAGGGACTAAGCTTAATTCATTAAAAAGAACAAACATTGCCCATCTGCAGCTTTATTAGGCTTTTTTTTACATTTTAGCTTTTAAAAAATTATTACTCGGTCTCATATCTGGTAGGCAGTAAAGATAAGAGATGAGCATTGCTCTTGACATCTACATTCAGTTAGACATTTGGTTTTGTATTTGGAAACGCTTTTATTAGTTATCTGGCTATGTGTTCTTTCATTTGGAATGCCAAAAGCAGGCTGTTGTGGGATCAACCTGTGTTAACCAAATTTAACTTGTTCAACTTGAAAACTAATTTTGGGAGATTCTGGATCTTCATAAGACAAGAGTAGATGGTACAGGGAGACAGTAGCAGACACCTCTGTATATGCAAATACATATGCTTGGCAGGCTGCAGAGGTCCAAGTAGAGATGTATGGAGATACACATCCTAAAGAACTACAACAATTTTCTTGAAATCTTTTAACATAATTCTTATACTGAATTACTCATTCTCTTGTACTTTAACTCAGAATACCAAAAGAACACCTCTCTCACACAGAACAGCTGCCAGCGACAACCAGTTGTCACTGTTAGATTTGCATCTGGCCCCTGCTATGTTCTCAGACTTACAGTTTTAGCAGTCTGAGTCCTTAAATTTTGCTCTTGAAATTCTGGTGTCTGTTAAAGTGGTCAATCACATTGAGGTCAATATTTTCTGTGTTTCCATGTCCACCTCACAGAGTGTCATTTCTGATAGCACTTTTCAGATACAGTCACTTCAGATATGACAAGCAATGTGTCAACTATTTCTTACTTCAATCACTTCAGTCACTATTGTCACAGCCAAAAAAAACTTGATGTGGAGTATTAAACTTATTGCCAAGTAGCATAAATATTTAATTACTGATTTGTGTATTGGGGAAACAAAAAAAAACCACCAACCATTTAAAACACTGGTGAAAACTACCCTTCCTCTTCTTTTTCCTTGCTGAACTTCACTCTGGACACCTCTGCCTCCCCCCTTATAATTGTCACAGGTCACTTCAGTGAGGCAATGGTTCAGGCGGTTACGGTCACTACACTGAGGTCTCTTTCTGCTGCTTCTTCTTTCTCACTCTTTGCATATGCTGTGGTGGCTGAGGGGCTCAGCTGTGCCCTGTGCTGGGGCCCTTGGAGCTGGCTGGAAACAGCTGTGTCCGACATGGGGCAGCCCCAACTCCACCACAGACGCCGCCCAGCAGCATCTCCACTGCTAACACCTTGCCATTTACACCCAATACACACCTACATCCAACACAGGTCTGGCTTGTGTAATCATGATTCTCCTCTTCTTTGCCAGGTAACAAGAGAAACCCTTGAGGAAACTTCACCTCTTCCATAACATCAACATGTGGCAGGTTTGAATGCTTGTTTCAGCTAGTACATATTAAGAGTTGGGGTTGTTCAGCCTGGAGAAGAGAAGGTTCTGAGGAGACCTTATAGCAGCCTTCCAGTACCTAAAGGGGGCCTACAGGAAAGATGGGGAGAGACTATTTGTGAGGGAGTCTAACAATAGGACGGGGGTTACAGTTTTAAACTGAAAGAGGGGAGATTTAGATTAGATATTAGGAAGAAATTCTTTGCTATGAAGATGGTGAGAAAATGGAACAGGTTGCCAAGGGAAGTTGTGGATGTCCCATCCCTGGAAGTGTTTGAGGCCAGTTTGGATGGGGCTTTGAGCCGCCTGGTCTAGTGGGAGGTGTCCCTGTCCAGGGCAGGGGGGTTGGAACTAGAAGGTCTTTAACGTCTCTTCTGTCCCAAACCACTGTATGATTCTATGTATGTACACATATGTGCATGAATATACATGTGTTTTTATTTGAGTAGGTGTATATAGATAGCTAACAACTTTTTATCCAGATGGGTTTAGGCACATGAGCAGGCTGCAGGAGTGCTCCTGAGGCAGAGCGGTGGCTGGATCAGTACTCTGGCAGCTCACAGTCCCCACTGGTGTTACACACTTAAAGCCTGGAACAGCTTCACTTGGGAGAAATTTGAAGGGCTGTGAGGAAACGCTGCTTGGTGCCTTGCTGGTATAATCCTTTAATATATCTTGCTGTTGAGCATCCAAAAATTTAGACTGAGAAAAAAAACCCATCCCTTTTCCAATATTTACAGGAATACTATGGTAGGAAGTATTCAGAGACGCTCTCAAAAGGCCAAAAGGGGAACAACGAGTAGACGTGAGAGAAGGCCTGCACTTGCATATAAGTTAATGCTCCACTGGCCATTAGGAAACCAATTATCAAGTTAATTATTTTATGGTTTGCTTACTTATACTTAATCTTGTTTTTTATAATTAATTTTTATCTTCCAAGAAAATTCGTAGATATTTGACTTGAAGCCCGTGTAGTTTGGTGCAGAAGGCTACTAGGAATGTTCTCAGGGTTGTTTGGTTTTGGGGTTTTGTTGGTTTTTTTGTTAGGGTCACTTCATTTAGGAAACCATTAAGGTTAATATACAGTTCCAGTGGAAACACTGGCATATAAAGATCTATAGTCTGATTTTGGAGGTGACATCCCAGCTTGAGGTGGAACAAAAGATACATCCTTTGCTATTTTAATGTCAGTTTTATCATGTTCTAGCTCAGCTCCTGTTTAGATAAAGACTTCAATGAATATTATTCTATGGAAAAAAAATATGGATAGTTTAGCTCACTCTCATGGAGTGAGCTCCATGAAATGAGTCAGTTCTTCCTCCTACAATGAAGCTGTAGATCAGACATGTGAAAAACAGCAGTAGAATTATGAGCTTAATGTGCAGCTAATTATAACAGGATTTGGGCACTTGACACTCCTGTACCCATTTGACAATTTTAGCCTTAATCCCTTGTCAGAATTATCTATTGAAACACTGATAGAAATGTATTTATTTTTAAAGTTTCTATCTTTGTTCCTGTGACATTCAATAGGAAGAAGAAGATTTCTAAGAAAAGCTTTTTTTTTTTTTTTAATGTTATTCTCTTGGGAGTTGTGTTTCTTTTTATCAAACACAGATTTTTTAATAGCTATTCACACAGAGTTTAATACAGATGGTGTTTCACTCTGATACAAAAGTAAATAATATAGCTATTTGTTTACAAACACTGAATTTGAAATTAGAGCTGTCAGCATCACTTTCTGAGTATATCACAGGATTTTGAGGAATCAAGTTTGATTGTTTTTAAAAGTTGCACTCAATGCAAATGTCATGCAATAGAATTAAAATTTCTTCATTCCAGCTTCATGTGAATATATCATTCTTGGAAGAAAAAGCATCAGCAACCCCTTGCATCTGATATTCTAGACTTTAATTGCTATTTGATCCTAACTTTCTGATAGTTTCACTTCAGGATGAAGCAATGTAAGAGTCCAAGTTCCTACATAAGAAAGTAATACTGGAGTTTTAGTCTGCATCAGCTGTCTAACATGCACCACAAAAAAAAAAAAAAGTGATAATTTTTTCCAGTTTTCCATCCAGTTGTCAAATAGTTTCAGCCCAGTTTCAATGGACTTCCATTCAGTAAGGTCAGCAGAAGGAGCAGATCATCTTTTTCTGCTGACATTTAGTAGACATGGCAAGCAAACATCATCTTCAGCACTGCTTCAGATGTACACTTCATCTCCTTCTGAGCCTGAATACCCAGTGTGTAACACAGTTTGAATTTTTTAATATATTATCTCCAAGTACTTAAGACTATTTCATGTGTTTATATAGTTACATTTAACACGGAACAGACTGAGCAAATATCAGGGAAAAATTAATTCTTTTTTAAGGCTGTGTTCTTGATCTCTTTAATACACTGGTTACCCATAGGGACAAAAGTGTGAAAGATATTTTAATGAAAATAATTATTTTTCAGTCTGAACTGAAATTTGTAGAAATTTGGTAACTAACAAGAACACAGGAATTCATAGATAGAACAGAAATCTTCTTTCTCAGGGACCCAAATGCCATTTTTATCTATTGTTGTTTAAACAGTATCAGGAAGACTTGCTAAACAAAATTTCAAAGCTTTAGTGGCATTTAGTTGACTTTTAAGGAGACTATAATACTTTTTACGACAAAATGTAGCATATGCATGGTTGCAATATTCAACAGTGATCTAATTTAACTGGTGAATTAGGGCCTAAGACATAAGTTGCATATAGAGATACTGATCTTACTGGAAGAACATGGACAACCTTGAAACATGCTCTTTTAGAACTACTACTTTTTCTCTAATAAAAAAATTATATTTACAAAATGTATTATTTATTTTAAATCTTAGCAAAAATGTATGTTAAATTTTATTAGCTGGGGTATTTTAATATTGACACTAAAATGTGCGCTAAAAATATCAAACCACAATTATTAGTTCTCTACATTTTGTTGTCTTTTGTGATTCACTGCACAAGTAATTTCCCATACAACTTGTTGATATGCTTCAGTGTCAACAGTTCTAGTAGTTTAAATTTATCTTTCCTATCAGTAAGTTTGTGGTTTGAGGCTATGCTTGCATACAAGCTATGTTCCTGAACAAGCTGAAGTATTCCTCCAAGAAAGGTGATCTTAATATCATGTGCCTTGTTTACAGAGGAAATATTATAATAAACTGTGGCATTTTCCGAGGTAGTATTTTAGTTTGCTTTAATATGATGCTATGAGATACTTTGTGATAATGACAAAACTGTTTTACCTTGTAGTGATAACAGAGCTGGTATATTAAGTTGGTATCCAAGACATAATAGTTAAACACAAATACTTATTTTTTTTTTTCTGTAGGGGAAAAATATTTAATGGTTTTAGGCTTTCAAATAAAAGATGTGAGAGACATAATGGATTAAGAATATTGGTTTGGTTGAACACTCATTAAAAAAATCAAGATGTGTTAATTGGTACAACAAGTGGTTTGCATACTACATGCAATTATGAAAGTATATTTTTCTCAGTATAGAACAAAGGATGTGTTAAGATAAGGAAAGCTTCCTAAGACATTATGAAGATCAAAAAACTATATATTATTCTAAATGTGTGACAGTTCCCAGGTACTTAAAAGATAGTGCTAAAGACTATAGATACTAGTACGGCATTATTACCAATATAGATTAAACAAATAACCAAAGTAAAATATAAATCTGTAAATATTTCAAAATGGCTAAAATCGCAGTCGTCGTTTTATCTACTTTCTCTTGTGAGTCCTGAACTTGGGTTAATATATTCTTGGTGCAAAAAAATAAATAATTGAGAAGTGCATTCATTTAAAACATTATGTATATATTAAATGGCTTTAAATAGACAAGAAAATTTGATTGAGCAACACCACCTGTAATAAGGGAGTCAATGTTTTCTCTCCTATAAAACCTCGTTTTTAGGCATTTTGTCTTTAAACTTTTGTCCTAAAGTTTTCTAACCCTAAGATTGCTTCATGCAGTCTTGAGACTGCGTTTTTGCATGAGATTTTCCAAACTGAGCCACCTGAGATAGAAAAAAAAAAAAAAAAAGAAGAAAAAATTCTTCTGCAATATTAGAAAAGAATGAAACTGCACTGAAATTTGGAAAATGTATTGACTTTTACAGAGACGGAGTTTTCTGTGTGTTGAAGGGAAAAACAACCTAGCTATGAGGAAAGGTTTAGTGAAGAGTCCTCATGGAAAACTGATGGGGAACATGGGTTGGTGGAACTGGAACTTGGGACAAGAAGTGGCTGGGACAGAGTGCTGAGGGGCTCAAGCTGAAGCATGGAGGGCAACCTGGAACAGTTTCCTCAAGGAAAAGCTAGACAGAAATCTGTCCTGATAAGGGAACACATCAACAGTGGGTTGAATTAACTTGGAGATTTTCAAATCCCACTATTGCCTCTTATCAGCAAACAGGGAACCCACTGCTAAAGTCTCTCATTTCTCTGAAGTGCTTTTCCAAGTAGAAGATAAGGAAACACTGCTACCAACTCTCCTGCTTGCTCAAGTGATGTGCTGGTTTTACAGTTTCTAGTCCCAGTTGTACATAGATGGATTGCACCTTACTTAATGCTGTTTGAATATTCTTTTTAAAAATAAGGGATTAATGCAAAAAAAATTTGTTCCTGAGTTTGCTGGCCAAGCATTCCAAAGTTGCTAAAAATGAAATTGCTAGTTGCCTGTGTGGTCTTACTTCATTATCCGCATGCATAAGCTTTATGATTGTTTTATTATATTGTACTGTGTGTCCTATAGGACTGCAATCAGTTCTGTATCCATGCTGGAGAAGGCTTGATTACAAAGTCACTGCTTTAATTTTTGCAGCAATTAGAAAGCATGCAGGAAAAGAAACATGACTCAGTGGTTAACCCTGTAAGGTGTTTTCCTGGGGGAACTCAGTTGTATTCTTGTCTGTGCTAAAGATTGCATGAATCCAAGACAAATAGTTTACAGGTAGTCACTTGGTGAGGTGCCTGGTTTTGGAAGCTTAATGGAGATACTGGGTCATAGCTGCTGCAACTGAGATCAGTGTGGGCTGTGCTTTAAGCATAAAGTACTGCAATGGTCAAGCCATCCTGAAGAAGAAGAATCAGTTTTGCACAGATACACTGGGTTAGCAGATCTGTCAATGCTGTGTAAGGTCTATACACTATTGGAAATAAAGGACAGAGATTTTCATAAGCCTTTGTTTACACGCATGATATAAAACTAAGGTAATGTCTGTAAAACACTTGGGTGTTTAATGGTAAGATGCATAAAAGAATATATAAAGTATTTGGTTCTACCATGTACATCCACCATCAAGAAAAGGAANAAGAAAAAGAGAAAAAAAAAGCATTTGGAGGAGGTGATTTGCCTGGTGTATAACTAATGATAAAGGAAAATGAAGGAATCTATTTAAACTGATACCCCATGGAGTAATGAGGACTTAAAAACCCAAGGAGCTCTACTAAGATTTCTCTGCTGTGCTTTTTATTTACATCATCAGTGAAAGGTATTTTATTTGACAGCTGAAGCTGAAGTAACAGACTTCTTCATTTCAGCGGGTCACCATGAGAGATCAGTTTATACAAGGCTTACTGTAAATCATGACCTGATTTTACAAATTGGGCAGCTTTAATATTTGTGCAGTGGATACCACAACCTTGAAACAATTTAAGCTGTTCTTTTTTTATAGTTTAATTTAGTGTTCTGATATGAGACTCTCTGGTTTATGCTTATTTTAAAGTGACCCCAAGACACCTTGTAAAACAGTTTCCATTAGAGCTTACTTGAACCATAAAAGGCAATATACACTAGATGTAACAAAAATCCAACACTGCTCTTATTTCCATTCTTCATAACTTCCACAAGTTTCACATAACCTGTATGAATGATTTTTATTCATTTAAATAATTTCAAAAGGAAACTCAGAATACAACAGGAGGCAGTATGAAATGTGAGGATTTTTTAAAGTAATAATTATTTGCCACTTCAGATAACTGTCTTGTACACAAAATATAACGGTTTTAATAGGGCAAAATATACATATCGTTACAGCATAAATCTCCCAGATTTACAGTAATTAGGTAGTGGACATGAGGTTATTGAGTCAATACTTGACTCAAAGTGTACTAATAAAAAATAATTTCTTTCTCAAAAGAGATTTCAAGATTTATAAGCATAAAGTTGGAAGCCTCCTCAGTTTCTTCAGTAAGAGCAGAAGACTAATGACGTTGAATAATCACTTTCTTTTAATTTCAAACAAAAATTTTATGTGTTAAGTCCTAGAAGCTTGCTTTATTTTTCTGCTGTGAAAACATACCTATATTTCTGTTATATTTTATGTGGACATTCTAAGGACAGATTATATCTCGCACAAGGCTGTGTCTAGATTCCTTCAGTTTGACTTCAGGGATACAGCTCAGATTAAAACCTCAGTTGCTAATCTTACTGAGTAGATTGTTCCTTCTGGAATTTATGCCTCTCTTCCTTGTCTGCATCACAGCAGCCAACATTTCTGCTAGGGGCTTAACATAATGATGAGGTTAGAGTTAGAGGTAAAGTGAAAGTATGATTTCACAATAGCAGAGAGCTTTCTCATGCCCGTGTGAATACTGCATGCAGCTGCTGCCATTATCTTATTCTGTAGTAAAACAAGTATTTATTTCCAGGGCTACCAATCCAACCTTTACTGTAAGTATTAAATATGCTTTGGTGAAATCTTGAATCCATTTATGTGTCTGCTTTAATGTCCACCAGTTACTCTATCTAACTTAAATATAGATATCGAGACACCTAATTTATGTGAAACAGTTGTTCCAGACTCTACTGAAGACTAAATTTAACAATGGTTCCTTTTTGTATTGCATGTGTGATCTGGGGCTTATTTACAATAGTCATCTCTAGAATGACTGTATGTTCTCTATGTATACTAGAGATGCAAACATCTAAGACTGGCTCAGTTTCCAAAAATCTAATTTATTCTTTTCAGAGATTGTGTTCTAAGCAACACATTTTAAAAGGAATATGTTTTAGAGTACTGTGGAGTTGTTTCCCTAAAATGGCAAAGGAAGGGTATATATGAAGGCCAAGACAATTGGTAGTGAAAGACTGAAAGCTAAGGTAGTGTGGTGACTTCAGGCTTTCTACAGTGCCAAGCAACAAATTGTCAGACAACATACCAGGCAAAATTTAGCAGAAAGTGCATGAAGGTGATAAGCATGCTTTCATTTTTGTAACTTGTGAATATTTATTTAGTGGCTTTCAAAAGATATCCAGAAGAATTAAAAAAAAAAAAAAAGGAATAAGGGGGGTTAACGTTAAGTCAATGTCAGTGGCAATGTTTAGATGTTCAGTTTGACTTGAACTTTGATTTTTAGTTAGAATTTCTTATGAGATATGGGCTTGATAGTTTGAAAAATTTAGAGAGGCTTTGTTTTGGCTGTAATAGTAATGTAAAATAGTCTAATAATCATTACTTATTTAAATATTTTACTTGATTTCCATTCCAGGATGAAAGTTCTGAAGCAACTAAAATTCATGCTGGGGGATTTCAGAGCTCCTATGAAATACTCAGCTCTTCTAGGGGTGGGGATCTGGGGGGAAGACAGAGGAAAGTAAGAAGGTTAAATGACACTTACATTTTATTTTCCTGTAACTTTTCCTTTTTAAGAGGGTAATATTACACATTCAAAGAAGAATTTTTTTGAAGAATTGTTCTCTCTCCGAGGAAAAAAAAAATCCTTGCAAAAGTATTTCTTTCTTTTCACATCTAGATCTTCTGAAGCTGAGATATTGCCAATTGCTAAAAAGTTTAAAATCTATTAAGCTTCTACAAAGTTAAGTATGCGGACTTTCTGGATAGGAGGTACAGAAGACTGTACTTACAAGGTCAAGCAGCCCCTTGAGGGTAGAAGTAGTCATTCCCCTTGATAGTGGTCACAGTGTCATTAGCACCTTTCTCACAGTTTTTAACTCATTTTAGGATAGACTGGTGGACTAAGGCTAGTTAATAGATAAACTTGATCTTATTACAGTACCAAAAGGCAAGAAGCCAGCTGTGAAGTTGTGGTGAAGCTGTGGTGAAGCTTATCATTTTGATGATTAATATCATTATCATCTATCATGTATCAGTGAAATACTACAGAAGAGTGTGACACAATGAAATGTTTCTAAGCATGTCCGATATTAGGTCTTTGCAAATATTGATTTTCCCACCCGTTCAGCTATGCAATATGTTTTTTGCACTGTAAGCACTTTAAGAGGGGAAATATTTCAGTCAGCCTAATCTTAGGCACAGTTTTACAGAACATCCCTCCATGTTTGGCCACAAGTGTGTTCTTTGCTGCTGATGATGTACGTCTACAGCATACTTGTACCTGTGTAGTGCACTGTGGCTGAGGACAGACCCCAGGGGCCAGACTCTGCTGCTCTGTGGAGGTGTCAGATCAGGTTGTGCATGAATCCGGTGGATTGCCTTGGGTAAAAAATCTCCTGCCCGTTAGAACTACCAAATGTATGCAGCCCTTTACATGACCAAAGCATGGCTACGTGCCGGCAGTTGTGGGAGGGCATTTGTTGCTTTGTTTGAAGTTATATTTTTGTAATATTGTAACAATACTTTCAGAAAAAAATTTCAGCCAGTACTTTACCTTTGCACCCTAACACGGGGCTCCTCATAGTGATATCCAGCTACAATCATAAGTATACTTCATCATGATGCTTTGGAGTGGCTCAGGATCAGATGAAACTTTTTACGTTAATGTGAATTGTTGGCTTTCTTCATTGCAGAATGCATAGCTTTTTTCTTACCTTCTATATCTTTTGGGGATCCCGTGTGAAAACGCCAAAAGTTTTGTTTCAGTGCCATGTTCAAGGCTGCAACTGATATACAGTACTGTATCTGCCACAACATTTGCCCAGAATAACTTCGTTCTGCCTCAGAAAGCCTGTCCTTGGTTCTGACCCTGCCCATTTCCCTGCGTGTTCCACCTTCTACTGTGAGCTAATTACATCCTCTATATGCCATCAGGCCTTTAACTCACAAATCTGCAGTGTTGTTAAAGCCACACATAAGTAGAAATTTTCTCTTCAGTGAAACATAACATCTATTTCCTTTTCTTTTTTCTTTCCTTCCGCCCCCCCCAGTATAACAACTAGAGTTAGAGTCTGAGTACTCCCACTTAAAAATGATTAGGTTCTATTTTTCTCCTTCCAACAACCTTATTTTCATGCAAGAAGGAAAGTAGTCTTTACTTTCAATCTCATCTTTTTTGCTGTGGTCAGCCCTTTAGAGAATCATTGATACTTTTTGGGTTTTTTTTTTTTTTTTTTCCTAAGAGTACATAGGAAGCTATCTTAGTACAAATTTCTGCTTGATGTCTTTCTGCTTTAAGTCATGTGTTTCATTTTCTATTACAATTCTTTCTTATTGTGGGTCTCAGTAGATTCTTTTCTGCTATGTTACATGTTCTGGGCAAAAAAAGTGCTCAGGAGCCACATTAATTTTGAAAGAAGTTTATACAGAAGTCACAATTCCAGTTAGCTTTCTAAAATGTAAATGTGATGATGTAGGTATCTCTTCTGATCCCCTTAGAACACATGTGCTTATATTCTCTACAGGTCAGGCTTTCACATCTTTCTTGTGAGGATTGAAAGCTCAGGTCAAGTAATAACAGAACTGAAATGTCAAGGCATCTACAGTTCAGAGAATGTGAGCGTAAAGCGGAAAGGAAGTTCATAGAATCATAGAATCACAGAATCCTAGGGTTGGAAGGGACCTCTGGAGATCATCTAGTCCAACCCCCCTGCCAGAGCAGGGCCACCTTAGAGCAGGTTGCACAGGAACGCGTCCAGGCGGGTTTTGAATGTCTCCAGAGACGGAGACTCCACCACCTCCCCGGGCAGCTTGTTCCAGTGCTCTGCCACCCTCAAGGTAAAGAAGTTCCTCCTCCGGTTTAGGTGGAACTTCCTATGCTCAAGGTTGTGCCCGTTTCTCAGTTTTTCTCAGATTTATCTGCTATGCTAGGTGTCCTGAAAACAAATATTTACTGCACAGGTCCTGAGGTTGTATGTTACAAGTTTAAGTTTTATTCTGTTGGCATTTAGTTTGGCAGTAGATTGAAGCAGGCTAAGATTTAGGGTCTATTTAAATTACTGCTTAAAATGAAGTTAGGCAAGCACACTGAACACTGCCTTCTTCCCAGGCTGAAACAGAGACAGAGGTCTGGATAAGGTCCAGCTGCCTCACATCACTGCTCTGGGAACCTGCATGACTGTTGTATCCCCTGCCCACAGGACACATCTCTAGATCCTCTTCTCCAGAATCTCTACATCCTCTTCACCACCCTCTGTTTCAGTCAGGGTGGATACAGCAAGAAGAAGACTGAGGCAAGTCCTAGCAGGTTTGTGAACAGAAGCTCCTAATGCTCTAGAGCTGGGACTCAAAATGTGAAGATAGGCAAGGAGGAGTTTTCTCTACAGAAGAATTCAGGGCTCTTCAGCTGTGCTGTGGACCTTGTTCTCATGTTTGATGCTCTCTTCTCTTTGTGCAGAGTGGAATTTGCATTTGGCTCTGGCCAAATGAAATTGGCTGTAGCTATTGCAACTTAAAAAGGTCTTTTGCTCATCACAAGTATGTTAAGTAGGAAGTTTTATTGTTTCAGAGACATTCTCCAGGGCAGACGAGTGCTCACTTCTCTCTACACCGCTAAATTTTATAGGACATGTCCTCCAAGACTCAGGGCTGTTCTGCCCTGGTTGTATTGAATGTTAGATTAAAACCCTTTGAGGAAGCTCTGCTTCCACAGGGCACTCTCATTATTATTAATCTATCACTTTTATTGCCTATTTCTTGAAAAGTCTTCCAGTAAGTATTATGGGGGTTTTATAACTTTGAAGACAAAAACAGAACACATATCTGACAGAACAGTTGGATTGTTCTTTATCTTGCAAGATGAACTAACCATACTCTCTCAAGTACAAAATGTGTTCCAACAGAGTTTTTGATATTAGGAGAAGGATTTCGGTTTGTTTCACATAAAGAAAATTAAAGAAAACATAGTTTCCTTTGTAAGTAGTGATGGTAGATGCATAGAAGCTGCAATGGATGGCTATAAACTTCAGCAGGGATAAGAAAGGAAGGAGAGGCAGTGGGGTAACCCTGCATGTTAGGGAGTGTTTTAACTGTCTAGAGCTTGATGAAAGGGTTGAGTGGTTATGAGTAAGAATCAAGAGAGAAACCAACAAGGCAGATATGGTGATATGGCAGATAACAAGGCCAAATCCTGCACTTGTTTCACAACAGCCTCAAGCAGTGCTACAGGCTCGGGCAAGAGTGGCTGCAGAGCTGCCTGGCAGAAAAGGACCTGGGGCTGTTGTTCAACTGCCGGCTGGATATGAGCCAGCAGTGTGCCCAGGTGGGCAAAGCGGCCAACAGCATCCTGGCCTGTATCAGGAATAGTGTGGTGAGCCGGATTAGGGAAGTGATTGTACCTCTGTACTCAGCACTGGTGAGGCCTCACCTCGAGTGCTGTGTCCAGTTTTAGGCCCCTCACTACAAGAAAGACACTGAGGTGCTGGAGAGTGTCCAGAGAAGGGCAATGAAGCTGGTGAAGGGTCTGGAGAACAAGCCTTGTGAGAAGTGGCTGAGGGAACCGGGTTGTTTAGCCTGGAGAAAAGGAGGCTCAGGGGAGACCTCATTGCTCCCTACAACTACCTGAAAGGAGCTTGTGGCAAGGTGGATGTCAGTCTCTTCTAAGTTACAAGTAATAGGACAAGAGGAAATAGCCTCAAGTTGCACCAGGAGGGGTTTAGATTGGATGTTCAGAAGTTTCTTCCCTGAAAGAGTTGTCAAGCACTGGAACAGGTTGCCCAGGGAACTGATTGAGTCATCATCCCTGGAGGTATTTAAAAGATGTGTAGATGTGGTGCTTAGGAACATGGTTTAGTGGTGGACTTGGCAGTCTTAGGTCTGCAGTTAAACTTGGTCTTAAAGGTCTTTTCCAACCTAAATGATTCTATCAATATGTCAGCCTATATTCAAACTCAGGTGTGCTTTCTTAGGACTGTGTATTCTGATATTTGGCATCAGACTGGATTCAAACAAGACTAACTCATTGAAAGGCTGGATGATTTCTTTCTTGGAGAGTAATTCAAAAGTATTCTCACTACACCTTGATTTTAGCATGTAGTGTGTCATATTTGCCATCACTGGAGCTCTACGTCAGAGCGAGGGATTATATATACATAAATACTTATTGCTGTAGAGATTCCTGGTAGAAATGGAGTTTTACAGTGATTGCTCCCAAGTGTTTAGGAAAGAGTTGCATAAGGGCACCTGGTAAAGCCTTGAGGTATTTGAGGCAGGGAAGACTAAATATAACAGCTGCTGTGTAGAGGATGAAAATGAATGCATGCCACAGCTGACACCTCTAGGAAGTAAATAATTCACATGAGTGAAAGCAATGAATCCAGAAGATTAGTATGAAAAACAATTAGTATATCATTATAAGCAGGAAATTTAATTTCATCAGTATGTTTTACACCTTTCGACTATACTATGGATATACTATCAAGTAGTTGTCCAGACTTGAAGGTCAGGTTTTTAATTTTGTGACCATTTTCATACTACAGCTTCCTGAATTGCCTTTCAAAGAGATGCAGTTTCTCCTTACACTTTGTAATTTTTCTCCTCTTTACTTCAAAGGATTTTCTTGATACTCAAAGCATAAACTGTTTATTCTTGCTTGCTAAATTAAACTTTCGTTTGGAGTGTCCACTTCAGCTGAAGGAAAAAATTTTCTTGCTTGAATTATTTCTGAGAAAAAAGTCAGTGCATTGCAGTGGTTCTTCAACACTCCGAGTCTTTTGCAGTTTTAGAAGAATTCATAAAACCTAGGTCTGCACTTTCCTCTCCAATGGAGCTTTGTCATGAACCTTCACTTCTTTTTTTTTTTTTTTTAATATTGAGGATAACGAGGAATTCCACACCCCAGATGACACTCTTCCTCCTCTCAGTATGGCACCACTGCACCTCCCTCTGTCTCCCCAGTTACCACAAGTGCTGAAGGTAGCCTCATAGTAGGTCTTTGACCTTGCACTACATCTGAGGGAAATTTGCTCTGAGAATATAAAAGAAGCACAAGCAGAGTACCTGCTATAAGAACCATCCCCTTTTTGGAGCTGCACTTGACATTAAGCTCACTGGCATGGGACATGCAATTAACATTTTAAAATCTAGTTAAACATGTTTTGCTGGTTTCCTGTTCTAGGCTCAGCACTAGAGCTAACACTCTCTGAATTCAGTCTAAATCAGAAAGACAAAAGACACAAGCACATTAACTCTGCTCATCCTCTCAAAGACCCATTCCTGGGGTCATCAGGTCACATCTTTAGTTCCCACTACCAGATTTCTCAGTGTAATATTGGTCACACTGCCTGCCTCAGAAAGAATCTCTGGACATCTTCAACAACTGTTGAGCAAGCTTATTTCCAAATTAACAAGCAGCCTGGCTTCTTACGACCTCCTAAAAGCTGCTTTCTAAATTCAGGCCCCATGACATATCAGAGCCTGATTGTCCAATCACCTAATAGAAATACTCTTTACTCTTCCATGTAGCTTTCAGTGGAAGAAGCTAGTATTCACTCAGTTCTCTTAAAGAAGCTCTTTGCTATTAAACAATATTTCTTATTCTGCTCTACTATTAATTTGCTTAAAAGATGTATACTTTTGCAGAACTCTAGTTTGTATTTTGTCTGTGTGATTATATTCTTTCAAGATGCCATCCTAAAGTTATGAGAGCTGTCACTGACAATTAGCAACTATTCTGCTTTGAGAAAGACTGGAATACACTGCAGACTAATTTTTTTTAATCGTTTCCATGGTTCTAAATCTAAACATCATTAAATTCAAAGCTATCATTCAATTTATAGCTCAATTTATCTCACTTAGTTTAAAAAACAGGCAAAATAAGGAAGATTTTTAAAGAAAGATCCATAAACGAGATTAAATTTCATGTGCAATATAGCAAAAAAATCGGAGTATGAACACAGATACCTCTGAAGAGAAGCTAATTAGCATTACACTACTTAACTATTTTGACAGTCTTAGAACAGGTTACTTCAAGTTCATCGCTCTCTGCCTGTCAATTCTTCCTTCCCTATAAAGTGTTTAAGTTCTAAGCCACATAGTCCAAACCAAAGTGAATATTTATTCATTTTGGTTTTGCTCCTTTTGTTTAATATTACTCTTTCAAAAGAAAAGTGTGGCAAAGGTTGAATTAATTTGTTAATGTTCCTGAAACTGTGATGGCTGTGGTGCTGGGTGCCTGTCACATTTTTCCCATTGTGGAATGCACCTTCTAACTTCACTATTCTGAGCCTTTTGTTTGCTTTTTTTTTTTTTTAATCAAGGTTATCTGTGTTCTACTACTACTGGCATATTTCTATGATGATAATATATGTCTGTCTTTTTTAGCAAGGATTAAGACTAAATCTTAGAAGTTGTATTTGCTTATGAACTTTCACAGTTTATACAGTTAAATAGTTTATATATGTACATATATTACCCCTATGGATCATCATAGCTAGAGTGCAAGAGTGGAGTAAGTTATGCACAGTTTTCCATAAAATCTGGTAGAATGACTGCAATAAATGTCTGATTTTGCTAATACCTCTCGTACCATAATAAAATATAAAATGTATTTATGTCACAATTTGGAGTGTCTGATCTGTTTCCATTTCAGGTTGACTCTTCAAGCTTTTGCTTATTTATTTTTATAAATAAAGTCTATTCTGCAAGACAAGGTGCATGCAAAACATCTTTCATCATGCCTACTAAAATTTAAGGAGTTTAGGCCAAAATACGTAACCTAGTAAAGAGAGATTCATTTCTAGCTAGGGCTGCACAGTCAGTGGTTTTTCCTCTTAGCAAACAGAAATGTCTCTGCTCAGTTAGTCTTCCTGAAAGCCAATGGTCTTTTTGGTCAGAAAAACAATAGCTCAGTTGCAGGGCTGAAAGCTATTTTCAATACAAAGCAGCTTTCAGAAGAAAGGACCCCTTAAGATTTGGCAGATATCAAAAAATACCTTGTGAACTTTGAGAACTCAGTTCTGAGTATAAGAAAACACATTTGACATCAGTAGAGGCAGAAATCTCTGCTGAAGTAGGAGACAAATTCTCTTAAATATTGTGTAATAAAAATTGCATCACGGAATAAGGAGGGTTAAAAGAGTGTAGTGGTGACCAATTTACTTTTTCAAACTTTTACTTTTAAACTGTAGTTTCAAATTCTTTGTATTTAAAGTATACGAGTGGAAATGATGTAGAGCTTTAATTTACTCTCTTGAGGAAATGAAAATGGACCTCTAATGTTGTTGAACACTAACCAGAGAAGAATTTTGAGGAATCTATCCATTAAATTCAAATAAGCAAGATATTAAATTAAGAAGTGTTCGAGAATTCAAAATTATTTCAGAAGAACAATTTCATCCTGTCCATCCTTCTTTGATTCAAGAATTTGTGCTCGAGAATGTTGCACCCATTTAGGTAATTTTAATCTTTCTTTTCATTTTGCTGAACTGAAGAACTTCTATAAAGTTTGCTCAGTACTGGTATTTGTAAACTTGTTTGCAGTACTGCCAGTTTTAGCAGCTCAATCCAATGTTAAAATCACATTTAGAACTTCAAAGTAACATCTAGAGTAGACTATGTTATGAAATGAACACAAGTCACCAAGTATTTTCATTAGTACATTGCTTATCTTTAAAAGGCTAATATTAGTGCTTAGGATCCTGGATATTCATATGCTTATAAATGGCTATTTTATGCTAAGACTTCCTCCATTGATAGTAAATAGTTGAATAGTGTTTCTTTGAAGAACGCAAATGTTGACTATGAAAACAGTGCTATGTTATTAGCAAAGACAATATTACATTATTAATAAGACATAGGTGTAGGTTCTGCCTACAACATTACATTGGGAACGGTCCATCTTTAACTTTGTCTGGCTTAAAGCATTGCAAAACTGTAGTGAAACACATGGCATTAAGTTTCAGCATGTCCATGAATTCTATCTGGAGGAACTTTTAAATATTGTACATCAGCAAAGGTACCAGCATCTGATTTCAGAATGCTTCATATATGTAGATACTACAGTGTGTGCTCAGGCAGACATATAAGATGCCAAGAAGGTGCAGGCCATGAAACTTTTCAGAGAGAGTACAGTACAGAACACAGAAAAGAAGTAGCTTTCCAAACTTGGACATTCTGTTAGAGACACTCCTTTAAATACTCAGTATAAGATTTTTCTAATGTTTTGTAAGGGTTAATTGAGTTTAAGGGCTGAATATACACATTACACACTTTGGAGGCTATTTCTGTTATAGATTTTTAGTTCACAAGGAGGTGTAGCAAAGGGAAAAATAGCATTTTGTAATAGTTAATACAAATTAACTAAGCCAGGCATGCTTGGTGATACACTAAGTACTCCAGGTGGGGTTTCATTAGAACAGAGTAAAGAGGGAGAATCACCTCCCTCTACCTGCTGGCCATGCTTCTTTTGACACAGCCCAGGATATGGGCTGCAGAAGTGCATTGCCAACTTATGTTGAGCTTCTCATCAACCAATACGTCCAAGTCCTTCTCCTCAGGGCTGCTTTCCATCCATTCTCCACTCAGCCTCTATTTGTGCATGGGACTGCCTCGACCCATGTTCTGGACCCTACACTTGGTCTTGTTGAAATCCTTGAGGTTGGCATGGATCCACCTCTCAAGGCTGTGCATGTCTCTCTGGATGGCATCCCTTCCCTCCAGTGTGTCAGCCGCACCACACAGCTTGGTGTCAGCAAACTTGCTGAGGATGCACTCAATCCCCCCGTCCATGTCACCAACAAAGGTGTTAAACAGTGCCAGGCCCAATACCGACCCCTGAGGAATGCCAGTTATCACTGGTCTCCACTTGGACATCAACAGTTGACTACAACTCTTTGAGTGTGATCATCCAGCCAATTCCTTAACCACTGAGTGGTCCATCCATCAAATCCATATCTCTCCAACTGAGAGACAAGGATGTTGTGCGGGACAGCATCAAACACTTTGCACAAGTCCAGGAAGATGATGTCAGTTGTTCTTCCCTTATCCACCAACAGTATAATGCTGTCATAGATCACCAGATTTTTCAGCCATGATTTGCCTTTAGTGAAGCCATGATGGCTGCCACTAATCACCTCCTTCATTTCCATGTGCCTTAGTATAGTTCCCAGGAGGATCTCCTCCATGATCTTGCTGGGTACAGAAGTAAGGCTGACCAGCTTTTAGTTCCCTGGGTCTCCCTTAGCAGCTTCATCTGCCAGTTCCCTTAGGACCACCGGATGCAGCTTATCGGGTCCTGTGCACTTGTATACCTTCAGATTCCTTAGATGGCATCGTACTTGATCTTCAACTACAGTGAGCAGTTATTCATTCTCCCAATCCCTGCCTTGGCCTTCTGTGACTTGGGTGGTGTGGTTAGAGCTTTTGCCAGTGAATGCTAGTGAAGACTGAAGAAAAAAAGTCATTGAGCACTTCAACCTTCTCCATATCCTGGGTGACCATGTCTCCTATTTCCTTCTGGAGAGGGCCTACATTTTTCCTAATCTTCTTTTTATCCCTGACATAAAAGTTTTTCTTGTTGCCCTTGATGTCCCTGGCCAGATTTAATTCTATCTGGACTTTAGCTTTCCTAACCTGATGCCGGTCTACTCGGAGAGCNTTAGTTCCCTGGGTCTCCCTTAGCAGCTTCATCTGCCAGTTCCCTTAGGACCACCGGATGCAGCTTATCGGGTCCTGTGCACTTGTATACCTTCAGATTCCTTAGATGGCATCGTACTTGATCTTCAACTACAGTGAGCAGTTATTCATTCTCCCAATCCCTGCCTTGGCCTTCTGTGACTTGGGTGGTGTGGTTAGAGCTTTTGCCAGTGAATGCTAGTGAAGACTGAAGAAAAAAAGTCATTGAGCACTTCAACCTTCTCCATATCCTGGGTGACCATGTCTCCTATTTCCTTCTGGAGAGGGCCTACATTTTTCCTAATCTTCTTTTTATCCCTGACATAAAAGTTTTTCTTGTTGCCCTTGATGTCCCTGGCCAGATTTAATTCTATCTGGACTTTAGCTTTCCTAACCTGATGCCGGTCTACTCGGAGAGCTCCTCCCAGGCTACCTGTCTTTGCTGCCTCTTCTTTTTTGAGTCTGAGTTTCTCCAGGAGCACCTTGTTCATCCATGTAGGCGTCCTGGCTTTTTTGGCAGACTTCCTCTTGCTTGGGATACATCACTTCTGAGCTTGGAGGAGGTGATCCTTGAATATTAACCAGCCTTCTTGAGCCTCTCTTCCCTCCAGGGTTTTATCCCATGGTACCCTACCAAGTAGATCCCTGAAGAGACCAAAGTCTTCTCTCCTGAAGTCCAGGATAGTGGCTTTAGTGCGCACACTCCTCACTGCCCTAGGGATCTTGAACTCAAGAACTTGAACTCCATTTATGTAGTTTTTTATATATATATTTACTTCCCCCTCTGGACAGTCACTATAACCTACCAGAATGCATTTAGAGTTTGAACTTACTATGTTGTTGATTCGTGTTTAGACTATACATGTGATTTGAATTCCAAATGGTTCAATAAGAACAATCCATCAGTCCAAACTTTTCTTTTGTTATAAAATATACACCTTTGAAATGAGAATTTACCATTTTCTATGGAATGATGCAATAAATTTTATTTGGATTAAGAACAGCACATGAATCATCTACTGAATTACATCTGAGTCAAGGTGAGAGAGTTTCTCACAAAAAAATCATCAATTGCTGTTTTCCTTCAGACTGATTACTCAGTACAAAACCACTCACATACCATTCCATATAATTTCCAAACCACTCAGGTATCAATACATAGTACAGGCATATGAAGGAATTATAAACTTGGATATAGATTAGCCAAAAAACTAATAAGCTTTGTCTATTAGCTGACCTCTCTTCAGAATCTGTGGACTTGCAAGTGCACACATCTAAAGTCACCACTGACTGCTACAGCCCTTGCCATCAGTAAGTACAATTAGAAAAGTGAGGAATATTTCCTTAAAATCAAACAAGTGCAGGTAATGAAAGATGCTGAGATAGCAAGAGTACTAACATCCAAGTTTTAAATACAGCGCAGGTATTCTAAAATCTATAGCTCTCTCAAATGTGCTTCCTGCCCAGCACACTCATACTGATTTGTTGAAATAAATTACAGACAACTTGAGTACAGCTCTTGCCTCTATAAATTATTCAGCTGTTACAGTAAACAATTAGTGTTGAGCCTCTTCATTATAAGGGGAATATATTTTTCTGCTCCTTATCGTCATCCCTGGAAACAGATAATGAGGTGAACTAAATGGCCCGTGTTGTTATTTTCAAGATATTTAAGTCCCAGATACAATCCTTGCATTTCATAACACCCTGGAGAAGTACTCTGCAGCCCCTAGGATAGTGAGAAGAATTAATCTACTTTGTGAGAATTGTTTCTGTTCAGAATATTTCTACAGCATTAAACACAAAGTTAGACTCTTTAAATACCTGACCTTACCAGGTCAGTCCTTCCATTTCTGAAACCAGACCACACTCTGGCAGGAGCTGCTTTACAATGGGAAAGAAGAAGCTGCCTCCATTGCAGAAATACCTTCGTTACTGCATCAGGCAGTAAGAAGCAGTTGGGATCTCGATTTTTCTGCCCTAAGGTGTACCAGGTGCCAGCTTCAAAGATGCTCTCCTAGTTGGGCACTGCAGCTCTGTGCTGCCTTTTTTTTACAAGGGGATTGAAAAATGAGGCAGTCTCGTAGACTGAACCAATTCTCTTGAGAGAATTGGTTTCATGGCATGGGTGCTCAAAGAACCTATGATGGGTGACAGCTAGTCTGGATGCATGATCTTATGCATATTTTGCAAAATGTAGTAGTTCCCTCTCCCTGTTAGCTTGCATTCATTGGGGTGGGGCTATAGCATGAACTAAGTACATCCAGACAGATAAGTCCTTCAAAGAAGCTATGCTAAAAGTGCATCCTTAAACATCTTCTAACTTCATGTTGGCACTAAAAGTACAAGCCTCATTAATGTCAGGCATCTTTTGTCAGAAGTGTAAAGCTGTCACAAACATTCCTCAGTAAACTCCTACTGTCCCTGCTAAGCAGGTGTAAATTGAGGCTCGTATAGCAGCAAGAACTGCTGTGTAAATATTTCTGTTGGTGACAGCACTGCAGGCAAGTCTCTGGAAATTATTATTGAGGGAAGCCTTGCTACAGATATTTTTCTGTCCACAAGCACAGTTGCCAACAGTGCCATATCACCCTTCCTTTCCTGGTAGATGCATATCATTTTAAACCATGCAAAGCTGCAAATGTGGTTCTGTTGAAAGATCAGGGAGAAAGGCTATGTTTTGCACTCTTCACACCAAATTTTGTATTCCAGTACAGAGGGACATGTGGTAGACAACAGCAATTGTAAAGTGACAATTTTTGGTACAGAGTAAGCCTTCAATTTATCAGGCTTGATAATTCAGTTATTTTGAAGCTTAGCAGTATTATCACATGAAGGTGGAAAAGGTCAGAAAAACAACCACAAATACTGAGTGCATGCTGAACTTTATGAATAATCCAAAATTCACACTAAAAATTAATATATATGCAAAATAATAAACTAAAAAAAATAATATTTGACTCATAAAATCAAATACCTGCATAAAAAATAATAATCTAAAAATACATATGCTGGCATTCAAAAAAAATAGAATACTGAGGCATAGGATAAATTTGATATTTCCTGCCTCTTTTTTGTGTGCGTAAGAAGAATATGTCATGTGAGTGGGTTTGGATTTATCATAGAATCATAGAATCATAGAATCAGTGAGGTTGGAAGGGACCTTTAAGATCATCAAGTCCAACCATTAACCTGCCCTGACAAAAACCACTTCTAAACCATGTCCCTGAGCACCTCATCTACCCTTTTCTTAAACATCTCCAGGGATGGGGAATCCACCACCTCCCTGGGCAGCCTATTCCAATGTTTAACAACCCTTTCAGTGTAAAAATGTATCCTGATATCCATTTGTTAGTTTATCTCTTAAAAGTCTGTTTTAATACTCAAGATTATCTGCTCCAAGAAAGGAAAAAAAGAACTAATGTTAGAAGACAAAACTAGAGTAGCCTGCTACTCTATTATTACTCTATTACTCTACTATTATTATCACCTGATGTGCTTTCATAGTTGTGATTTTGCAACTCAGATGGCTTTTTGTCTCTTCTCACGGGATAACACTACTCCCTCAAACTCACACTGGTTGTCACACTTCCCATTCTTTAGACCATCTGCCACTACCCACATATCAGCCAAGCAGCCACTGCTCAGGCTTCTCCTTCCCCACCTGGCTCTTCTTACAGCCAACAGATCACCTGTAATTACTTCTTAGACTGAAGCTAGCTACAACGCTTGATGGACAAGAAGACCTAACAGAAGTTACTATGTTTACCTACAGACTTTTCATTGCTTAGAAAACAAACCTACTGAAGAGGTCCAAGTCTCTGTAGAACCCCCTCCAACTACATAACCCCTTCCAGGCATGCATGGACAATCTGTATTTACATAACACATAGAAGGAAGTGCCAAAAGAAAACACTCAGAGACACAAAGGCATGGTATTTCTCTCTGAGGAGTTGCTCTCCTCTCTATACACTACATTAAACTCACAGACCAGGACATTCTTCTTTTCCTGAATCAAAACCAGGTTGAATTGCCTCAGAAATGAGTAAATACACATTGCATAATACAAGCCTTCCAAGCCATTGCATAATACAAGGCCTGGCTCCTTTGTTACAAGTGCTGGAAATGTGAATAAGGTAAGGGAAGAAGATAGCTACACAAAAGAAAAGAGTTCATGGGCAAAATGCTTTTAATGCTGCCTCAGAGGGCTGGTGACAGGGTTTCTGTTATGACTCTCAACCAGACCTTTCACAACTGGTCAAAGGGCATGTTTCTAATTCCCTGCCTCTGAGACTGAGTTTCAGTTTGATGAAATGCTAAATACTCGCCCCTGTACCTGAGGTGAGTGGGAGATAGGCTTTAAAAGCAAGGAGTGGGATAAAATGCAGTGCTCTAGAAATGGATAAATTCATGGTCTAGAAGCACCCTAAAGCCATATACAAAGAGGCAAGGCAACAGCTTGCAGCATGCCAATAACTTCAGATAGATTGTCCATGAACTTGTTTTGTCTGTGCAGTAGACATAAGCAGCTTATTTTCCAGCAAAAGAAAAAGAAATTATCTTAACATCTGCCTGATAAGCATGACTGGACAGTTACTATGCAAGAAAAAAAAATTCACATTGAGGCTAAATATAATATAATTAGTTCAGTGCCTGTGCAGTACAGCAGTGATTAGGCCTCACATATCTACATGTTCAAATACTGTGACTGAAATAAGGCCTGAGCTACCCTGTAAAACAACAACAAAATGTGCTTGTTGGTCTCCTAAATACACTTTATTGCACCCTGAGTGAAATAGAGAAGATACAGCAACAAACTTAGCTAGAAATCTCAAAAGAGTTTAGCAAATCAGGGTTCTACAGACAGCCTTAATTCTAATATTCCTTAATGCTTAATTTAGACCTTAGACTTTTTTCAAACTAGGTTTATGTCAGGAGATTTCCAGCCTTTGTGGTAAGCAAACTAAAGGAGGAAACATTCACTACATTTTCATGTGAAGTATCAGATACTACTGGAAGAGACAGGATAAACCAGAGCTGAGGATGACCCTCTTCAGGTAGGGCTCTCAGTGATAGTACACTGTCCTGCAAGACCCACACCAGAGCACAGTAACAGGGTCTATCCATACTCCTAGGCATGACAAAGTAAAAAGTCAGCTAGTCCCAGGGTCTGGGGAACCAGACCTGGAACTGGAGAGAACCAGAGACCAGAAGAGAACCAGAGAGGATCAGAGACCAGAACTGGAGAGAAGCCACCTACCACGCACATCCAAGGTTCACCAAGGAGTCAGAGATGAAGACCAGGCCATAACATAGAACCAATGTGCATTGAAGAAACCTTAATACAGGTTCAAGGCCAAAATAGGAGACAAAACTTCCATACTACATAAGTTTGGAGTCTATCCAGAAAACCCAGTCAATGAGACAGGCCTGAATCCAAACATATCTCAGACAAAATCTGGCTACCTTGGCCTATGTTCAAATGGACGTATGGGCAGAATGGGGGGCAGGTAAGGCTATTAGGGCCATTAAGGCTAATTAATGCACTCAGGACCCTATCACCACACCCAACAGGGGCCATGAGCAGGGTTGGAATCTTCTAAACGAGCTCTTTTCTTGTCAACAAAGAGTTCATTGATTCAAAAATAGACAAGCTTTTAATCCTGGGTTAAATGTGCAGTTCTAGTTATGGTCAGCACAGCTTCAACACATGCATATGAAAATTGCACTAGTAAGCAAATAATAACATGGCCAAATCAAGGTGGGTTTTTATCACAGTGGCAAGGGGTACATCCTTCATTCCAGGTTCCTGCTGGGTCATTTGCCTACTTTTTTAGTCTGCTGACTTGTGAAAACACAGCAAATTCCGTGGCTGCTCTACAGCTATGTTCATGGTGGCTGGCAGTTAACAAAGTTAATAGTCAGCTCCTCTGCTTCCCCCTTAGATGAAACAATAACTTCATTTTTCTCCCCTCCACAGCTGATGTTTTTTACAAAATCTGTGATTATTTGATATTCTTGAAACATATGAAACTGGCACTTGGGGACAAAAGAAGTAGGGACTAATGTGACAGCATGATTGAATAGGTCTTGTATCCTTACAAACTAAGTAAAAATACATCAGCCATGAAGCAGGCAGCCAACACAGAAAATTGCAGCTCAAAGACTTCAGCCAGTCAACAGCATAAGGAATTAGAATTTATGCTATTCAGAAAAATATTATGCAACATCTCTTCTCCCCTATCTTACCATCTTACACTAGTATTTCTTTAAAATAATTTAAATCAAATAGTTCCATAAGAAACCTACCACAAGTATGGACAAAATATTAGATCAATATATTGTAATTAGATCAATAGCACTATAAACTGTAACTAGTAATGTAATATCAAAAAATATCAACCACTATTAAAATAAAAGTCTGTGATGAAAAGCAGCCCTTATGTTGGGATTCCTTTTTACACCAAGTGGATAACAGATGTAATAGCAGTATAGTTATTAGTGATTCTAAATGAAGAAATATCAAACAGAAAATAATACAGTTTTCCTAGATTGTGTCTCCATTTTGAAGATGATTATGCTTGATCTTTAATATGACTGCTGTCCTTTTTAGATTTTTTTAATTTTTCAGATTTACATCCACAATGAATTCCTCTATGCATCTACAGCAAAGAAACAGTGAAAAAGACCTCTTTAACTGATATCTTGAGACCAGACCTCTTTAACTTCTGCTGTATGAAGGAGTAAATGCATAAACTTCATATAGTATTAAACTATTGTTACCTTATAGTGATGTCAAAATTTGAGTCTGTAAAGACCTTACAGTATTTTCTGCACGTTGAAAAATGTATGTCTGCCCAAAACCAGGCAGTATTATATTATATATGAAAAACAGCAAAGCTTGTTAAAGTAGTCTTGGAAATGTGATTTACACTACAACAAGCTGTAGAAGTATTTATTGCTTCTCTGCACTCTCAGCTATCCAACTGGTTTCATTCTACTACTTATTTTACATATACTATTCTTACTGGTTTAATCTTTGCAAAATTCCCCTGGGATCTTATTCTGAAAAGACCATATTGACAGAAACCACAGTGAGGAATTCTCACAGCATTCACTAAAATACACTAAAGTGTTCTCAAAAAATATCTGCCAAAAGAGTGTGGCTTCTCAAATACGTCGATGCCATAATTTATTAAAGCAAAGAAAAATGTGGGTTATTTATTGAGTGCCAATATAACCAGTTAACTGAATACTGCAAACTGTTGAATCATCTCAGCTATCAGTGAAATCAAAGTGTGCTCAGTACTTCCAAGTCAATGTCTGACCTCCTTCAGAATAGAATCATCATTTCACAGAATCACAAAACCACAGAATGTTTGAGGTTTGAAGGGATTTCTGCAGATCACCTCATCCAACCACCTCTTGCTCAAGCAAGAGCCCAAGATCGTGTCCCAGTGGATCTTGAATATTTCCAAGGAGGAAGACTCTACAACATCTCTGGGAAACCATCAGTGTTTTAGGATGTTCAGACAGCATCTCCTGTGTTTCATTTTGTGCCCATTTTCTCTTTTCCCATCACTGGGCACCACTGAAAAAAGCCTGGCTCTCAACTCTTTGCATTTTCCCTTCAGATATTTATATATATTGATGAGATCCCCCACTTAAGCCTTGTCTTCTCCAGGCTGAATAGTTTCAGGTCTCTCAGCTTTTCCTCATGTGATAACGCTCCTATCCCTTCATCATCTTTGTGGCACTTCTCTGGACTCTCTCCAGTATGTTTATGTTTCTCCTGGCTCATGTTCAACCTAGTGTCTACCAGGACCCCCAGATCCTTTCCTGTAAAGCTGCTCTTCTGTCAGTCAGCCCTCAGCATGTACTGGTGCATGGGGTTGGTTGTTCCTCCCCAGGTACAGGATTTTGCACTTCCCCTTGTTGAACTTCATGAGGTTCCTGTCGGCCCATTTCTCCAGCATGTCAAGGTCCTCTGAATGGCAGTACAACCATCTGGTGTGTCAGACACTCCTCCCAGTGTCTTATCATTAGCAAAGTGGCTGAGGGTACACTCTGTCTCAGCATCTGTATCATTGACGAAGATGTTAAACAGGACTGGACCCATTATTGACACCCTGGGGTACACTGCCACTTACTGACCTCCAACTAGATTTTGTGCCACTGATCACTACCCTCTTGGGCCTGGCCGTTCAGTCAGTTTTTAATCAACTTTACTCTCTGCTTATCCAGCCCATGTATCATGAGCTTGTCTCTGAGGATTTTATGGGAGACAGTGTTAAATGTCCTAGTGAAGTCCAGGTAGACAATACCCACTACTGTCCTCTTGTCTACCAGGACAGTCATTTCTTCATAGAAGTTTATCAAGTTGGTCAAGCATAACTTCTCCTTGGGGAATCCATGCTGGCTACTCCTGGCGATTTTCTTGTCATTCATGTGCATGGAAATGGTTTCCAGGATTAGCTGCTCCACCACCGTCACAGGGATCAAGGTCAGGCTGACCAGCTTGCAGTTCCCTTGGTCCTCCTTCTTGCCCTTCTTGAAGACAGGAATGACATTTGCTTTCCTGCAGTCTCCAGGCAATTCTTCACATCACCATGATTGGTCAAAGATTATTGAGAGTGGCCTTACAATGACATCTGCCTGTTCCCTTAGCACTCTTTGGATGCATGCCTCAGGCCCTGTGCATGTATAATTTGCCCAATTATTTCCTGACCTGATCCTCTACCACCAAGGGTACATTTTCTTGCTCTGGATTATTCCCCTGATCTCTGGGACCTAAGATTTCTGAAGGCTGGTTTTATTAGTAAAGGCTAAGGTAAAGAAGGTCCACATTTTCCCTAGTCCTCCCTTTGTCACCTACATACTTATAGAAGTCCTTGTTGTCTTTGTCATCTCAAGCCAGATTCAATTCCATTTGGGATTCAGCTTTCCTAATTTCAACTCTGAATGCCTGGGTCAATGTCGGTGTTCCTCCTATCCTTGCTTCCACCCTCTGTATGCTTCCTTGTTGTGTTTGAGCTTAGTGAATACCTTGTTGTTCAGCCACGCAGGCCCCCTAGCATTTTTATCTGACTTCCTGTTCATTGGGTTGGACTGCTCTTGAGCTTGGAGGAGGTGATCCTTAAATATTAACCAGCTTTCTTGGGCCTTCCCTCCAGGGCCTTATCTCACAGGACTCTTCCAAGAAGAACTTTAAGAGGCCAAATTGTGTTCTCCTGAAGTCCAGGTTTACGAGCTTGCTTTTTATTTTCCTATTATTTTTCCTGTTTGAAGTCTTTCTTGTGGAGTTTAATAACCATCAGAATGGAAGGAGAGATCAGAAGGTCAAATGCCTGTGGCTTTCTCATTCTGATTAGCAGGTTTATACACTTTATTTTTATACATAAACATTGAGGTCCAGCACATAAGTCTTCCAAATCCTATTTGCAGTGCTATGAAACAGAAGGACAAAAAAGCTGTTGCAAATATTACTTAGTTGTTATGAACCAGGTGCAATCTCTCAGTATGTACTTACTTAGCATTACAGTTTAAAAAATGACCCTGATGAATTATTACCAGGTTTATCCAGGATACAAAAAGTGAAAGCTGCCTGTCAGAAACCTCTCCCTTACAGCAGTGGTTGCAAATTTAGGATAGGGTTTTTTGATCAAACAGATAAACCTGCACTTTGTGACTCATCAGGGAGACACAGCGAGTCAGTATAAAAATACACCTAGTACAATGCAACTTGGTACGTCAGTTGAAGGAAACCAGTGCCTGCTACTGCAACTGAGACAAGCTGAAAATCACTGAGAAAGAAAAATAAATGCTTGCTTTACTTTAGAGAATGAAATGACTTGTGTAGACTTTTATTTTTTAATTTACTTATTTATCAACACCCTGAAAGCCAGGCATGTTAGTAGCAATAAGAGCTCAAAAAGACTTGTAAAAACACTTCAAATCTGCTCCCCGAATGCATTTGTTGTAACTTTGAAATCTCTTTTCGGAATTCAAGGTATTTCTTGGTCCCATAGGATGAAGAAGGAAATTACTAGCATATGTGAGAAATATATCTCAGAATCTCTCTTATTCTACTGAAAATAAATACTTAGCAGTGTTTTATATTCAGTATGTTTCCACACAGTGGAAATCATGGATTTCTTATCACTTCTAAAGAACAAAGATGAGCAAAATATTATCATCAGGTAAGCGTTGTATGATGCTAATACAAGAAACCTGAACAGAGGGAAAATGCTCTATACAATGGCATAAAATTTCTGCAAGTACCTGTTTTGTACTCAGAATGTTTAGTGGTATCTTATTTTCCTTTGGATGTTTGCAGCTTTTTCTGGGGGAGGTAACCCAAACTTTTGCTTTAGAAGGTAACCAAATCACACATCAACATTTTAGTGTTGTCACTTCAGTTTGAGCAGTCCAACAATGTCTCTGTTTAACACGTTTTAACATTAAATATATGTCTCACATTAATTACTCTATCCATTTTCTCTTTTTTTTAATGCATACATTGTTCAGTGCAAGACAAAAGTTGGTATTCAGAAATATCAGCTATCAGGAGCTCAGCTGCTACCAGGGACACACTAACTTAAATATCTCATGTACAATAATTGCATGTATGAGTTTTCCTAAATACCTTCATAATATGTCTCTTTGCAAATAAATTAATTAGATGTATACTAAATGTTAATATTTTCCCCTTGTATGTCCTTCTAGGATGCTACACCTTTCTAGGGTGACACATTTGTATGTATCTAAAATGTGATTCTTCCCAGATACAAAGTGATAAGGTACCACAAAGATCAGGATCAATTGGCCTGTCTTCCTTACACAAAACCATTTATACTGAAAAATGATTATCCATCTGAATTCTAATTTTGCACTGCTTCTCTTAGTTTACAACAAATAAACATAATGGCTGGATAAATCTCTATGCACATTTAATTTTCTGCCTGGATTGAAATGTTATTTAAAATCAAAATCACAAGAGAATTTACTGAAGTTGATACTTCCTTTCCATTTTGTAAAAGCCTTTCATTAGCATTGATTTGCCCAAAAATTCTGTATATCAGAACAGATGAATTTACGCAATTTTAATCACTTTGATCTTCAGGCTTCTTACACAAGCTCTTCTAATTTCAATTCCATTTTTATTTGAGCCTTTCTTGATGATTTCTTTAATAGTTCCTTGCAAGTGAGGGAATGGGTATTCCCACATCTAAATCAAGAAATCACCACCCTTCTTTAATCTAATTCCAGTAAAGAGAAAGAAAAAAATAATTCTGCCTAAACCAAGAACTGGGTTTCTCCTTGAAAAAATCCCTGTCATTTCTCAAGAGCTTCTGAAAGTTGTTTGAACAATAAACATATAATCTACAGAAAATTCCCAGTCCAGTTTTACTCTTAATAGTAAGTTAGTTAATCAGCGGAAGACAAAAAATGCTACATTTTTTCCTTTGTGGATTTAGTTAATTTCAAAGGTACATCAGATATCACAATAACATGCAAATAACACCTTGCTGACCTTCCTGGTACAAAAGGGCAATGTAACAGACTTGGCTCACCTAAAAGATATGCAAGATGCCCTTCTACAGCTGAAATACCTGTACTGGAGGAGGGAAAGGAGGAAAGGGACAGAATTCACGCATTATCCTCCTTAACTGGAATAATGACTAATCAGAATGCATAACACAGCAATGCAGAATGTTTCCATTCAGAGAAAATGCCTGTACTTGGGCCCACATTGAGAGTTTTTCCAAACATTCCCTGACCACTTCCACTTGCATAATGTGTCTTAAACTTCAAAGTTAGGTGTGTCAGGTTAGAAGACATGAAGAAAATAAATGAAGCTGACAAAATAAAACATACTACACTTTATAATTTTATGTCTATACTTTGTTTCTATGTCAAAGCCAGTAGGACTGACTGGCACAAGTCCATGAGACTAGCAATTTAGAGCAGCTAATGGGATGGTCAATGTAACCATGCAAGCTGCTATAGCAGCAGCAATTGCACGTCTTGTTTATCCAGCTGGCACTGTGAAGCCCTCTTCAGTCATTGATAAGAATAAGGCATTCATCTTGCTTCAGAAAGATACTGGGAGCACACATGACTGTTGCAAAGCACTATCTATGCACAGATGGACTCACATGAAAAACAGGCCTAGTTTGTCTTCTAATGGGAATATTAAACAATTAAAAACTCATGTCTATAATAATAGCATAGAGGTTATTTTAGGGAGGCAATTCTACTTTTTTCACTAAAAAAGTAGAATTCACAGGGAACAAAATTTAGAAATTATTTACAAACCTGTGGTGACCATGACTGCAATATCTGATCTCTATTTAAGGGAGTTGAACATTTACTGACATTTATTTTTGCATTTGATTATACTGAGAATATCTGAATAAATACAAGGCATTAGTCTCTCAGTGACCTGAGAACCAGAGCTGCTGGGTTTCCATTTGCTGACATTATTTAGAGAAAGCCTAATGTTAGACTTGAGGTTTCATCGGGCATTCTTTTGTATTATGTTTTCAAAATTTTCAGACTCTAAGAATAGTTTCTGGGCTTTAGTAGAACGCTATAGTTTTTACCTCTGCTTCATCTCTATTTCCTCAATAACTAAACTCACACCTCAAATATAAATTATGCAACTACCTCAAAGATTTACATGATATACATTATTGCAAGCCTCCTCGTTGTAAATTTCCTGAACTGTGGCCTCCAATGTGATCAGGTTAGCCAGGAAAAGAGAAGTTCACCTTCTGGATTATATTAACATAATCTCCAGCTTTTGAAAACTCTAATGCTATGTAGCCGTACAAGCATTTCACATATTCAGACAGATTTTCTGCTTAAAACTGACTAACCCAAGCCATAGAGAGATAAACATTCAGAGGGTTAACTGAACAGCTCCAGGCTGCAATGGGAAGGAATCATAAGGGACTGTTTGTCTTGGATGGCATTTAATTATAATGAACAGAATCCAGGTTACTAGCAGAATATATCTGCATACGTGTTACTGAATGAAATGTATTGAACAGGGGAAAAAAGGGTTAATGAACATTCAGAATTTTCTATAATGTCACAGAAACAAAAAATCTTGAATTGACACTTTAATTTCTCTTCTTAGAACTAGTTATTCATGTAAAATATTGAGACAGCAAATTAGGATGTAATTCATAAATGCAGTTCCTCTTCCCTCACTGGTACTGTTTTGAAGCTTTTAGAGGAATTGATTTTGATTCCCAACAACAGAATCAGAAATTCTGAAGTGAAGCACAGACTCTAAAGCATTTAGATCTTGTGCTTCTTCGTGTTCATTCATTATGTATAATATGAAGTGACATTGTGAGCCAGAAAAGAAGCTTCTTTCACCTTATGCCCTGCCACGTTTATATCCCCAGGCACCCTGCTGAGTCACTGTGCTTCCAAATCTATGTAGGCAGAGCCCCAGACGGTGCCCCAGGGCAGGCAGCATCCTCCTTTGATTCTAGTTTTCTTTTTCCCTCTCCTTACATTTGAAATTTCTTTCTACAGCCCCGTCCTAAAACTCAGGTCCAATACTTTTATATCACAGTTTCTAAATCTTTTGAGAAGCTTTCCTCAATCTCTATCAGAAATATACTGGATGGCTCACACCTCTCCAGTGACAGCCAGAAGCATGCTTTTTGTTTCTACAGCAACTGTAAAACAAAAAGAGGGCATGTTCCTCAAATTTGAAAACACACATGACATATATCATGACAGTCAATAGCTGTTGAAGCAAAAGCATAAGAGCATAATAAATTTCCTGTGTTCAAAGAGGGAAAAAGATTTTTATCGTGGTATTATAAAATGAATACAATCTCTTCTGTGAAGGGAGGGGGAGGGGCCCACCCATTTTGAAGTAAATGCAGACCATACAATATTAATTACCTCTAATAATTGCCAAGTATTAGTAACATTAGTGAAAAGTAATTGTACTGGATTGTATTACTGACTACAGTTGTTGATTTCTTTTTAATAATTGATGTCTGAAAACACACTCTTGCAGTTAAGAGCTATGATTTTCTCACATTGCCTAGCAACCTGTGCAAATATAGAACTGCAGATGCAAAACTACTGACCTTTCTTCCATGCCTGCTTTCCAGTGCTTATTATTTCTATCCTACACAGCAAAAAAAAAAACAACCCAAAACCAGAAAAGAGATTTCACACACTGAACAGTATATACTTAGCATTTCAGATAACAAAATCATGACAATACCTTTGCTGAACAGAAAAGGAGAAACTGTTTCATTTACCTAAACTTAAAATATTGCATACTGGATACTGTCTCACTGATCTTTCAACACATACAGAATGGTTATCTGCCCTACAATATCTGCAGCTCTTAGGAGGAGTCATCCATGCAGATTCCTTTCCTAGTGCACAAGCACAGCACATGGCAGAATATTTTTTGACCAACAATATCCACTGAATCTATTTCTGCATTGAAGTATACCTGCATTCAGCCTAAGGGGATGTTGAGCTACTCATTTCTTGGTAAAGAAGTAGGATTATTCAGCAAATGGGAGGAAGAGTACATTCAAAACATAAGAGCATGTTGAAGGAAGTCAAGGTAAGAGCCTAAACAGCTTCTTCCCATAGTGACAAAATACAGCTTCCTTGACTACATAATAATATATATGAGGCAGCACATACAGCGATGTAGATGAGAGAGAAACCTTTTACCTCTTTAGTTGTGATTGGAAGGCTGAACGATAACATCTGTTATAGAAGACTAAAAAAGCAGCCATTAACTGCACTACAATAGGCCTCAGAGAACTAGGAGAAGGAAGATGAAAAGAGAGGAAGAGTGGATGGTAGCCACAACATGCTGAAGCCCTAGGTTCCAAACCTGGAATTGGTAATGAGGTTACATCCAGTCACTATAATTTCAAGGCTTATCACCTTGTTTGTTCTGTTTGAAAGGGCTGTCCAGTGGACCTTACAGAGAACTCCAACTAACCACTACCAACAGCATAGTACGCTATTCTGATCCAGGACTGAGAATATTGTATTTCTCAAGTTTTCCTCTCTAGGCATGTAAGGCCATGCAAACAAAACTCAAAGGCCTAGGACAATTTGTACTCAAACATTTGATGCCTTCTCAACTTGGGATTCTCTAGTCCTTTTTCATTTTGTTTAGCAGTTTATCTTCCATATCTTGTGGGAATATAGGTTCATCATTTCTTCTTGGTCCCATGACAGATTCCCAGTGTTAGATAGCTAGCATTTGCCTTCCACACTTCTCTGCTTTTTCCCCAGATTGGTCTTTTTTCTAATCCTTCATTTCCTGTCTCCAAAGAAGATCTCATGATTTGATTTCCCATATCATGTCCAGATTGCAAACATTAATATATAAGATTCCCAGTGGGCAACAGGGTTCATTACTCAGCAGAAATATATCACCCATGATGCATATTGAGAAGTTAACACTGCAGGAATGGAAGGGGAGAGCTAAATTGAAAATGAGAGAAGGAACACATGGGCCTCAAGTATAGCTACATATGAAACATACATTTGTATTACTGCTAAACATGAATTCCCCTTAGTGTCAGTGAATAGTCAATATGCATATTTTTCTAAAGCGTAGACATATTTAGAAATATCACTTCATCACTGTTGCCAGGTGTGCATTTATTCTGTGGATAAAGATTTGTATTTCAGAAAAGTATTGTGAAGATCAGTTGGTTTTTATAGTAGGTTTTGAGCAATGTGCTTACTTTGTTGGTATTTGTTTAGTACTTTGTAGGTTTCAGTTACCATGGCTATTAATGCCGTTTTTAATAAGAACTAATGAAAATTTTTAGTAGGGAAGACAAGGAATAAACTTCTTTTGTCTTGATAGTGGGCGGTCTGGTGCATGCATGAGGAAGGAGCTAGGCTGCAATCATTATAGGAGGAAGAAATATCTCCTTAAACTAAAACATAAGAACATGGATACAATGAGATACTTTTCTTCTTGCTACAGATAGAGATAGATAGTCATAGAAAAACAGATAAAATTCAAAACATTAAGAAAAAAATAAATGTAGCATTTGTAAATATCTCAGAATGAAAACGCACACACAAAGCTTATGTCAACACATTCCCTCTGAAGTTATTCTAATCCAATATGCTTAGCCACGCCTTCCAAAAAGGCATCTACAATGCAGTCTAACACCATATTGAAACTACATGGTAGTTTGGGTTAGGAGCCAGTCCTATAAAATTTCTTAAAGTCCTTATAATAATTTGGCTCAAGTTTTAGACATACTTTTAACCTTGAAATAGATTTAACAATCCATAGCAGAAGATAGTACACTTTACTAGTATTTGGTGCCAGCTCAGATTCCTGTTGCTCACAACTCCTTCAGTTGCCCCTGCCAGCAGTCCCTGTATATATGGTGTTGGTTTCATGCCAACTTTCCGTGTGTAGTTTTAGGAGCAAAGGTTTTCAGGAGCACACAGAGATTAAACCCATCATTCCACTATTCTACTGATTAGGGGAGCTATTCTTAAGTTTTATTTCCCTCCTAGAATACACTGAAATACTCTGCATAAGTACAGTGTAAATTTCATGAAACTAACAAAATGTTTCATACTTATACTGCAAATAATATAATTTACTTTGTAAACATGGAAGGCCACTATAGGTTTCTGCTGTCCTTAATGTCATAAACTAAGACAGCTCTTCAAGACACAAGAGAGAACAAATGAAATTTTTGTCATAATTCACAGTATTTGTCTAAAAATATAAATGCTTAGAAGTCCCAGACAGCAAGATTCTCCTTTTTTTGCCTCATGCATTTTGCCCCCTGATAAGGTGACAAGTCTTTTCAAGCCACATTTTTTTTTTAAGAGGACAGTATAAGAAATAAATTCCATATTATGAAGATTTTTTTTGTCTTTTGTTTTCTTATGCGTATAATTTTACATAATTTGGGGCATTATATGAGCCACTGCTTCCTTTAGACAAATTGTAACCCAATCTGTGAAATATTACCCATCTCAGCTCATTCCTTCCTATTAGTTTCATACTTTAGATTTATTTTAAGTCACACTAATCACTGTCATCATCATTACACTATGAAACAACAGAGTTTAGTCCTCTCTACCTATTTTCTTTTTAGGTAACTGGAGATGTTCAGCATCTCAGAAAGTCAAGGCATTTGTATCTAAAAACATTTCTGAAAGAAGTAATAGAGAATAAAAATGAGTGGGAGGAGAGATAAAAAGAATTCCTAATTTTGACGATGATTTTTTCTTTTAAATTAAGCACTTTAAAACATTTTGACAACTATATATGAATAGCTCTGTTATTTTGTAGAACAAATTTTATTAATATTCTTCATTTTTATTTTATACATGCAGCTCCAAGCTTATTAGCTAAGTACAGTTTATTATAATTAGCTAAATACGTTCAATACTTGAATTCTTAAATTAAAGGCGTTTGAGTTTCTGACAATTGGACCCTGGTTTTCAAAATCACTTTTTAAAAGATGGTCAGCATCTAGCCACAAAAATATCTGGAAAAAGACATGCAAAAAAATTGTATTTTATCTGCCAGTAGAGTTCTTGGTGATGAATTTTATTATGGAAGTCTTTGCCAATATATGTCAACCAACCTCATTCCTCTCTTGCCTTGTTAGTCACAGATATAGCAGAGTACCATGTCTCTTAAGCGTCTCTCAAGAATCCATTTTTTTGGATAAACAGCACAGTAACAACGCTGCCTGTCACCTGCCTTTCAGCAATCATAAGCTTGTTTTTCATGGTTAGTGATATAAAGTAACATCTATAGAAAAAAAAGTTGATTTATATTTCTTTGGTTTATATCAGGAACAAAATTCAATAAACTGCACATCAAGAGAACTAGCTTTAGTCTCTCCAACTGTTTTCTGCTGTGCTGAGATACTGCATGCTCAAGTTACATCAATTTATGCACAGCAAGCAATTATGGAAAACCACAAAACATTGGACTAATCTTAAAGGAATTGAATAGAAAACTTGTAATTTGATCTGCACACTTCAGTTCCTTTTACTCTGTAAAAATACATAAGCATCTAGAAATTTTAAAATTCTTTTCTTCCTGGATAGCCATTTTATACATGTCAGTAAAATTTTTCAGGAGCAACCAATGATACTGGTTAGGAAGTGATTTTTCAAAAGTTATATTCCTTTAAGAATTCCATCCTTTTTGAAATGCTAGGGGATTCTGTCACAGATTATCAAATCCAAGCATTTAGCCTGGTTTGTATTTTACCACACTATTTTTTATAAGTAACTAAATATATTTGTTTCTTGTTTAAATTACATTTGAAGACTCATTCAATGGCTTTAAAAAACTTTTTTTTTTATCAAAACATCAAAAATAATATTTTATTATCACTTATATCTCATAATAAGATAATAAATGTTAGCAATCAAAATATGGAGAGCCACATTGTTTTACTGTTTTCAGTGATATTCTCTATCATAACCATGCAATAGACAAGAGTTAGATGACATCTAATCTAGAATTTTTCAGCTGAATACGGGTATTTAAAAAGGAATTCCATTTTTACAAGAGCTTATCTGAAAATTTCATCTCTCCTGTCATTATTTTCATTCTGGGTAGATTCATTTGGCTTTTGGAGAAAATTGTTAGCTCTGCTACTCAAATCAAAACACTACTGCACACACACTGCCTCATTTCCTCTACTGGGAAACATATACATTACTGATATTAGTCACATTTTTAATGCATTTTTGGAAAAGACTCAAGTATTTTACTAACAAAGATAATGAAATTTATTTAAAACTTCTATATTATTGAGATACCACAAACTAATAAGCAATGCTTTATTTTGACTCTTCAAGCTTGTCAGAGTCCAAGTCCAATGTGGAAATCTCAGATATTAAAAACTGCTTCAGGTCTGCATCTCTAGATGTGTCCACATCAAATTACTCTAACAACATATTATGTACAAATTTTGCCCAGTCTTTCCAAGTTTCCTAGGCATGTTTTTTCTTCGAAGATCCTGAAGAAAATATTTCCTACCATATTCCCAAGGAACAACAGTAGAGACTCTGCTGCAGATCTCACTGAGAAAAGTTTTGTGCAACATATGGTTAGAACCGCTTCCTGGTAAGCCAGATTAAGTAAATACCAAACAAACAAACCCAAAAACAAAACAAAACAAAAACCCCAAACCAAACAACAAAACCGAACAGTAATCTGTTTATAATCTTCACACAGTTGTATGGTGATGCAAGCTCACTCTCCCAATTATACAAGACAGAGGCAAGAAAATGTTGTCTACAACTTGCATAGCTGGCACGTTAAAAAGAAGTCAAGCAGACTTCAACACACACCACCTTGTAACACGGGGCACGTGGAACATAGAATCAGAAAAGCACATTTGCAGGATTATTAATGTTCAGCTCTTTTGTGGAAAGATTCCACCTCTTTACTAAGGTCCGAAAGCTCAGAGAACACCTGTCTTTCCTTCTCTTTCATCACTTTGCCACAAACATCTAGGTACCAGCCTCTGGTGCCAGCCAGCTTACAGTAATTCCCATCTTTCACTGATAAAGGTCTTCAAGTCTCTAACAGAGGTAATTTTTACATAGCAACTTCCTTGAGCTGGAACAGAGGTACAAAAAAAAAAAAAAAAAAAAAAATATTTGTCTTACACAGCAGGTTTTTTAAGACCTACTGTTCAGTGCAATAAACCCCATTTTACTTTAATAAATTGAAAACATATGAAAATATTTTTGTGACAAAGATGTCTTTTTTTGTACCCCTATTCTGCATAAGAGGGTGAGGGTGTTAAAGAAAAACAAATAATAAAAATAATGCTAATATTGAGCTTAACTTTCAAAGAAAGATAAATGCAGAGGACTCAAAAAATAAAGATCTACTTGAGAGCATATATCTTTTTAAATGTATTTTTCTAACACAGAATACTGGAATCAAAACACCAATTGGCGTATGGTTAAATCATACAGCACATGACTGTGTGTGCGTGCATATATCATAGAATCATAAAAGCATAGAATGTGTAGGATTGTAAGGGACCTTTAAAGGTCATCTAGTCCAACCCCCCTGCAGTGAGCAGGGACATCTTCAACTAGATGAGGTTGCTCAGAGCCTCATCCAGCCTGGCCTTGAATGTCTCCACCACCTCTCTGGGCAACCTGTTCCAGTGTCTCACCATCCTCAATGTAAAGAACTTTCTCCTAATGTCTAATCTAAACCTACCCTCCTCTAGTTTAAAACCATTGCCCCTCGTCCTATTGCTAGATGCCCTTGCAAACAGTCCCTGTAAAGAGCTTTCTTGTAGGCCTTTTGTATATGTGTTCACACTCCACTTTATGAAGACATGACTTAAAAGTACAGGTGATGTGGATATACATGAAAGCTAGCAACATTTTAGACTTAATAAATCATAGATATACTGCTGTTTCTTTAATGTGCAAAATTTCTATTACTTATGATGGCTACAGTGTTGAATATTGTGCTTATGTAAGTCCTCAATGATAAAATTTCCTGTATTTCACCCACTTTATTAAATTCTTGTCTTAACTACAGTACTGAAAAGAATGACATTTCACCAAGTTTCAATTTCTTAACACTAAATTTGTTAAGCTTGAGTGAGTAACATCCTAATGGAATAGTTAAGATCATCTGCATATTCATGTATGCAACATATTTAAGTAATTTCCAATTTTTCCTTTCCTATCTTATATGTTTAATTTCTACTCCCTTTACAGTAGTATTTTACTTTCTTACTGCTATTTCTTTTCACCCACAACTACTCACAAAGACTACAATGCTGTAAACACTAATTAGCCAGTATTTTATTATGCTTCACAGCAAAAAGAGAAGATGTTTGTTTATTATGTTCACTTTCAATTTAAGGATGCTTACAAATCACTTCTTAAAGCTTTAGTACTTCCCTATCATGGTAAATTTTGCTAGAAGATACCTGAACTCTATATCTATAAATGTCAAGATTTACAATTAAATCCAAAACATAGGCTAAATAGAAAAACAAAAAGACAAGATCACATTTTATACCTATACCAATACACTGGATAGTGAAATACAGTACCTTTTTTTTTTTCCTAGATCTGTTTCAGTAAATAAAAGTTGTTAAAGTAAGGAAAAGGGATTCTGGCAGGCTCTGACACCATGTTAGCTTAATGGGGCTACAAAGAACCAAGCAATGTGTCATCCTTTGATATTAAAGGGGTGGTAGCATTTTGAGACAGCTCAAATACTTGAGTTTCAGATTAACAGTGCCAGAGAGTCAAGCCCCAGGTTACACTTACAGGGAGAACCAGCAGACGCCTGTACAACTTTTAAAGTTTCAGAAGAAGGAAAAGAAAACTTCTTCAGATATTTGGCTTTGTATTATGGAAATAGAAATGAGGATAAAAGACTCTATTTTCATAAATGAAAGTTAACTTTAGTGACACAAACAAGGTATAGCACAGTAGTTTTGTTTAAATTGTTTTTTATAAAAAAGAATAGCTGAAGAAAGGTAAAAATATTCTTTAAGTTATTTCTTACGTACAAGTGAATGTGCTAAACAGTACAAACATACTTATAGGCTTGTGGCCTATCAAAGAAGAGAGGGTAAAGTGCTCTCCTTAAGTTTTAATTTGTATTTCTGTGAAAATGTTGAGACTATTTCTTTGAAACCTTAGGCAAGAGTCTAGAAAGATGTTTTGTGATGGGCAGGACAGAAGATATGTACAAAAAGCCATGTTTATTTTTTGTTAAAAAAAAAATAATTAAGACAGGACCAAAATGAAATCAAAACAAAGGCATATTGAGATTTTTGAATATTTTCCCCCTTTCCATGACAAGCTCCAATCCTGGCAATGTTACTCTAGAAGAAGCCTGCAACAACTGCATATGGTGTTATCGATACAAATAGGGCAGAGGGCAATATTATATACTTAATCTAGCCAAAGAGAAAGGCAGAATTTGAGTGATATGTTGGATATTACTACAGTTGATAGTTGAAAGAAATTTCCCTCAGAGAAAAGAACTTTCAACATGCTTTTATGTATTTGGGCTTTTCTGTGTTTATATATTTCGGTCTAAAAGAAGAAAATGATGGTGTAACTACACAATCAAGTTTCAAATAACAAGCAATCACATTTTAGGTATTTAGATCTGAATGGTTCATCTCAATGTTTCACTCCAGCCACCCTAAACCTCACAAGATACTCTGGTGGTATTGCTTCCCAATAACCTGTAGACCAGCTAAAGACATGAAAAGGAAGTCAAAAATTCATAGGAAAAAAAAATGTGGCAGTGTAAGAGAGAGGAATAATCAAGAATATCAATAAACTGAGAGCTTTCAGAATTTGGGGAATGATACAGAAAAACTTTAGAAGGAAAAATTCAGAAATGAATTTCAGAAAGAAAAATTCAGACATGAAACATTTAACACTAACTGAAATCCCTCACTAGCAAGGAAATAAAAAATACTGTTCAATCTGCAGAAGATACAAACTCATTGATTCTAAATCAGTAAGAAAGATCTCTAGACTTTCTATATCTCTTGAGATAAACTCAGATCAGGTCTTAAAAATTATTGATGGAGCACTGAAAAACAATAGCTGCATTAGCACAGCATGAAGAGAGAGAGAGAGGATCTGTCTCATGTAAAGTCCTTCCAGCTGCTTGTGGCTTGATCCACATAAGAATTGTATCTCCATCAAATGCCCAAATATCAACGAACAATGAAAGGGTTAGAAAAAAATCTATGTTTGTATGGACAATCTACTAAGCTTTTCTGCCTTTTTTTCCTCCCTTTTTTTGGGTAATCGGTCATCTCAACAGGACTTTAAACTGTTTTTCTGATAGACGGATCTTTTCATAACCGTCCTGGACTTCCTTAAAGACTAAATTGAGAATATTGAGATAAAAATTAAAATAAACAATTTAGAAAAAAAAAAATGTAGTACTAGTTTCCAATCAGCTATGCACACATTCTTAATTTTCTTCATATTATCCTCACTTCTTTGCAAAGCATGAAAACAGATTCCTGTGTTGTACTTTGTGTTCTATGACCTTTTCAACATCCCATCCTCATTTCTCAAGGTAGGAGGGCTGTAAAAGGGAAAGCATACATTTCTTTCAATTTCTTGACAATTTGAAGTTACTGATGCTTGTACCCACTTAATGCTGTCATCACATGAAAACTGATATATGGCTTTTCAAGTTACTGTCATTTAATTTCTACTGTTAAGGAATGTATTTTTGGAAAAAATATATCTGGTTTTGAGATCAAAGCAATTAAACTTATTTATCACTTCGTTGTAACTTATCATATTGCAGTATATGTTTTCCTTCCAGTTACTGTACATGTATTGTCACACATACTAAATACAATACTTTTTTTTTTTCCAAAAGTAACCCCAGCTGTGACAATTGTTTTCAACTTATTCACTGGAAACCATCAACTACTAACTTTAAAAGATATTTCATACGCTCTTCTCCAGGATGAAAGCCTGTATTTTTTGTGTGTCTTACATCTTCTTCTTAACTCTATGACTTCCATATATAAGCCACAAGCCATTAAATGTCATAAAACTTTTGATTTGTATTTGCAAATCTCACTAGACATGTGGTCCAAAGCTTGAGAACACACAAAGCTAGCAGCACAATGATGACTGCACATAAAAATAAGAAAATTATCTTTCAACTATCACAGAATTAGAAAATATTAATATCTTAATTTAATATTAGATTATTTATAAAGCTATGTGAATTGTATTTTTCCTGTTTAAATAAAAAACTTTCAAATCCAGATGTTTCTTCATTTTTTTCTTGGAAATGCATAAGAAAAAGATTTATAATCATTCATTTCAGCTAAAGATACCATTCAACTTGCTTGTATGTCATTTCTGCCTTTAGCTCAAAATCTGATGTCATTTACAAGCAGTCTTTATTATATTTATACATTTGAGACTCACACATTCTGTGCTTTTGCTTTCTGTACACAAAGTTTCCCTGGGCTTCCAATGATATATGGTTCACACAGGATTTCCGTTTTAGAATTCAATTCAAAACCTTCAGGAATCTTCAATAAAGAGTTTATGACCAAGAACAGATGTCATCTAAAGCCAGACCTCTGTACGTTTGGTACGAAGGAGCACTAATCAAGTACATTAAAAATCATTAAAGTAGATATAGTTTAATAAATTAATCTGTTGTTAAACACAGAATAGTTACAGCATGGCTAATGTGTGTTTGTTCATATTATCATCTTCCGCTTCAACTGTACATTATTTTTTTATAGCTTACAAGTTCTTCTCTGGGTTTACTTGGCGTAGATGTGACTTTCTGATACAAGATTATGGCTTTCATAGTAAAGTTACCAGAAACCCAAACCGTGAAATCTGAGACCTAGTTTCTAAATCATGCTCCATGAATCCTGGTAATTTTAACTTCCCTTTACTTCTTTTATTCCTTTTCTCCTTGCAGAACAATCTCCAAAGGACAGGAACTGACTTATTATAGACCTTATTACAATGAAGACCTTCAATTTCTCCCAAAATATCAAAGTACTGATGAAAATTTCAGAAAATTATCAAGTTTTGGACAATATTTTCATTGACAGTAGTACCACAGATGTCACTTTGGACTTATAAAAATAATCAACTGTCTGTGTAGGTCCCTTTGAAACCCTACCTAGCCATGAAAGCTTCATATTTTACAAACCATGATTCCTCTTCCTTCCATGTGTACCTTCCTTCAGCACGCAAAATTCTTCCTTACTCTTACACTACAGGACCTGTTCTCTCCGTGATGGTGTATGAGGAAGACACAAAATCAAAGACTAAATTTATCTTTCTATATGAGCTTCCGGAAAAGCAGCTGACCTGTCAGGCGCACTCTGCATGTACAGAATGAAGAGAAGAGGAAAAAGTCAGAAAGACAACTGAAACCATATATTGATTTCTATAGATTCACTTCTGATTGAAATCTGCAACCACTTTCTAAAATAAGTTATTAAGGAGGGATTCCCCTAGTTTCATTTGTCCCCTCATCTTTTTCAATTTCTTCAAGGGATATAGGAGGTCCCAGAATCCGTAAAAAATACAGAAGTGTTGTTGTAGAATTATGACTTTAGTTCTTTTTCCTATATTTGCAACAGTGAAACAAGTCCAACCATGGTAAATTATGTAGTTTTACAAGAGTTTCAGCTGTCTATTTTAACTCTCTAAAGCTGAAAGCAGTAAGCCTCTTGAGCAGAGTGGCTTGAAGGACAGCAAGCCAATGACAGTGGGAAATACATGTATTTAAAAGGCCTGAGGCATAGGCATTTTTGAATGGGGTTACAATCTTCACACCAAACCACGCACTGAATTACTTTGCTTGTAGTTTAGGTGGATGCAACTCTGTTAACAGCACATCAATGACATAATGACTTAGCTGAAAGTGTGAGAATTTAAGATTTTTCTCTGCCTCAGAAGGGATACATACTCAAGTCCTAAGGATGTAGTATCTCCTTTCTGCCTGAGAAAATAAAAAGCCTTTTGTTGTCCTTATGGACCATCCATAAATATTAAAGACAAATCTGGCATATGATCATACCTAAGTCAAATTTTAGAACCCACAGTCCTTCAAGAAACATGGAAAGAACTTCAGTGTTTTACAGACTTTTAATAAAGCTATTATCTTACACTCGATTTTAAAAATAAAGTTCAGGGAAGAATATATAGAATTAAAATTCAACGCAGATGAGTTAAAAGACTATATAGGACCAATAAAGTTTTGGACTGTATCGTAGAAATTTGTAACTTATATAGCCTTTTGTTGTGGTCTGCATTGGCCCTGATGACTGCAGAATGGAATGTATATCAGAGAAAATGAGAGTAAACAATTGTGTTCTTTATAATACAGGCACTACACAAGCTAAAAAGACTAATCAGAATAATAATAAACATGAAGTAAAGAAACCTCACATTTAGGATTCTTTTTACATTAGAAGCATAGCTACAGCTTTGTGTGATACGCACTGATATTAAGATTTCACAAAAGCTAAAAGCAGATTGACTACAGCCTATATATTTTGTTTTAACACCAGTAAGCTTTCTGTCAGTGCTTGCCGTCTATAATACATTGAGATTCGTATTACATAATAGCATATTCTACTTTGTTCCAATTTTTGAAACAGAATGAAATCACTAAGTTGATAGTATTTTGCATTCAGCAGTGTTTTAGAACAGAATTAATAAGCTAACATCCTAATTCATCAGAAAAGGGGAAAGGAAGGAGAGAGAAGGAAGGGAGCAGGGACAAGGTAAACAAAACAGTTCTGTGGTTTGAGCCTGAAGGCTTACATGCCTCATCACTCAAGGGAGCTATCTTGAGTGAGCAGCCAAAAATTGCTTCCCTCTACATTATGCAGTTCTGACGTAGGGATCTGAAGACACCATGCCTGAGTAGCACAGACATAAGACATTTCTGCCATCTGCCCCGCAGTGGGAATACCAGATAAAATCAAACCAGTTTGCTAAGTGAGAATAGTGAAAGGCAGCTTCCTACAGCTGATGAATTGTGGAAAGATTTTTGAAGTTGAGTATTAGCCATGAACAGAAAGGCAAATACATTACACTTCTGAAGCCAGAAAGACTTAAAAATTAAGAAATACAGTGACAGTAGTACCACTAAGAAGTAAAGTTTTTCTCCCCACCCCACCACATCCTCCCATCATTCATGAAAATTAGGAAAAATAAGAGTGATTACAAGAGTCTTAGAAATAATCTTGGGAGTCATTAGTTGTTCATGAAAAATTACGTACAATTCTTGATGACACTTTTCTTTGACAGAAAATAACTGGTCACTACCAAATCTAGAGACCCAGGTGCTCCTGGGACTCAGGCCAGCTGCTGATTCAATCTTTCTCTAATGAACATCAGTAGAGTTAATCTAGTATTTTTCCTCAGGATAGCAGATTATAGTTTTTCAAACACTGGTAAGGAAGTTAGAAGATTAATATCACACGTAATTCTGGAGATTCTTCCAGCCCCAGGAGAACTGGTGAGCATGGAGCAGTGTAGTTTGTGGCCTATATCTACCAAATACAAAAACAGCCAGCATATCCAATTCAGTAGTTGAGATCTTGACATATTTGTCTTCTAGCACATTATGCAAGACCTATACAGATATGGTGAAAGGGAATATTTAGGATCATGAATGACTAAAAAGTCATAGAGTCATAGATTTACAAGCTGTAATAGGCAATTATTTCAATGAGACATGGGAATGCAGTTAAGATCTTCAATTCTGGTATGAAATGTCTGAGTTCTAATCTAAAGCTGAAAGCTTAAACACTAAAAGGACATTTTCAGTAGCAACTTCTGATAGTGAGAGGAAGGATGGGATGAACTATCAGTAGAAGCCCAAATTGACACTTCTACCAAATAAATTTTAAAGGTGCCTTTGTCTGAACATAAGACCTCATCATGACTAGAGGAAAGACCCAAGGTCTGCAAACTGTAAATTTGCAAAGCTGCAAGTTCTATTCGCAGAAATTAACATGACCAAGTATTTTTCTAAGCTTCATTGGGATACATTGTGAGCCATATTAGCTTTTCCAGCAGAGGCTGCAAATTCCTTATCTACAACCTATGAGAGAGCACAACTACAGAGACAAAACTCAACAGTTTCCTGAAAAATTAATAATATTTCATGATGAGACTTAACTGATTCAGCATAAAAGCACGTTCTCGATAACGTTCAGTTCCTACTGTGAGTTTTAAAAAATACCCACAAAAAAAATCATTGAAGCTCAACGTTTTGTATTTAATAATCCCAGAATTCAGCATCTAGGCCCAAAGAAAACAATTCTGCTGTCTTCACAAAGGTCAGATCAAGTTTTTCTAAAGCTTTGACCAAACAAAGCTTTAAGCTAACCCTAGGGTTGATTTGAGCTATGAGAAAGCAAATGACAGAAACTTCCCAAAAAGCAAAATAATCACCATGAATTCTAAACTTGACATTGAGAGGAAGACCTCTGATTAGTCAGAATTTTATAAAAAATAAAATAAAATCTAGAACTCATTGTCCCCTGGCCCTGATGTAGACAGGACAGCTTGCAAAACCACGCAGCTCCCATGGACTCATGTAATCGACTCTTAGAATCACAGAATGGTTTGGGTCAAAAGGGGCTGTTAAATATCACCTAGCCCACACCCCCACCCCACCCTCCCCCATGGGCAGGGTCAACTTCCATTAGTCGAGGCTGCTCAAAGCCCCATCCAACCTGACATTGAACACTTTCAGGGATGGGGCACCCACAACTTCCCTGGCCAACCTGTTTCAGTGTCTCATCACTCTCACAGTAATGAATCTCTTACATCTAATCTAAATCTACGTTCTTTCAGTATTGAAAAGCCACAATGAAGTGTCCCTGAAGCCTTCTCTTCTCCAGGCTGAATAATCACATCTCAGTCTGTCCTCACAGGGGAGGGATTCCAGCCCTCTGATCATTTTCACAGCCCTCCTCTAGACCAACTCTAAGGTGTCCATGTCTTTTTTGTGCTGAGCACCACAGAGCTGTATGCAGTACTCCAGGTGGGGTCTCACCAGAGCAGAGTAGAGGGGGAGAATTTCCTGCTTCAGCCTGCTGGGCAAGCTTCTTTCGATGCAGCCCAGGATATGATGGCGTTTCTGGGCTGCACGTGCACATTGCTGGCTCATGTTCAGTTTTTCATCCACCAATATTCCTGAGTCCTTCTCCACAGAGCTACTCTCAATCTATTCATCAATCGGTACTGATACTGGGGATTGCCCCAATCCAAGTGCAGGACCTCGCACTTGGTTTTGTTGAACTTCATGCAGTTCACATGGGTTCACTTCTCAAGACTGTCAAGGTCCCTCTGGATGGCATTCCTTCCCTCAAATGTATCAATATTGCCACTCTGCTTGTGTCATCTGTAAACTTGATGAGGGTGCACTCAGTAACACTATGTCATTAATAAAGATACTGAACAGTTCTAGTCCCAGTACAGACCCCTGCGGGACACTGCTTGTTACGAAACATGGGAATTTATGAAAATATACTGAATATATTATTTGCTACTGATGTGTGTGCTTCTTTTGACACTGCTTAAATACACAGGCACACATCTCCTACCTCATAGCAAATCTGCAGTCATCTAGTTTTAACCATAACCCAGACATTTCAACTAAAAAAAAATTTGAATGGGTTAAAGTTTTACTTATGCTGTAAATGCTTGTAGTCATAACATTCTTTTTTGTTATTGTTCCCGGATGTTAAAAATCCACAAACACACTTGCCTTCCTTGTAACTTCTGCAAGACTTCAAATGGAGCTTGTAATATTCATTGAGACATTCCAAGAGCTCCCTGAAGTTCAAGCTTTCACATCTAACAATTCCCAAACTTATAAAACCATTCCTAGTAAAGCTGTCTCATTCTCCTGCTTTAATCAATTAGTATCTCTTCCGTCACACTCATTTGTGAGGAGCATTTATGGGGAGCTGGTCAGCTTCTACTTGGACCAGCTGTCCTCCTACACAAAAGAATGTCATGGACCGCTACTCAAGTGGCTCATAAATTACATCTGGGACACATTAATAGTTCAAAATCCTGGGAAGGAAACATCCAATCTCACCAGATTTTTCCTTTTAGTGCATTTTAATACCTAGTTGAAAGAATTAATCAAGAAGTAAGCAAAATGAATTCTCCTCCCAAGTACACATAAGCTTAAAAAACCTGCTAGTTTCCACTTGATAATTTTAAACTGTTTTCACTGTAATTGACTTCTGTCTAAAATCAAAATTATTTCAAAACCTGAAGCAGAAAGAGAACTTTTCCCATTTCTGTGAGAAGACAGGTCATCCAGAGATTCTAATTACGCCTAGAATTACCTTCACAGCATGATATTAGTAGTAGCTGTGTTTAACTCAAGTGCAAAACTGCTGTCAGAAAAGCATCTTTTTTTCCCAATAAAGAGTGGGGTGAGGAACAAAAACTGGATACTTAACACAGGATGGTTATCAGTGTTGTAGTTTCATTCATCTGCAGGAAGACTTAGTAAAAACTATAAACTAGTGTTCCTTCTGGATTTGAAGTTGATAGTCAACACATTTGTTAGTCTATGAGAAGTTACTTGCTTGTAGATATTGAAAAAAAGATGTCATAGTATTCAGGCTGCCTACAACTCTAGTAGGAAAACAGGAGGATGATGACAGCACAGTCTTCTTTATCAGACAAGATAATAATATTTATCCAGAAACTAACAGTAAAAGCTATTGCAGGCAAATAACACAGAGACAAATGATAGAGCAGATAGTCAGTAAATAAGATAGTTTCTGTAAGGCTCAGGTTTTTTAACTATGTCTTAGAAATCTCAGGAATCCGTAGCTGAATCAGAACAAGGCATTAGACTTCTAAAATCAAAACCTCCAAATGCTTCATTCTATTCTCCAAATGCCACATTCATCTAAAGAACCTTGTCCTGGTTCCGGCAGGGGACAGGGTTAACTCTCCCTGCCTCAGGGGTATCAGTATTCCATCCCATGGGAGCCACGCTCTCCCTGAGCTGCTGTGAGGGGGCAGGAAGTTGCTGCATGGAGCAGGCGGGGGCATCCCGGGTCCGGTCGGTGAGCGGCGGTTCCCTAACCACGTTTGTATATTCCTCTGTCCCTGTTATTGTTGTTTTTGTGTTACCTTTGCTGTTCTATTAAATTGCAGTTGTCTCAACCCATGAGTTCTGCCCTTTCCTTGTGCTTCCCATTCAGGGAAAAGCCCGGAGCGAGTGGTGCGTGGTTCTTTGTTGCAGTCTGAGGCCAAACCACGACAAACCTCCAGTTCATCTGTACACTACAAAGGGGAAAAATTCTAGCAAGTTAGCAGAGATATGCTATCAAAACAGTGATGTGTTTCTGTAGCAGATCTGAACATGTGCTTCTACCTCCAAAAGCTTATCTGTTTCTCCTCCCCAAAACAAGTAGTTTAGCCAAATATATTTTCTTTCCCTGAAAACCTTGCCAAGGTATTTTGAGGCATTTTATACAGTTAGTGTAAAAGTCCTACTTCCACCATCCAAACGAGATAATAATAATAATTTTAAATGTCATGATCTCTAAAGTTTGGACTGAAATTCCCAGCCTCTTATGACAGAAAAATAAGACCAAAAGAAAATAAATCTCTATGAGACCAGTTTTCCTGATCCTTGGAAGTTCATTGAAACATTCTCCAAGACATCTGGACCTTTCCTGTAAGAGGCCTAAAGAATATACAGTTTTAGTATGTATATCTTCTGGTCTTCAAAAATAAGAACTAGTCTTCTGTAGATATAAAGCAACAAGTAAATAGCCCCAAACCAAGCCATAGTTTTGTTCTGTTTCAAGAACAGACTAAAAAAAGTTGAAACTTCTACTTATTCTGCGAGTGTTCTTCCTATCAAACACAATAGAGCTGGTGACAGTAGTCCTGCCTGATATGGCATAACAGAAGTAAGTGTTACACTATTTGAAAAGTGTGTATAATGTCTCCCTTAACTAAACAAGCAAATATGAAGAAACATTATTTTTTACCTGTTACTTCTTATGAAGCACCTAACAATTTCACATGGCTGGTCACCTGAAAGATTTACCATTTCCTTACTTCCATCTTCCTTGATTCATTTCCTTTCAATAGTGGGACAAGTGATAACATCACCCGTGCTAAAAAGAGAAGGCAAGGAAAAAGGTGGGTAGAGAACAACCAATCTAGAGAAGAATCAGAATATTGGTAGTAGTGTCAGGACTGCAATGTCTCCTTAAATGCTGAATCCCATCAAGGCTTCAGAAAAGAGAACAGAAACATCCCATAGCAAGCCCTTGTCCACTGTCAGTAAAGAAGGAATTAAATCAGCGTGGCAGAACAAATTCTTTCATTAATTGTACTAATTCTTAACAGAATCTGAATTTTCATATCAAGATATTTGCTAGCTTTGATGAAATAAAAGTTGAAAAAGGAAGGAAGAATAATTTCATTTGGGAATGCAAGATTACAGGAGCCTTCAGCAGTACTGAAAACACTTTGGAACTTGCTATGCCCTGAAGATATCACAATCTATCTCAAGCAACAAACACACAAGAAATACAAGAAAAGGAATACTTTCCACCATGATTCCATGCAGTGGAGGTAGACACTAGAATATTAAAAGCCTTAGTATAATTTTTTCCACTCTTAAGAATTTGAAGAAAAGAAAATCTACAAGCCAGCTCCCCAAAAACTTATTTTGAATAACAAATGCATGTTAAGTTCTTTTGTAATTCTCATATGGCTTTTGACAATTAGGTTGTAGTCAAATCACTTGTAAAGCTTTTGTTGTACAGTCATGAGGAGTATAAAAGTCAGTTTCAAGCACAAGCATGCATGATTCTAAGAGTCAAAGCTTTAGAAAAACACCATCAGGAAAATCTCAAAAGTTCAATTAAGGTTATGGGAATTTGCAGTTCTGTGAAATGCAGAATAAGCTTTGGTATAGACTACAACTTGCTTTGCAAAGCAACGCTTCATTTCCTCGAAGTTGGCCTCAGGCAGTGGTATCCATTCCTCTTCAAAACTGCTGTTGCAATTCAATTTCAGCTTCCATTCTCCCTCAAAGACTACACAGAATAGTCCACAACAGTTTTCCAGTAACAAACATACATACAATATCATCTATGCATATGTACACAATTATATACACTAGCATTGAAATATGGCTCTGCTAAATAAGGGAATGCAATTACAACAAAAAGGTAAAAATTACATATATCCCTTACACTTGAATTCAGTCCATGATGAAGTTAGTGAAGCAGTATCAACTATGTGGAAATTTTTCAGTTATTCTTGCCATGAATGAAAAGGATTTAGATGTGTTTGCCAGCTAGGCTGGGGGAAAGGGAGGAGAGAGGAAAGAGGGAGAGATCAAGAGATCTGTTGTCAAGAGGTCCTGCCACTGGTAGTAATACTTCTGTTTTCCCTTAACCTCTTTCTATATACAGAAAGCATAGAAAGCAATTTAATTTGAAAGGCCAAGGTAAAAGTTATCTTCAAATCCCTATTACAAAGCCTTTTGATGTTAAAGATATGCACAAGTAAAGTATGTAACAGCTATCTAGCAAGGTCATATAATACTGTAACAAAAAAATAATTAGCCTTGTAGTATAGTTCGAGAAGTCTGTAAATGAAGGAAAATAAATGTTTTATTATGAAGTGTCCATATTTTATATGAATGACACCAGGCTACATTTCCTAAATATTATACATTCAGCTGCAATGACACTATGAATCTGATCATGATAGGGTGAGACTGTCATATTAATCAATACAATAAGATACGTTAAGACACTTTAACATAAAGCTTTTTAGTTCCGATGAGGAGTACATTTTTTAAACATATTTCATTATCCCCTTTTATTGTACTTCGGTTCATGTTGCAGAGTGCTCTGAAAGTGCTTGAACTGTATCTGGTTTGGATGAAGCTAAACTGAAAGATGATCTCCAGGGCTGTCCCACCCCAACTATTAATGATCATTCACGTCCACAGAACTACCAGGGCTCTACAAAGTAACTCGCTATTAAAATGCTTATAGTATAGTCCTCAGAAACAAGTGATTTTCTAGCCTATCCGACCCTGTTGAGCTGCACCACTTACTTGCAGAGACTATCTTAAATGTCTTGTCAATTACCTCAACAAAATAGTATATGTAATAGACAATGGAAGCATCAGATAGCTCAGAGAGAAAGGAAAAATGATACAGAGAGAAACTGACTTCCTGGGAAGAAATGCCTTCCATGCTAACATACAGACAGTTCTGGATTTGCTAAGAAGTCTTATTTTGATGTGTATACTTCTAAATGAGCCTTTGCAGAAAATGTCCAGTGCCTGGTGATGTTCCTGTTGAGAGGGTTTCAGCAGTGTTAGCCAGTTATGGCTGTTACCTTCAAGTACATCTAGGAAATGCTACAACCAGCAGTACAGAGAGGAGCTGCTATTACATCTCAGGGCAGGAAGAAGTACATGTGAATATCCCGCTCTCCCTCTAATCAGTACCCAGACTGGTTCTGATTAGAACTATGCTTATGTTGCAGTCATTTCAGAAGTAATTGCAGTGTACTGTAATTGCCTAATTTATACTCTTTTGCAGTAGACAGAAATACAAACTAGCATGAAGGAGCTTCAACATGGCAGCACAAGCACGGTATGGTCTTACTTTATCTACTAGGAAGCTGGAAATGCAATGTAAAAAGTTACTATTGAAAAAAAATGAAAATACGAGTTTCCTCACTATTTCCTTGTATTTTTCCATCCTCCATGAGGACTAAGGAATAGAAAACATGTAATACATAACTTGACCTACAACATTCCCAGAGCTCTAACAGCCTCTAACTGTTTCTTACCTCTTCCTGGTTTTGCAGGTATTTGTTGTCACTGACATAGTACCTATCTTGACGTATTATCACCAGAAGAAAAGAACAGTTTGTTTAATATTCTACTAATTAATCACAGTCCTCAGTTTCTCCCTTTCTTTAGTTTAGACGCTCTAACTTTATTTTCTTCTATTAACTTTACCATTTCAAGCACATAATTTATTCAGGCATTGCTGAAGTGGTAAAAATCAGTTTCTGAAAAGAATTTAAAAAACAAAAGTAAACACACCTTTTCCTTTTATGCTGTACTTTGAATAGTTTCAGTATAAGATTCTTTGCCCAAAAATATTAATCTCTTCTAAAAAATGGTTAATAAAAATAGAAAATTCCTTGTGATATTGTACAATGGTGGCTTCTTTCTATATGTATTTGCAGCACAAGAAAAATCTGGCTAATTAAATCATTTCTTTAGATTACTTCATGATCTGTGAAAAGCTCCTTTATTAGTACACGAACCAAGAATCTCAAACCCTAAGACAGATTCTCCTACATCAAGATATAGCGAGATGGATGCTATGGATTTCCTTCCCAGCCCTTCAGCCCCAAATGGGCTAACTATAAAATATCTGACACAATTTCAGAAGACTACATCATAATGGGCCCTTTTTAAGCATGCCTTTGAGTTAAGGCAGACACTGCAACAGCACTATAGCAGTCCCGGGATTTGGGAAGCAGTATTTTAACAGCATGTTGCCCGTATTCTCATGCTGTGAACATATTCATAGCAGTTCCATGAAAGTCCCAGGACTGCTGGTGTAGCATCTGTTCACTACCAACAAAGACTTGGATATTACACAAGAGTCTGTTTTCTATTCATCAGCTGCCTTTTTATAAACACAGGACTCCTATTGCAACAGGAGAAATTTTTATCTGGGTTTTCTCATGTGAACACACAAACACATATATCATTAAATATGTATCTTTATGACATTATCGGACATTTATCAGGCTAGAGCTACTCTCGGGATGAATAGGGACTCTTAGGCTTAGATGTTATCCATGTCCAAAAAACATATACATGTTTCCAAAAATGTTAACAAGAAATCATAATCTTGGAACAAAACATCTTTCATTCAGGATAACCCAGTTACTAATGTCCCTTTTCTCAAAGTGGTAATTACATGTCAATTTACAATTCAAAATACTTGGACTGACCTTGACTTTTACCCTGTCCAGTGATGAAGTGTGTATGTTCCACATGCAGGTTCAGATCTTGGTTTCTGCTATTATCAGACAAATACGTAGAGCCATCAGCTTCAGTGGGGTATTCCCAAAAAACAATTTTAACAAGAATCATCCCATGGTGCTACTTGAGCTGAGTGCATAATTTGATCCAAATCATTTAGTTTTATTGGTGTTTGGATGTGCTTACTTTATCAATTAGGCTCACTTAGTGGGCTGGTTCAGGCAGGATCAGTCTGCTGATTGCATTACAAACCCTGTAGCTCTCTTCCAAGGTCTTTTCTGAGAAAGAGCAATCTGGAGCAAGCTGATCAGTCTCCTCCAAACATGTGACTTGAACACAGTTGATATGTCACTGTATACAGGGATCACCTCCAGACAAACAATATAGATGCAGACAGGACAAGTATGACTTCTTCCCCAGAGAGCCCCACAACACTTTTTTTAATAGACCTCATATTATTTGTTAATGACATGAAAGTGGGGGATTCGTCATCTTTTGTCCCCCTACTATATAGCTGTAGAGGTAAAAAAAATAAGTGTCAGCACCCCCATAACACATGATGCACACAAGTGCATGCATACACATACTCTGCTCTTCAAGACCCAGAGATCTTCTCTCCAGTCTTGTAAATACCAGGATAGTGGAGTAACAATGAATAAGCAGTGTGAATTGTTTAATTTTCTTTGTCATTCATATAAATTCTGTTCGACGCACACTTCAGTGGAAGAGAGCAAGGAAGCTAAACTGGATACAACTGTCATGGGCAACCTGCCTGAATGTTCTTAGCCTAGGAGACAATCAGGTTAGAGGATCCTGTACATTCCTACTGAGGCTATTGAGAATAATTGTTCATGGCTTTAAAGAAATCAGATTACCCCATAATCCTATAGTAACATTTGGCATTCTACACATTATTAAGAAGTCACTGTAAAATTGTTATGCAAATTAGATATTCACAAGCAAGAGTGCAAAGAATAGAATAACCAGAGAATTGCATGATGGTACGAAGTAGCTGTGCAGTATCTTTATCATTGCCAATTACATACCAGTCTAGTTTTTGAATGGGATTATATTTCTGAATAGAATACAGTTCCAGCAGCTCCACTGGACATCATTAAAGCAGTGGCAGATTCCGTGTACAATCCTTTATAAAAATTCCAAAAGCCCATTGCACTTTCATGCCTCACTCTTTTACATGAAAGACATTTGCCAGCCATTTTGTGTAGTACTGCAGAGAATACTTACAAAGACAAGAAGAAAAACAATGCGCTCCAGGACATACACTGACAGCACAGATAGTTTCAAAAAAAAAACATTGCTAGATTATTGTAAGACAGCTAGTTAGTTCAATATAATCACTTAATTTTCACACACTCACCCTCTGGTATTGCCCAAATAAAAAGATTTTTCCATATTAAACTGCTATCATATTGTAACCTGCTCTTCTCTTCAAATCCCATACTCACAGACAATGTTTTGGGGAAAGATTATAACGTTACATTGTGTAAATGTGTGCAGACAGACATCTATTCTTGTAAAAACATAACCTGAAATACACCAAGTAAACCGTTTGCTTGTATTAGTGCTGGTACAATCTACTTCAGCTCAATCTCATGCCAAGAAGCAGTCTAAAAATGTAATTTAATTTTTAAATGAAATGTATTCATTGATATTTAACTGCAGGCATCAGTGTTGTTTCTTTTTTTTTTTTTTTTTCACTGCTGAAGCATAATGAGAAGGAAGCAATTTCCGAATGTGCGGAGAGCCCTTTGGCTGCTCGGAAGCAGCGCAGGTTGCCATAGCAACTGCCACACCAACCCTTCCCTCTTCCCAGCCAATGGCGCATCCCAGTGCGGCCGCAGTATCAGTGGAACCTATTTCTGCTAACGCAAAACACAGCTACACACCTCTGCAGATACTGTTGCCGTCTGGACTGGGAATCGATGTATAAAAAGAAAAAAACCCAAAAAAGACAACAAAACAACACCTTGAAATAGGCACCATTAAAATATTAAAAAAACCCCGGCGTATATAAAGCAGCAGCTCCACTTTCTGCAAGGCACGTTGCCTGTCATGATGACCTTGACACTCAGTTTTATAATTTCCCCTTGGGTAAGAGAATTTGCAAGGGCATATTCTCTTTAGGTTCAACATCTTCCACTGCAAATGAGATTTGTCTTACCAAAGCAGCAGCAAATCAAATTCTGTGTTTCATCAGAGCTGCTTGTGTGCATTTACAGCATTATTGATTTGGAAATCTAACATCGGCAAAAAGCAAAACTAGCCACTGAAGCTTAGGAAAGGCTTTACACATTAGCTGATCTCCCCTGTTGTAAGCAGGCTAGTGGTACTTACTCATATGACTGTGAATTAGTCTGGAAAAATGAGAAATGTCTGTGATCATTAATAATGTTGTTATCAGACATTAAAAAAAAATACAGTTTTTCTAACTTGACCAGGTTTCTACAGGTATCAGTGGTAATTTTAGAATTTATTTCCATGGTTCAAAAGCAGACATCATCCTTTCTCCTTTTCCAGCCCATCGCTTCCTAAAATCAACATCTAGAAAGAGATAATATTTTTTATTAGACCAAATGGTGCAGTCAGAAAAAGGGAAAGAGTAAGCTTTAGGGCATACAAGCCCTTTCTCAAGCCTAATATGAACCAAGCATGCACTGGAAGGAATTACTCTGGCTGGCAATATAGTTAAGGGGAAAAAAAATAATTCCAAAACTCAAAGCTAAACTTCAGGAGGTCAGTTTGATTACTAATATGTATAATATTACAGAGTAGGTGAAATTCTAGCCTAAAGTATGAGGTTTTTTGATAGTCCACTAGAATTTCCTTCCTATTTTATATGCTTCAAATTCCTCACCATTTTTAATACTATTTATAGCTCAAATCTACTGGAAGTAGCACCCATTTTTAGAATACGTACGCACATAGGCACTCTTTCCCTCTCTGCCTCCCTTGTTTTACTATGATGCTCAACATTTCCTAGCTTATTAATATAAATCAATGATATTCGGAGCAATTACTACCCACTTAGTTTAATGTTTGCTCAGGCCTGAAAAAGGGCTTGAAAGCTTCAGCCTTCTGCTCTTTTCAAATACCTCAGGTTGCCTGTCTTCTAGACTATCACAGCTACATAAAGCTGCTATTAATTTTTATATGTTCTTTACAGTGAATAAACATGTTCGATGTGCAGCAGAGAATCCATTATTAAATCAAAAAAGGAAAGTATGATCCCACTATTTACACTCTGCTACACACTACAAATTAGTACAATGTGGAAAACAATGCCATTTATACCCATACAAAATTGATCATATTCTGATAAATCATTTTTAATTAGTACATTTAATAGGACAGTTCTTAGTAAATGTGGTCAATTGCTCATTACTAGTAGCTTTTTCCAAGGCAGAATCAACTAGAAAAGTGCTTTATTATCTGTTTGGTATTAGACACAAACTCAGTCACTTATTTCCAGCTTGCATAGCTCTGAGGACATTTGAGAGCAAGAAAATCACCAGTGGGTCCAAATTTACATGACTGTCTTTTATCAACATTAGGATCAGTAAAGCCAGTAACCAAGAAAGTTTACAGAGGCTAAAATTGCTGTCATCCAGTAAATTGCTGTAAATTACTGTCATCCAGTAAGTAGTATAGCTAACGTTACTAAATTATTGAAAATACTGTACTTATTGCAGTATGGGATATCAGCAAAACACAGGAAGTTTGACAGAGAGCAGCATATAACATCGAATGTCTCCCTCTGAAACATCTTTATGTATTGCTGTGTATTGGCACTATAAAAGCTTATCATCCAGTTGTGGTGCAAGATTTTCTCTTTAGTCTTAATCTTCGCTGCCTTAGGCTGAATCGTTCTCCGAAAGCTTTGTGAAATCTTGATAATGTCATTAGAATGTGGTCTCAGAAGGAAAGGAGATCACATTCCAACAATGTTTGTAAAAGAATCCTTTCTGTCAATTTCAGAACAGAACACTTCAGTCCTTTTTTTCTGATAAAATTAAAAATCTATTACACAAAAATAAATGCCCCCACTTTTTTATTGGGAANATAAAACAGATACAAAAGCAAAAATGCATTTTGACTCATGTCGAAGATTTTCTAGTTCTATTCTGATCTGTGTTCCTGGGCAGAAAGTCTACAGCATTTCCTATTTTTTGTGGTGTCATGTTGAGCAATGGTTAGAAATCCAGATTTAACTGGGCTGAATTAGTATATTAAGATTTATAAATGCCTGTCTGGAGTCAGTCATCTAAATAGAGTGGTTGGGAGTTTTACCTACGGTGCAAGCTACCAGATCAAACTATTTTTCACAGAATTCAATCCCAGAGAAGCTCCAGTTTTGGCATGATAATAGGGGATAATACAGCCATGAAAACCAGGGTTGGAACCATAATATTATCCATTAAAAAATTGTCCCTGTTTTCTGTAAACTCCATGTCTAAGAATATATAGTAAGCTTCCCTGTGTGGGTCACATATGTCTTTCTGCCTCACTACCGTCATGATCACAGCAGCTTCCAGTATAATTTTCTCCCATGTCTACAGCTGTCTACCTCTTTCCAGCTTTTTGGGCTCATCAGTGCCGCCATCCAGAGAGACCTGGACAGGCTGGAGAGCTGGGCGGAGAGGAACCTTATGAAATTCAATAAGGGCAAGTGTAGGGTGCTGCACCTGGGGAGGAATAACCCCCTGCACCAGCACAGGTTGGGGGCTGACCTGCTGGAGAGCAGCTCTGGGGAAAGGGACCTGGGAGTCCTGGTGGACAACAGGATGACCAGGAGCCAGCAATGTGCCCTTGTGGCCAAGAAGGCCAATGGCATCCTGGGGTGCATCAAGAAGAGTGTGGCCAGCAGGTGGAGGGAGGTCATCCTCCCCCTCTACTCTGCCTTGGTGAGGCCCCACCTGGAGTCCTGTGTCCAGTTCTGGGCTCCCCAGCTCAAGAAGGACAAGGAATTGCTGGAGAGGGTGCAGCATAGGGCTACAAAGATGATTAGGGGACTGGAACACCTCTCTTATGAAGAAAGGCTGAGGGAATTTAGCCTGGAATTTAGTCTCTTTAGCCTGGAAAAGAGGTGTCTGAGGGGGGACCTAATTAACATTTATAAATACTTGAAGGGTGGGTGTCAGGAGGATGGGGCCAGGCTCTTTTCAGTGGTGCCCAGTGATAGGACAAGAGGTAATGGGCACAAACTTGAGCAAAGGAAGTTTCACCTAAACATGAGGAGGAACTTCTTTACCTTGAGGGTGGCAGAGCCCTGGAACAGGCTGCCCAGGGAGGTGGTGGAGTCTCCGTCTCTGGAGACATTCAAAACCCGCCTGGACGCGTTCCTGTGCAACCTGCTCTAAGGTGACCCTGCTCTGGCAGTGGAGTTGGACTAGATGATCTCCTGAGGTCCCTTCCAACCCTGTGATTCTGTAATTCTGTGATTCTGTGAAACCTACTTGCAATACAAAAAAAATATTCAGTTGCATCTTGCTCTTTCCAAATAGACAGTAAAACTTCAAATTTCACTATGTGAGGAACGGGGGAAAAGCCCCAGAGTGCACCTATTTCAGAGCCAAGCTCTGACAGACTGACAATGTGCAACCTGTGGAAAAGCCCAAGACAACTGCAGGACTTCTGTATCTTTATTGTCAAAGCATGTGCCTTAGAACCAATCAACATTGTAAGCCCAAATTGTGTATCTTCCAGCTGCAAGAATTTGTCTTGGCTTCCCTTCCATTTTTAGCCACGTTTCATTTGAGCTTCATTTTCACTGCTTTCCAGTACATGTTGTAGTTTCCTTTCTCCCCTGTTGTTTCCAAATTCTTCTTGTTCTTAAGAATAGACACCACAGAGCTTGCAAAATGACAATTGGGAGCATAAGATTTTTTTTTTTCTTAAAAATGAGTCATCTTGGATATTTTGCTATGAATACCAAAAAAAAAAACAAAAAAAACCCCCCATGCTTTGAATAATGCCTGTCATCCTGTTCATACAAAACAGACCTCACCTACTATTTAAGTATGGGGAGTTGTTTGATATGAGCAGCAAAAACTTCAGGAAATAAAATGAGAAACTGATGAACTAATATGGAATTGTGTTAGATTAGAAAAATGAGGCATTTCCTTGAGCAAAAAATACAGAAATTTATCTTGTCTTTATCCTTTGCAAAGGAGGTTGTACTTTAAAATCTGAATCTCTCACACATTTCTCACAATTCATGACCAGAAGGACTGTTTTCAGAGACATGTAACAGTGAAGAAGAGGTCGTAGGCTTGAAAAAACTTTGGTATTGGGAAGGAGATAATCAGAGCCCACTGAGGATCAAGATCTTTGGATCGAGAACTGACTGCTGCAGAAATTTGTTCATGACGGGTATAGAAAATATTCTGCATACATTTACAGTTGAAAAAATGGGCTCAGAGAACTTATTGAAAGGTCAGATTTCTTTCTGTCAAAGAATTAAGTAAGAAAAATGGTATTTGCATGATTCTGGGGAGCATTACAGACCACCTCCATTTACTTCAGTAAATCACAGCAGTCTTTCCTGCTTTAACAAATATATGTCTTACTGCAGTATCACAGCTATACTGTAATTCTGAGAATCACCTGGCACACCATAGCAGATGATGCAGGTTATTTCAAGTTTGAGTGAGGAATCTGGCTGCTCTGCATAGAGAACAGATGTGGTAGGATGGTACTGTGCTGGCTCTGATCATAAAGATTCAGCAAAGATCCTGAAACAAAATATTCTTAAGCAGGAGACTCACCAAAATCTATCTTGTTTTGCCTTTACAAATGTAATTCACCACGACAGAAAATGTGATATATGACTGTGATTGTCCCAAATGAACAATAAAAAGGAATGATATTTCAGGTCCCAAGACACAGACACGTACTTTAATTTGTTCAAAGTCCAGAGGTCTTGGTCTGTGTCCTCCTTTGAATCTACGCTCCAAATGAGAAAAGTTGTGTCTGAAACCACCTTTTTGAAGATGATTGAAGAGTTGTATAATACCTGCAAACAAAAATTTTAATTCACCAGATATGTGACAGAAATCTGCGTGAAAACAGAACTACTCTTTGGTTTGTAACTCAGGTAAAGCCAAATTAGAGGGACATGTTCCTGCTGTTAGAGTAGTGGCAATAAGACTGTAGATCATTTCAGTTACACACAGGTGAATTGCCAAATTAAGGAAAAAAAGATTGACAAAAAAATTAACACTATATAGGGCAGGAGCAGATTCTTGTCTAAAATCTCGCTGGCCAGGTTCTCCCTTGCAAGTCAAAGGGAATCCCTCTGGAATTCTGTGATTCCCATCTTGCTTGCGCTCCACCTCTCTTGTTTGTAGGGTTTTTCTTCCAAATTATGTATTAACATCCATATGACGATAATCAAATGCCTTTGCCATGAAAGAATACAGATAAAACTGTCTTCTGCCTACTTTTTACCTTCTTTTCTGAAAAATGGCTCATCTTCTTTTGTCACAGTATCCCTCACAGCATTCATAAACAATGTTTCAAACCTGTTAATTTGCAGTATCCCATCCAGACTGAACATGTATCTCTTCCAACTGGTATGGGAGGGGTAAGAAAGACAGACAGGCATTGCGGTATGTGACCTGCATACGTTAAATGGTTCTAAATACACAAAATTGTGTTCTTCCATGTCTATTCAGGTCCAAAGACATTGATAGTTCCTTGCAGATGCTTATGCTGAGCCTGTAAGAAGTTTCATGAAGGTGAAGATGCAACATGCCCTACAAGCATCTCTGCTAATGTGTAACAGTTGACTTGTAGGTCCAAGTAAGAAAAGAGAGAGAAGTCATGAAACAGAAATTCCGGGGCTACTATGCAAGACAGTTGTACCACTGTAAATTCAAATCCACTCTCCACTTAGTAACCATGTTACTGAAAATTCACCCTGAAACCTGAAGTCTCTGGAGCACGTAAGAATACAACTGTAGAACTCTGTGTTCTGAGGAACAAACTGTCTTTTAACGAGCTGGTCCATGGGATATGAGTTGTTGTTATGGTTTGAGAAAACCCATAACAATTTATTGTAATTTAGACAATTATTCTATCACTTGATGACCCCTTCCCACCTGGAAAGGGGAAACAGGGAAAGCAAGAAAACACAAGGGTTGAAATATAAATAGATTTAATAGGGTAAGACTAAATAATAAACAATGATACTAAAGAACCAGTATTAATCCCAATACTAATAAGATATACAAGGCAATTCTATCAGTAGGAAGCTCTGCACTCCCAGCAGTGGACAGCAAATGTCGAACACTGCAAGCGATACGGCTTTGGGAGGAAGGGAAGGGCTCAAGGGTCCAGCACCAGGGCAAGGAGTTCTCTGGAATTCCACCATCAAGGGAGAGAGAGACTACCCAACAAACTTTCTAATTTATATTGAATGTAACATTCACAGTATGAAATAATCCAGCTGGCCATCCTGGGTCAAATGCCCAGCCCTTGCTCCTCCTCATCCCTGCACCTGGCAAAGCTTTAAAACACTGAGGCTTTGAATCTCTCATAGCCTAGCTGGCTATAAAGTAAATATTTTCCCAAATTCAGACACTAGAGTCTTCTAAAAGTGCAGTTTTCCCCAGCATTAGAAGAGAAATTAGTCCTGTGTGGCTCAACCCAGGACAGTTGTACATCAGTCCGTGCAAACAGACTCATGAAAATGCTAAAGTGTGTGATCCAGCAAGGTGAAGAATCTGCTTGAGGCATTTGCCTTTTAAAGGAACAGTATTATCATGAAAGTCACCCCCCGGGCCTGAATTTTCAGATTTCTCAAAAGAGTTTTGATCTCCAATCTGGTTTTTTTTGTATCTATACATAAAAAAATATTGCAGTAAAACTTTTTACCTCTCAAGGACAGATTCTGTGATCCCAGGCCTCAAACCAGCTTCATACCAAAGCATCCCCTTGTGAAAGGTTTCTCTGAGAAAAAAAGGAAGGACTGAAAAGTGGAAAACCCTCAGAAACTAGACTGTATAGCATTTCTTGTCCAAGGCATCTGCTACTCCCTGGAGCACTGTACTACAGTACACCAGCTTTCATCTAAGGTATCTCTAGGAAACCCTAAGAAAAGGAGCTCTGAGGAGCTCATCTAGAACAACAATTTGTTATACTCCCATATAATTTCTCATTCAGAATTGCAGAGCTGTCAAAAATTATTTTCTTTCAGTAAAATATCAGTCTTATTACAGTCCTTGATGCATGTGATTGTCTAGACTATCAGCTGCTTTCTATAACAGAAGCTGCAGCTAACAAAGAAGTCTTGCATTAATTTTAGAAGAGTTTTGTTTCCCCTTTGGGGAAAAATCAGGGCTTTTTGGGTTTTTTTTTAATCTATTCTTTTGAATAAATACCCAATAAAATGTTGAATTAGACATGTTATATAAACTTGTTCCAGTAATGTTGGATTGACTGAAAGCAATGGATTGGAGGTACAGAAATGGAAACAGAGGTTTACCAGTGTGTTTAGCTGATCATAAAATCTCTGCAATGACATACCGTGAGAGGTCCATTGACATCCTATGTTCAGACTGGGGAATCATGCAGTTCATGGATACTGAAAGGAAACTTTACACAGAGAACAGCTCAATCCTCGTAATGTCAATCTGCAATGTCCTCCATGTTTTTAAAAAAACTAAATAAAAAAGAAGTTCTTTTCCATTTCTTCCAGTTTCTAATAACTAGATCACGTATAATAGTGAAATTTTTTTCATATTAAATAATATCTGTTTTTCCTTACTCAAATCCTCAAATCTAATGCTCTACTAAATAAAATTTGGAGAAAAAATTTGATTTATTTCAATATTTACTTGTAATTGAAATATGGATTAGCACTTCTTTTTAGTACAAGTATGTAATGAAGGTTTTACTACTTTATGATCACCTATCCATAGAAAAAGATTAAGAGAAAAAGCACCTGAAGAAACTGAAGTTCATTAAGAAATATTTGAAACCCTTAATATTTTCCTGCCCATTCTTCTTCAAAACAGAGTACAGTTTAAGAACCCAGTTTAAAAACCTGTGATTTGTTGACTGTCCCTATATGTGATATTCTTATGAACAAAGTAATACTGTAACCAGAAAAAAAAAAAAGCTTAAATTAATAATGAGGTTTTCTATAAATCTGGATAACCTTATCAGAATCATTATTTTTTTAATATAGAATAACTAAATAAATGAAAGTGCATGCTATGTTAATCCATCTCCAATAATTTTTTGCAGTTTGTTTTCTTTCTGAATGTTACCTAACTATATATGGTCCACCTAAAAAGAAGTAGTATAATTCTGAACTGTTAGCAACAAATAGAATTTTCTTATTTATTGACATGTAGAAAATCATGTTTACAACAGAAACACATGCACCTTGTAAAATGATCCTCAGTTGCTGCTCAGAGACAAATGATTGTAAAAAATTAGCATTGCATTTGATAGGTCAGTTCATCATTCTGCTTTCTCTGAATCTTTCCACATCACTTTTTAGCCATTTCGTTACTTGGTATAACATATAGGCAAAACATATCAGGAAGGAGAAAGCAATACTCCTAGAAATTAAAATGGTACATCAATAATTTACCAACAGTTAGTCTGAAAGTACTCCTCTTCCCTGGTAGTAGGCTGCAAATTTAAATTCAAGCCTCAAAACCAAGTTTTGCAATCGATACGCTGGTGGAAGTCAAGACAGCACAATAGCAGGACATTCTTTTTCCATATTTTAGCAAAACATTGGCCTCCTATTAGAAGTTTTGAAACTGTGGTGTGGATTCAACAATATCTCTGTTTGCAACCTATCTGTTAGCATATGACAAGTCACAGTCTCACCTCAGGAAAAAAACTAACTAAAAGGTACTGATAACAGTTAAAGGCTCAATGACTTTAGATCAAGCATCTCAAATGAAAGTCTTTTGGCATACTCTGGAATTAAAGGTACGCCTTTTGAGAGGCAGCACTGTGGTGTGGAAAAGGGGCTGTTATAGAATGCCCATTAACACATAATATAATGTGTATTTTGCTAGGCTTACTTTTACTGCAGTTCACAACTTTTATAGACTCAAATATTATTTTTATTTCCCTGGTGAACATTAACACATTTGCGCAGGGGTTGGTGTCCAGTAATACATGCTTTTATCACAGAGCCATGTAGGGTTTTTTCCCATAATTAACTCAGTACTAGTAGACACCTACCCTGTGTTAGTCCTACCTAGCTTAAAGATTTGATTGTTGCAAACTTTTAAGATGGTTCTGCTTGGAGGACAACAAGAGCAACAGAAAACGATTTCTCAATGATGAGGTCATGTTAACTCACCCTCACCCTAAGAGGAGAAACTGTCCAAGGATATCAATTTATTTCCAACACCAGTTCTCCACACTACCAAAATTTACCTGCTTATACCAAGATTTAACAGCTTTCCTAGGATTGTCGGAACTTTTTGTATTTACAATGGAATGGTCCTGACAGTTGTAGGATTTTCATCTTTCCAGCCTAGATTTTTCATTTGCAGTATTTGTCTCTTGTTACAAGCAGTAGAACCAGCGATTCTTGAAAGTGCAAAAGCAAAAGAGAAAGTGGTGATTACAACTTCTCTAAAACTTTCTTGGACTACACGGGAACACAGGACCTCTGATGTAAGGACACCAAGCAGCACTACTATAGTTTATAATTTCTTTAAGAAGACCATAAAATGCCCATCACTAACAGTCCTTAAGAATAGATTACATGGACATTTCATGAAGAATGATATAGGTATAGTTGATCCTTCCTTGAGGAAGCAAAATTAATTGTGCTATTTCCTCAGGTACCTTTCAGCCCTATGATTAGCCCCAATATACTCCAAAGAGATTAAAAAACATAGTCTGTAATTATGGAAACTTGTAGAATGTACTTGGAACTTTTAGAATGCATAATACATGGTTTTGCAAAAAGGACTCAGTAGTCCAAAAATTCTATTTCTTGATATAGATTTTTAAGGAAAAAACAACTTAAGGAAAAAACGACTTAAGAAAAAGTTGAGTTTTTTAAAATAATTGAGTAACCATATGGGAACCAATTAATACCTGTTGAAATTATTAATATCAAAGGTAGTGGTTTGATTTTCAGGAAACTTGTCAATGAGAATGAACAAATAACTGTTTTGTTAGCATTTTTTTGTATGCTTCAGTATATGAAATTAATATTTCACATGTGTCTTGCATGGCTAAGCATGATCCGTGTATGATCTGAACAAATTCGTTCTGCCTTGCAAACACAGAAACCTGGAGGAAGGTGCCTTCCTAAGGATTGCTGTTGTTCCTTTGATGTACACTGTTCGAGAAACACCATTGAAGAGAAAAACATAAAAATCAAATGCAGGAAAAAGAGTAAAAATTTTGACTGTGCAAGTTAGTGTAAATTAGAAAATAAAATCCTGCACAGCTCAGCTTCGAAGAAATAAAACATTATCTCAAACTTTCAAAGGGATGTTTGATTTGTTTATCATATAATTCTGCCGCGTTTCATTCAGATTGCTGCAGAAATGTTACGTGGTCATTCCCTAAATTTTTCTTCGGCGTATGACACTTTGGGATTGTATGTGTCTTGAGGCTTTTTTTTCCCCGTTCCTTCAACCTGTGACGCTGAGGGAAAAAAAAAGCCGTCGTACATGCACCTGCCTATTTTCTGTTCCTCTGCTGCTTCTAAAAAAAAAATTGCCTAAAAAAATTATGCAGTCTTTTTCTTAAATAAATAAATAAATAAATAAACAAAAAAGCCCTTTTTCCNGAAAAAAAAAACGAAAAAAAACCCCAACTATACCAGGCTGGAAACTCAAAAGATGCTTCTAATAATTGGAGGAATGGCATTCTTCAGCAGCCTGCTAGTGGGAGTCATGCGGGAAAGAAGCTGGAACAATTTCACAAGGAAGGCTGTTAAGTTTCTTTGGGTTTTTTTTGTGATGGGGCTGTCTCCAGCAGCAGAGAGCTAAAATCAACAGTTCCCTCCAATCCTAAATTGCTAATCCAATTATAGCGGACAAAAAATGGAACTCTTTTCTAATGCAGGGCATATTTATGCATCTTATACAGAAAGTGTCCCTCTTCTCTTTGCATTTCATACTTGATGAATCAATTACCCAAATATTATTGAATCTTACTTTTTAATTAAAACAGCAGTATTCATCTTCCCGAATATTTTCCATAAAGCTCAATGAAAACACTTTAGTCAAACAAAGTACATCAGAAATCACTCCATCATGTAGATTCATAAGGCTTCAACAAGATTTAAAACTGCTTTTACGCTTTTTGATGCCATAAATGTCCAAGCATTTAACATGAAAAATCTTATGCAATTTTCAACACAAAACCAAGAATATTATTTTAGCTTGACCAAGCAAGAATCTATGGATGTATATATGCCCCAAGTGCTTTAAAATTACAGTGACTGCTTAGAAAGCGTAGGAAAAATTGCAGCTCCTATGCTGCCTTATTAAGATATATGTAAAGACAACATTTTTATTTTAATACGGTGCTTTAAGGAGGGAAAAATAGTAATATTTTAGTAAAGAAGTGATAAAAATAGGAAGTAAGGCTTCATAAGGAAACAGCAATTTATCTTAAAGGAAGAAAAATGACAATACTCATGGTAACAAGCAAGAAAGAAAGCAAACGGGAGTAGGAAAGACAAACTCTGCAGTTTTATTCACTTGAATTATGTACAAGATACATTTTCTAGTGTGTTTTATTGCATAGTATTATATAATTTTGCTAACAATCAAAATATAGGACCTGTAATTTATTTGTAGAGAAACTGTGGCAACACAGTTCAGTTGCTAAGCAGTCCTCAAGAAAAACTGATTTACTGTAATGCCCAATGGCCGTTTTAAAGTAGAGATGAAATGCTGGAGGCGCACAAACACATATACACACACACACAGAGGGTGTTTATCTTAATATACACCTGGGAAATTAAGTTTCCCCAGGCACAAATACAGCCAAGCTCCCTGCCTCACTTGAAAAAATGAGATAAGAGTCACTGTTGGGGGAGCAGAGCCGGGAGGAGAAGGGAACACTACTGACGAGTGGGGCAGTTCTGGTTACATCAGCAGCCTCAACGTGCCTCACTCCAGCAGAGTGGAATACCCTGCACAATCAGATCCAGTGGGAAAATGGTTGTACATAGACTGCATTTAAAAAAAAAAAAAAAATAAAAATGTGATTGGCAAAACTTTCACTGGGAAGAATACCATGCAAGGACCCCTGCTGACTGTCACAGCTCAGTCTTGAGTTTGCAGTAACAGGAAACATAAACAATAATTTTATTCCCTCCCATGCATCCTGTTCCCCACCAGAGCTGTATTTTTTTTATTATTACAAAGAATGTTGATTAATATTGTGTAGCAAGCAAAACCATTGAAGATTTGACACACAATAAGTATGGCAAAGCCAAAAATACTTTATAGTACAGTACACTATGTTAATTTTTAAAATACCGTGTGCTAGAGGACTTTCAAGTATTGAGACCTTCCACATTCAGGAACACTGAAACTTAGCACATCTTCTGTATTTAGCAGTTATGAGAAACTTAATTAACACAGTTTTACCATTTTGTTCATCTTTGGGTTTATATGTATAAAGAGAATGACTTAGAAGGTTTTTTTGGCCCAGCCATGAAAATCAAACACATTTTTACAATGAATTATTACACCTTGGCCCTCTAACCACTAAGCCCTAGCTAAAACAGGAAATTATTATTAGAATTAATAATTTCAAATACATTTTGTCTACATTGGCAATAAAAATGGACTTCTTTAAATAATAGTTGAAAAAAATCTGGCTTCAGTCTTTCATTGGTTTTTTTGGCAGTACTAATTGTGGCAGAAGGGTAAAAGAAATTCAGAATAGCATTTATTTGCTCTTACACAAATTTCAGGCTTTAGTCTCTCTTTGTCCTCCTCAGTCTAGATCAGGGCTCTGTCCATGTTTGAGCTTTGGTAGGGGAAGGTTTTTTGGGGGGAGTGGAATGAGGAGAGGAGAGCAGAAGAAAGCAGGGAGGAGAACATTGTTCCCAGTGCAAAAACTGAATCTCCTCACTTGTCGATGTTTATGATAAAAGGGTATGTAGGGAAATTCCAAAGTGGCAGTACTTTACCACACAGATGATACTATGTGTATTTTTGCTATGGGTCTCAATGCACATTCATCTACATACAAGCTTTATATTGTAGGTAGTAAGCATTGAGATTGACAGAAAACACACAAAAATTGAGATGTAGGAGTATTTTGGCAGAGAACACAGTGGAAGCTGTTCAGTGATGAAGTAACAATTTTATTCAAGCGTACAGTGAGGGCAAGAGGATTTCCATGGGCTAGATACCTTTTTTATAAAGCTTCTGACTTCTGAGCCACTTCTTATTCTATTAGGCATTGCCTGCCCACACAGCAATTCCAACTTGGCCTCATTTACACAGCAGAACTCCTTGCTAAGGGCATTTCAGCTATCCACCAGAGGAAAACGTAGTCTGTTATTTCTCAGTGGTTTAGACAGAAAAGATTAAGAGAAAAGCATGAAATACAGATGTGGTGAGCTCAGTTATTAATTTAATGCAGAGAGCAACTGGGAGAAAATAAAGCCCAGAGTTAGAAAGTAATTGCCTGATTTTTAACTAGCGTGCTTCCTGTGCGTTTCCCTCCTTAGTGCAGAGCTAGAATGACAGCTTACATTTCCAAAAGGAGAGGTACGAAGAGCTGCCAGGAAATCATTCCTGGGGAGCTTCCACACAAGTATCTGGTTACAGTGGAGACAACTGATTTCCTAACTTCTGCTGAATTAAACAAAAGCAGTTTTATAAGTTGTTAAGCAACTAGTATATATAATTATTTCCACCAGGCACTTTCATAACCTGCTTAGAAGTACTGGGTTCAATTTTCCCTGTTTTTTGCTCTTACAACAAATCAAGGCTAATTCCTAAAAAAAAAAAACAACAAAAAAACCCCAGCCAAAAAATAGAGTTTTCAGACAAAATATTAAATCCAAAGCAAGCAAACAAACAAAACAAGAGTCAGAGAATTTTAATCCTGGAACACCGAATTACTAAAAAAAAAAAAAACACCAAAAAAAAAAAACACCAAAAAACCCCATCAACCAAATTTGGGCTGACAGGGCTGTGCTAGGAAGGGAACACAGTCAGCAATACACTTGAAAATCTGTCCAAATTCTCAAATGGACCCAACCACTTTTCCTTCTGAACGTAATTAAAATAGTTCTCATTTCTTTTCACTGAAGTAAAGAAGATTCTCCACATGATTGTTTTCAATAAAATTCAATCTAATTAAATTTTAATAAAAGCAAAGGAGACACCATGGCCCAGAGTAGCAGAATTTATTAGTGATTTTTTAAGTAAATCATCTATTGTGCTTTGTGGAGTGCAGTTTTCAAGAGTAGCTTAAAGAATAGCTTCAAGAGTAGGCTCATTTCAGGAGACACTGTAAATACATTACCCATAAAGCAGTCTGAAGCAAGGAAATATCACAGAAAGTCCCCTAACACACTCATGAAACATCAGAGACATGTTAATCTGGGCAGCTAAACCTTCTAGTTACTTTCACATACTGAGGCTTGTGCAAAACTTACAGTCAGTTTCATAGAATCATGGAATCATAAAATCATAGAATTGTTTTGGTTGGAAGAAACCTTTAAGGTCAAGTCCAGCCATTAACATAGCACTACCTAGTCCACCACTAAACCATGTCCCTAAGTGCCACCTCTACACGTCTTTTAAATACCTCCAGGGATGGTGACTCAACCACTTCCATAGGAAGCCTGTTCCAATCATTTTGGTGAAGAAATTTTTCCTAATATCCATCCTAAACATCCCCTGGTGCAACTTGAGGCCATTTCCTCTTGTCCTGTCACCTGTTACTTTGAAAGAAAAAACCCATTCCCACCTCACTACAACCTCCTTTCAGGTATATGTAGAGAGTGATAGGGAGGCTCAGCCTCCTTTTCTCTAGGCTAAACAACCCCAGTTCCCTCATCTGCTCCTCATAGGACTTGTGCTCTAGACCCTTCACCACCTTCCTTGCCCTTCTTTGTCAACACTCCAGCACCTCAATGTCTTTCTTGTAGTGAGGAGCCCAAAACTGAACACAGCATTCGAGATGAGGCCTCACCAGTGCGGAGTACAGGGAGACGATCACCTCCCTAATTCGGCTGGTCACACTGTCTCTGATACAAGCTAGGATGGTATTTACCTTCTTGGCCACCTGGGCACACTGCTGGCTCATATTCAGCCAGGAGTCAACCAACACCCCCAGGTCCTTCTCTGACAGGCAGGTTTCCAGCCACTCTTCCCCAAGCCTGTAGCACTGCATGGGATTGTTGTGACCCAAGTGCAGGACCTGGCACTTGGCCTTGTTGAACATCATACCATTGGCCTTGGACCATTGATCCAGCCCTCTGTGGAGGCTTCCTACTCTCAAGCACATCAACGCTCCAGACCAGCATGGTGTTGTCTGCAAATTTACTGAGGGTGCACTCAATCGCCTCATCCAGATCATTGGTAAAATATTAAAGAGAACCGTCCCCAACACTGAGCCCCGGGGAACACCACTTGTGACCAGCCACCACATGGATTTAACTTCATTCACCACAGTTATTTGGGCCTGGCCATCCAACTAGTTTTTCACCCAGCGAACAGTATTCCCCTCCAAGTGGTGAGCAGCCAGTTACTCCAGGAGAATGCTGCAGAAAACAGTATCAAAGGCTTCACTAAAATCTAGGGAGACAACATCCACAACCTGTCCCTCATCCACTAAGCGGGTCACCTTGTCATAGGAGGAGATGGGGTTAGTCAAGCAGCCTGTCATAAACCCATGCTGACTGGGGCTGGTCACCTGGTTGTCCTGTACATGCCCTGTGATGACACTCAAGATGAAGGAACTGTCTTCTAAAATCCTTTTTTCAAAGCAAAGAATAATGCCTATGTAGGACGAATCAGCTACAGGTTAGCCATATGAAGACTTAGTTCCATATCCTCTTCATGTCGTTTAGTAAGAGAGTAGAAGACTAACTGAAACCCTGGCATTTCACATTTCTGAAACCAGCTTCCCTATATGCAAATTCCATAGATTTCTATTACCAACATTCTGTGTGTTGCCTTCCTAGTAGCATAGACAAAATTGCTCTTGCATCAGCAAACTTGACTGAGGCTCAGCTACTCCTACCAAGAAAAGGGAAAGGAGGTAGGTAAACTTAATCCAGCTGTGTCTAAGGGATGGTATTGAATGAGTGGAAGTAGAAATTGCTAGTTATTGGGCCATGGTCATTAGCACCATTTCTGCATATGTCAGACCATCTAAGAACACAAATTTGATCAGTATAGGGTATGAACAAACTACTACATTTCTGATGAAACAGAGCACATCAAGCAGAGACTCTGTTGATTCTGAAAGGATAGCCAATATCAAATCCAGTATAAATTTACTGACATAAACAGCCGTTACCGCAGTCGTTCAACTTGCCAGTGTACATTTTAACCAGAAAGATGAGTTTATATAAACTAGAGTGGTGATTTGTCATGTGGCCATAGTATTTTCCTTACAGGCAGCTATCATAAGCAACTGCTGATTTTTCCTACAGCTAGAGCTCGCATTAAACATGAGTTTAAGAGGCAGTTTGCAGGACTACGTTCTTGCTCACACGTTTCCAAGTACTGTCACAACAGGAGCAAAGCCAAGCACATTGCCAACTTTTGTTCCATGTTCCCTTTACCCTCCCGCCTATTTTAAAACAAAAGCGTGGAAAACCAATTCCAAGCACTGAAATCATGTAAACAGTGTTTGTTCGAGCCTGATAATTCTTACACCCGTATATTACATGGAAGCCACAAACCATATAAACATAATTTCTTTGCAGCTTTCCCCCTGAAGGTCTCAAAATATTAATCTTAAGGTTTATGCAAGGGGTTTCTCACAAAGATATGTACAGGTGTATGCATGCCCAACATTTAAGGTCAATACTTTTTTTTTTTTCTTTTTCCCAAAGGCTCAAACATTGAAGTATATTGTCTTCCGTAGTGAGACTCCATTTCTAGTTAGAGGTCTATTATAAAGAGCTGGAAAGAAGCATTGTAGCGTTCTTGATTGGACTAATACAGACTGGGTTTTATCAGAAATAGCAGTAGACCTACAGAGAGAGTTCCTTTTCCATCTCTCACAAGTTCTTTCCTATAAAGTTTGTTAATCTACCTGTTGTATGAAATACTCATCGGACTTTTATCCTCAAATACTGACTTTCTCTTCCCGGACCATCCAAGGACAGGGGCATGTGCTTAGTGTGTTCATTTTGATATGGACTACACCTAGCCTGTTTGCTTTCAAAACATTCGTTGCTCAGGGTACATTAAAATCTGATGTCTCTTGCCTGTGTTTAAGTAGGTGATAGCAAAATTCTGTATCTTTCTTCAGTTCCTTGTGCTTACAACATTATCATTTTCACAATCAATATTGGTTGTTACCAGCCTGACAGACGATCTATCTAGGACCCAAACATCAATCTCTGGTTCACATTTCTGTCTAATTTGCCAAGGCGCTGGGCTGCTCATGGAAGAAGAATGCACCCAAGAAAACCAGTGAATTTTCTCCCTCCTCCCAGGACTTTTGGTCGAGACTATGTGAAATCCCCTCTTCAGGCAAGAATATTTTTTACCTTTAAATCTTCAGGAGAAAACAGCAATAGAAATACAGAAAACCTGGAAACTTGGAAAAGAAATGGGAACCACACTGAGAATTAACTTCCTCTTGTCAGTTGTTTAGACAATTAGACAAATAAGCTATTTGAGGGAAGGTATCTGTGGCTTCAGCTGGTTGTCTGAATGATGGATGTCTACTTGCCTTTGGTGAGTACAAATCAAAGAGATGAGGACTTTCTTTTGACACAAAATAGTGTCTACTTTGGGTGGTTTTGACAATAGAATAGGAATTGTTTTTAATTTTATGTCATTCTTTTATACACTTTAATGTAACTTTTATGGACAAAATGTAACAAACAGTGCTTTTGATTAATAAGTAGTCTTTGCTATATTTAATATTTCAAATGTCAGGGGAATTTCTACAGTAGGAATTGTCATTTATTAAGATTTGTTTGTTAAAAAAAAAGTTTGTTTTAAAAGGCTTGCTGTTAAAATAGTTCTAATTGGAGAATATTAGAAAAGAACATTTTTGAACCGCTTTGAGAAGGGTGAGAATAGATATCTACCTAGCCTTGGGCCGCTCTTGTTGTAAGGCCCACTTCGTGGCTGTACAAAATGAGCAGAGAATGCAGGGAAGTTATGTTCTTAACTATAAGGAACACAAAGCCCCCAAAAGTGTCCTGACCCCTCCTGGTCATGTTAGGAGAGAAGAAACTGCACATTCTCCTTGTGTCTCTCCACACTGAAGGCAGAATTACACAATCAGATAGGAGACAATTCAGCAACCCACTAATAATAAATCAGATGCATTACATGGGGAGGGGAGGGAAATTGGTGGTGAAGGAAATAACCAAAACCAAATGGGAGCAGACAGTGATTTAGGAAGGAGACTTCTGAGTGCTCCAGAACTGTTTCTTACAATGTAAGTTTGTCATTTGACAAGCTCAGCACCTTGGCATGCAAGGTCAACAACAAAAAATAAGGAGGAATTTGCATTATTAATGCTTAATCTATCCCTCAAGAATGCATCAAAGAGTGTATGTCATAGCTGTAACAAGGTAAAAGCAGGCTTTTGTAACCTCTGATCCTGACCAGTAGCTGAAACTGGATGCTGCTGTTCCAATACAGCGCTATAAAACCAGTCACTGTTAGTATTTGAATCCTCACCTGTATGTTTCAGAGGTCAGAGAGGGCTTGGGTTTAGAATAGCTGTAAGCATTATAAACTGTAAATTAATCTTAAAAATATTACAGACTTTAAGTGTGGATATTTGTCTCTGTGTAATAGGAGTATCATGGCAACTGGGTGATACTTCCTGCCTGTGCCACAATGCTATCTGTTAAGTTTAAAGCCTTAATTAAAGTTTATTCTTAAGCAATTCTTAAGCAGTACCAAATTTCTACTGACCTTTTGTGGAGTATCTATTACAAATAGCAGTTACAATATTTAAAGCACCTTCTGCTTAAAAATTGAGAGGAAATCCAAATAAGTAACAGTTCCCGCCACCAAAACTGATGGTCTAACCACCCTCACTCACACTGAACTATACATAACTTTGAGTTTTCAAGTCTTCCACTAGAAAAAAGTGTTCCTAGAACAGCACAGGACTATACGCTGGAGGCTGGACATTGCCTGTGGAAGGCAGTTGTGTGGAAGCCAGCAGGACTGCTCAGACCACTCGATCCTCCATAAACATATAAGGGAAGGAACAGCAGACCTAGTGTGTTCCTTGAGGCTTGCTGCCTCTGCGTAGCCCTGCTCTGTGCCTGCGGGCCATAGGGAGGGGGAGAAACTACTGCAGTGTCTCCATATTAGGGGCAGAAGCACTTCTGAGAAGCAGACAGGAAGGAGGAGAGTTTAACAGACAACCCTTTAATAGGCACAGATTAGTTGCGTGAAGCAGCAATGACAGAAGAGCACTAAGATAACACCCAGTACAGCAGCAAGCTGATGTTTAGACACAGGTATCTGATCTCAGACTTTGTGCACCTTCCTCAGTTGTTCTCCCTGAATTATCTTTTAGGCCTTTTCTCTAGTTCAGTATCTAAAATCCACAAAAAAAAAATGTTATACTCAACAGCTGCCATATCAGTCAGCTCCCAATTATAAAGCATACAACAAAACATCTTCCCAAAAATTTTAAGCAACAGTGACTAAGGCTTGGGAATGTGGGATGAGGGATGACCAGGGGACACATTAATACAATTGATGGATAAACATATTAAATTGGTAAAAATTACAGTGAACATTTGCAAATTTTAATACATGTATCCCAGGAGAAACAAACAGAACAGCTGCTTAATTGAAAACAAAATTAATGAAAAATAATTCACTTTTCCCCAAAAGCACAAGACCCTAACTTTAGCATTGTTAGTGTGTTATTATGAATAATTATTTTGATAAAAAGCAGAGCTGAAATGGTCTTTTTGTTCATTGTAAACCACTTGTACTTTATCACATTAGGTGTGTCATTATTTATCTTGCTCTACAGTAAGCGAGCTCCATATATTTTCAGGCTTCAGTGAGTTTTGCTGGCGTGCTGTATCAAGAAGAGATTTCAAAAAATCATTCTGGTTTTCCTCCATTTTTATAATGCTCCTCGTGAATCATTTTTTACGCTCACAGTTAAGTTGGGCTTCATGGATGCTTGGAACATTTTAAGGACAAATCCTGCTAAGGGCAAACTAACTGCATAGTAAGTGTAAAGGAACACAAATCAGATACAATCAAATAAATCTGGCTAACAAATTACTGCCTGTCAGGTAGCTACAGTAGCAGTCAGCTTTTACTGCTTTTTGCCAGTTTTTTGCAAAGTAAGGCATGTTAATGCAAACTCTTTCACTGAAGTGTTCCTCCTCTCAGCTGCACGAGGCTAAGTTCACACGTGCAAACAGATAGTATTAGTTTAGTCCTGGGGAGGCAGAACCTCAAAACTTTTCTCATTCCATGATTGTCAGTTTTGTGCTGACAACTAAAGCCAATGTTTTCTACCATTTCCAGCTCCTTTCCCAAACACACGCTGCCATGTAGCCCTCCTCTCTCCCCTTCCCCCAGTCACCCACAGGATTATTGCATTTCAGCTCTGCAGAACTAACATACACAACCATTTTTGCACTTCTTTTTCATTGCTTTCCTTTCTCAGGAGGTAGAGACCCACTATCATTTTGGGAGATACTTTGGGTTTGCCTACATCACATACTGTTCTAGCTTTCTATAACCTACCCCATCTATGGATAGTGTTGAGATATTTTCTGTGTGTTGGTGGTCTAAGGAGAATGTCATGACATACTAAATGTATAGCTTAGCTACTGGAGCAACTTATTCTGTATTTGCAAAAATGAATAAAGATGCAATCTGTTCATTAAAAGTAGAAACATGACTGGAAAGTCTCTCATAGTAGCTAATAATTTTACAGCTTTTCGTAAGACATCTGGATGAGTGCAGTGTGTTATCTGTCTGAAGAAGAGGCTACACAAGAGACTGTTTCCTTTACATTGATTAATTCCTATGAGTGAGCTGTTAGATTTTCTGTAGGATTAGTTTGTAGCACTTAAACAAGAGGAACAAGAGAGGAACTGCTAATAGTCTCAAAAAGGAGAAAAGGAATACAAACACTGCCTGCATGCATCATACTAGCCATACAGCTTATAAAATTGTATGTTGTAGGGCTGATGCTCTTCCAGAAAATTACAGAAATAATCACATGTGTAATCTGGATGGCCCTGAGCCCTCCTGGGTAGGACTGCAAAATTACAGGAGCTCACTTGGTATCTTTGCCCCTCTGTTTATTGGCCATAATCACCATCTGCTACAGGACATGTTAAAAGGCAGACTAGAGTCATGTCGCAGGGACTGGGCCACAGTCTGTTTTGCTTTTGTTTTTTTAGGGCTAGTTTCCAGGTGCCCTTACTATCCTGGAGATAGTGCCAAACAAGCCCTTTCTCTTACTGCAACATCTGTTTGTCAGGCAGCCAGTATCCAAATTCAATATTTCCTGAAGAACGATGTTTGCGGCTTATCAACAAGTCTGCAGGTGCTGCCTTTTCTCAAGAAATGTGTCTGGCCAGATGAGGCTCACAGCCAGTTCTCCTTGCTTCCCGTTGCTTATCAACCAAATTTAAGCATCAGCCTCTGCAATCAATACAAATGTGTCCTTGTTAAATGAAACAGGAGGGCAGTGAGGACTGTGCATTTTATCCACCCAGCAAGACCTGAGGCACCAGCTCTGTGACCCTGTGCTGTCAGACCTCTAAATGCAATGGCCTGGGATGCAAGCCCAAATTCACACAGCCCAAGCTCCACATCAGCGTCAGTGCCCGATGTTTGCCCTTAGCTAGATGATTCTGTGGATCTGCAGCCAGATCATGGGGAACGTGAGCTGCAGGAACACAGGGGTAATATCAGCAGTATTTCCAGCCTCTAACACTACTGTAACCACCTTTTTCTCCAAGCATTTTGATTTACAGGTTCATCTTAGAACCTGTTTCTTTACTACTTGCACATATAATAATCTCTTTTTTATCATCACCCTAACGAAGATGTACACAAGCTTATTATTTTGGCCCTATCTTTTGCACATAGCATCTCCCACAAATCAATCTGAGAGCCAACTTCGACCTCTTAGCCCAGTGGGAAAAATTTGTCCCTACTCTGCTCTGACATATTTTCAATAAAATGATAAGATGGAAGACTGTTAAAACACATAATTTCCTAGACAAATACTGCTCAACTACTGTTAGTCTTGCACTCAGTTTCCTGTCATGTCTCTCTCTGAAACCAAAGCAGAACATACACTGTCCAGATTGACAAAAAAACATTTGTTGAAGTTTATCTGACAAGGCCCAGAATGGGGTGCAGCTCTCGAGGTATATGCACAGGGCCTTGTTGTCACTTTGAAGGCTCAAGACTAGAGTAAGCTGCTTGATGACAACCTTCTAGCAGTTAATTAGGCAAATGTGACCAAGCAGGATTACAGATTTCTCTTTGCCCACTAGGTGAAGTGCTTTCTAGAAGATTTCCAAAGGAAAGCATTAAAAACTTTACCTGGTTGGGGTATTTTTTGTTTTTTTTTTTTCTTTTGGTTTTTAAGGGGGTGGGGCCACAACTTGTCAGTGGTGCAGCCTTGGCCATTTGGTTGTAAGGACACAATGTGGCAGAAGCATCTACCATCATATGAGGGCGGCAAGACCCTCTAGACACACTACTAAAACTTACTCTGTGTGCCACAGAAGCTTTACTCTGTGTAGCTGTAGATCTGAGGACTTTGTTGGTGCATCTAGTCAAATGTTTTTGTTCAGGTTCTGGTACCAAAGCACTGTTAAAACTCTGGAATTTCTCTTCAAAGATAGGCTGAACTAATCGGATTCAAAAAACGAATGGAAAGCTTACTCAGCATGTGCTGGGTCAATTGAAAGTAGTATCACAGAATGTCTGAGTTTGAAAGGCGTCTCTGGAGATAGTCTAATCCTACCCATTTCTCAAAGCAGGGCCAACCAAAGTAATTTGTTCAGGACAATCTCCAGTCAGGTTTTGAATATTTCTAAGGATGGAGACTCCACAACTGCTCTGGATGACCTGTTCCAATGTATAGCCATGCTCACAGTAAAATACTTTTTCTAATGTTGAAATGGAATTTATTGGATTTCAGTTTGTGCCCATTGCTTCTTATCCTGTCATTGGATACCACTGTAAAGAACCTGGCTCATCTTCTTCATTCCCTCCCATCATGTATTTATACTCATGGATAAGATATACATAGTCTCTTCTGTAGGCTGAACAACCCCAGCTTTCTCAGCCTCTCCCTGTATGACAGATGCTCCAGTTCCTCAATCAAATTTGTGGCTCTTTGTTGGACTTGCTTCAGTACATCCATGTCTCTCTTGTCCAGAACGAGACCCAGCACCCCAGATGTGGCTTCACCAGGGCTGAGCACAAGGGAAGGAACATCTCCCTTGACCTTTGTATATCTTTTCTTTTTCTGATAGAAATACCACGGATAATAATGTCACCACATTATTTATCCAATAACTGCCTATAATTTACAGAAATGTCACATCTATCTATCATTTAACATGGGTATCTGTGAACCCAAGTTTCTTTCCTACTGTCTGTATATGATGTACATAACTCCTCAAGCAGTTAAATTCTAGTAGAGTTTTCATTAAACATAAAAATATGTTCAAAGGCAATTTGACTTCCTGTGGAAGTCTATAATTAACATTGTATAATAGACTTAACAAAAAGAATTTGGCAGCAGAAAATTATTTTATGACACCATGGAAGTTTTCACTAAACAGTAACTGTTTATACTGAATTCTAAAATTTACTACGCCCTCCATCCCATATATTTCTATACATAGAAAATATATTTTCTATCAGATTTTCCAATGAAAGAGACAGTCAACTGTCTTGTTCACAGCTGTATTCATATAAAAACGCAAAGCCAGTTTTTCAGATGGCACACTAAAGTGTGCCCACATCCACTTGCAGGATTCATAAAAGTGCATTTATACATTTGAAATTGACAGTTAAATGCATGCATGTTTATTTGATTTCTATAATATATAATGTGTATTTCACTGAATCACTACATATATAATCACGTATATTGATATGTGAACACCAGTTGCAATATACAGATATCTAAGAGATAAGCATAGAAACCAATGAAAGATTTGACGTGGGATTTGATACACTTAAATGATTGCAGTTTACAGAACAGGTTGTTTGCTTCCTAATTCAGAATGCCAACAGCATAGCTAGCAAAAAAAAAAATCTGGAAGAACTTGATCTAGGAAAAATATATTGAGTGGAATTCTTGTGTGGCTTTACATCAAATTAAGCAGACTACCATCTCAAATGTAATTGTGAGAACTAGATTTCTCTGTATGGGTTACTGACTCCGAAGATAAGACACTGTTTCCTCACTGATAAGAAAATTAATTAAAATAATAAAAGCGATTCTGTTAGCTCAAGTGCTTGCAGTCTTTGAATATGGACCAGAACGACATCAGCTCTTGTCTTGGTTTTCTAGGTATCAGATTGTACACAGTGTTTGTAAGCATCCTCAAATTCATTGTAGATGGATTTCTAAACAAAGAATATTTAGATTAATACACCATAGTATTTTTATTGCTATATATATTTAAAATAAAAAAAAAAAAGAGGGAAAAATGGATGTTGTGATGTCATATTTGTGTAATTCACAAACTTTTTCAAAGGTTCATGATGATTTTATGTTGTTCTGGAGTAATGCATAGTAAATAACAGTGTAAAAACTGAATATCAGTTCCTGCCATAATCAGTGTAATACTTAGTTTCGTGCTAACTGCTCATTTCATCATCTTATTTTTCTGGGCTTCTAGCTCCATTGGGTTCATTTGAATATCACCGAGGGTTAGTTAGACAGATCAGGACCTGTTGCACTGGACATTGATCAGCTGCATCACAAGTGTGAATTTGGCTGCTTTCAGTTCTCTTCTGACATGGCGTACAACTCATTCCTCAGTAAAATTAATCTGAAAACTACTGTGGGAAGTTGAGTATGGCCCCAGAAATACCACTGAAACACTGTAGAATTGCATGTTGCAGTTTATGAGGCTTCAGCCCTTAGGTACAGATATTTCAAAAGCCTAGAGAAATTATCTGAAGACATGATTTGGTTCATGGAAGAGGCTGGAGGAAGGATCCAAAATGCTCAAGAATGCAGAGCTAGGAGTGGTTGAGGTCATGCCCTCTACAATCGTATAAATTCCAGCTTGGTGAAAAAGTTAAAAGACCCCAAATTGCTATACTTGAGGTGGTTTGGCCCTATAGTTAGAGGCAAGAAACACATGATCCAACACGTGCAGCTCAACATGGACAACACACCTGTTCAGCAGCTCTGAAAATCAGTTCCCTACAGTGTTCTTAAGTTTAATATGTTTTTTTTTAAAATCCTTGTCATTATGAAGAAAATTTTGAAGAGTATCATGTTTTTATCTGTTTCAAACATGTCTTACCCGATTTCCTTAAGTTGTCTGAATAAATACAATAAAACTGAAAAAACATTAAAGAAAAGAAAAATCAGCATTACAGTGTAAGAAATGAATAAAATCTCCAAGCCATAAATCATCCGACTGAGCATTCCAGGAAATCCCACTTAAGAGACATTTCTGAATATTTCAGAGTTTTTGTTGTCAGACAGGTTATTTTTTTCTGAGGCAAAATTGGTTGATTTTTTATTTCGCTCCTATTCTTTAGTGTATTTGCTAGATAAAAGTTGCACTTGAAGTATTATGTTCACATAGTGCCTTGAACTGTAGGATACAATAAATGTTATCCAAAGAATAAAAATCAATCAAGAAAGTCAGAGACACAATAACAAACAACAGGAGGAGGAGGAGATTCTTTTTACAGGGCGCACTAACCAGTGCAGTACTAGAATTCCGACAACCAGGCTATAATCAAATAAAAACTACAGATGTCAAGCAGCCCTGCAGAAAAAAAAATAAATGGTTAAACTTAATAGTATAAGATCATGGCTATGATCAAATTATAAATTAAGCAGCTCAAGTCATTAGGAGAGGGAGGGTGGAAGACCACCTAATAGCTTTTCCCACTCCCTCAGAAAAATACAGTGAAGAAGCACTATTGAAAAGGCTTGTTCAGGTGAATGAAAAAAAAAATGTCACTACACACATTAAAGATATAGAAATTTAGGCAATTAACAGTCACGTCATCTGCAAAGAGGAGAGAAACAGAACAGAGACACTGAGAGCACTGCTATGTCCACAATGCCTGCATCACCTAAAGAAGAGTTTCTGAAGAATCTGATACGTGACAGCGTATGCTGCTCCCAGCAGATTGTATATAAGGCACACAACTGTCAACACACTTAAAATGCTATTTTCCTTACTGAGATGGTTTTGATCCCAGAGCTTTTGCCTGATTGCTCTACCTTACCACAGCTAGCCAGGTGTTGACTCCAACCAGAGCTCAGCTATGAGATTATCTATTAATGAAGAAAAAAAATACTGGTGGAATGAAAATTCGTATTTTTGACTTGTGAAGGATACCTTTCAAATTTTAAGCCAGATTAAAAATGGTTGAAAACCCAACCAAGTAATTAAAATACTCTGAGTTTAATTAGAGAGACACTGAGATTTTTGGTATGCAGAAGCTTTTAAAATTATCATCCTGATTTATAACATAGCAGGAAATAAAATAAAATTTTTAAAAAAATTAATGGAGGACAATAAATAGTTTTTCCTATAATTTTGGTCCAAAGAGCAGACAAGACCCTTTTGCAAGTATACTTTTTATAGCTCATAATTTTATCTGTTATGTACGCACTCACACTCATATATATAGTTCATGCATTATATTTGCATGAAAATTTAAATATCATTTTCAATACCTTTTTTTTTCCTGCTTAATTTTGCATTAAGCACAAGTAATTGTTCTGTATAAAAAGCATATATACTTCAGGTATATAATTTTGTTTGTTGCTTTCACAGCTGTTGGTGGAATCCTGCCAAGCCCCCAGCACTTCACCATGCCTGCAGCAGAAAAGCAGGTGGTATCAAGAAAGGACCTGATGGGCTGCCCCTTGGGCTAGTGTTTGACAGTATTCATAGCCAGACCAGTGACATGGCTTTGGCTAGTAGAAGTCCTTGTCAGGCTGATGTTCTGCCTGTGGTCCACTGTCACATGTGCTGCACATGTTGGATATTTCTATTTCTCTCGACCTTCCAGAGTTAGAGCTCCCTTTACTCTTGTTCCTGGCTGTGTAAAGGACCGAGAGGGCAGAGGCCCATGGTGCCTAAGAAGGCAAGCACATCAGCTATCAGGATGCGCCTACATGGGATTGGTTGCTCCAGGCATGAAAAATCCCAACACCAGCTTGTAGGGAGCACAATGGAGCACCACATGGGGCAGTGCCTGTATAGGCTGCTTTTGCAGAACCGTTATGGATGCATTACCTGGGTGCTGCAGCATCCCAGAGAGGATGTCAGGGACTGGGCAGTGCACCCAGACAAGAGCTTTGGTCAGTCTGCACTGTTTAAGCACGGAAGAGATCCAAAAACTAAAGGGAGCACTTTGATGATTCCTTCTCACACGTTTCCTCTTTTAATGAAGTAATGAGACCTTCTCTTTTGTTTTCAATGTCTTTTCCCACTGTTTCTCTCTTGCACTTGCTCTAACTCACTAATTTTATATGGCACATCTGTCCACCATGTTCACAGGATACTGCCGTCTACAGGTTATTGCTGATGCCTGCAAATTCTGCACATCCTTCCAAGTTCTACGTGTGTGACCTAGAAATTCATTTATGATTATACCAGAATAAATAAAATGCATCCTTGTACTATACTATTACATACAAATAAATAAAAAGTACTAAAAAATTCCCCATACCGTTTAAAAATTATATGGGGAAGGGTGGAGAGAGATGTATTAGCTAACTTATGTCAGTCAGCCTGGGCAGGTGTCCTCCTACCTGTGGGATAAACGTTTTCCACTATAGTTATACAATCAAATAGAACATTTTAATTAATTATGAATGCACTTCTGGATCCATTTGGAAAAAAGGAAGCGAAGGACTTCTGATGCCAAGCAACACAGATAGGCTTTTTAATTAAGCCATCCCTTTGATTTCATTGTCACAGTGGTTGCACCAGCATCCAATGTGAAGGCCAGAAAAAACAGCTCCCAAAGGGACAGTGAGCACCCAGCATCTCCTGATATCAAAACAGCAGCTCAGGTATTGCTTATCATTAACTGTACCCAGTGGTCCTACATGGTTGTAGCACAGCTGCATGCAAAGGTGCCACCTGCCTTTCCTTCCCTAAGTGAAGGACTCTGCAGTGTTAAAGACAGTATTTCTGACAAGACATTTCTAGCTTCAACATTCAAGCTGTCAAAGATGTTGTCAGTTCAAAGCAGGCTCTTTTCCTCTTAAGGCATTACATAACCACCGGTTTTGTCTTCCACACTCACCAGAAGCTGCCAGGAAGAAAACAATTCACTGGAGGATATAACAGATAAATTACCAAGGTCTGGCTTTTATTTCTCCTCATTTTTACCTCTTTTCCTCGCCTTATGTAGGTAACCAGGAATTACATTTATCATTAGATTTGTGATTATATATCTCACATTTAACTTCAAGTACAGTAATGTAATAAAATTGTGATTCATAACCAAGGAGAAAGAAAGGAACCATAATTTGGAAGAAGAGTGAAATCTGTTCATTAAAACATGCAAAAGCAGCAATTTCTTGAAAGTCTGTATCACTTAACAGTACACCACATTCATAAGAAATATACTGATGTTTATTTAACATTGTTACTTAATTTGTTATCATCTGGGCATATACTTAGTGCAAAACACATTGCAAACTAAAACCCTGCACAAAAGGCAAACAAATCGAAGACCTGCTTATCGTCCAGTTGAGATAGTGGTGTATATATCACACCTATGAAGAGCTCCACTGAGCTTCATTTAGAAAGATGAGATTTTAATGTCATAAAGAAAAGGGAAGAACTGCAGTTTTGTATTATAATAACTGGCCTTAGCCCTGCAAGTTTTCCATATATCAGAGTGCACACAAGCCTATACTAAAGCTTTGCAAGTGGAAGTGTTCAAAATTATTTAGATCGATACAAGCCAAAATAGCTGTATGAGAAGCATTTTCAGTTCAGAGTTGGTATTACTGCTGAAAAAAAAAAAAAAAAAAAAGGAAAAGATCCCTCAGTATGCTAAACATCTTCAACCTCCAGCAAATTTTAAGGTTTTCTAGGTCTGTATACAGGCCTATTATAAATGATCTACAAGCAACTGTAGACCTTTCACACCCAGGGAACTCCAATCTCATTAACAGAACAATAGAGATTTCATGTCAGCTGTCTTTGTATTATAATTCCCCAGGACAGAATATATATACAGAATTGAATAACATGGGGTCCTGGAAGATATTACAATAAATATGACTCATCTTAAATGAGGGGCAAGGAGACCTCTCACTGGGCTCCACGGCCTCTCACTGGGCTCCACGGAAGAGTTTGATAACGCTAAAGCACATGGATTATCTTCCTGGCTGGGAACTGCAGCACACAGCACAGCATGTCTTACACCAGATGTCACTCTATCATGCATGATGAATATCACATCTCCATTACAGCCTTTCCCTGCTAAAATCTGTATATATGGTGTTGCAGCAAAAAGCATCACCTAACACTCAGTAAATCCATTTCCCTATGTTCTGGTTAGCAAAGCAAATTTTGTTGGACCTAAAGAAGCTGACAGCATCCTTCTTTCCTCCCAGCTGTGCAAGATATTATTGCTTTTTAAAGGGGGGTGCAAATTAAAAACGAGAAGATGGTTGTGTCAGTGTTATTTCTATTTCTATGTAAAGAAATAAAATTTTGCATCCTCTTTTCTCTCACTTCTTTTCGCACAGGGAAAGCCATACACTTACAGACACAAAAATGGACACGCGTTCTCCATTTACAAAGGGCTTAATTTAGTCCTTGAGGATGCACAGAAATCCTCCCTGCAGCAAAGTGATGTCAGACTATGTGTACCCCTGCAGTATATGGAAATCCTGGTTACCATGAGAACCAGACTGCTGCTCTGCCGAGGTTTCCGCACACTGCTATGGAGACGTGCCTCCATTTTGCCACGTTGAAGCAGCTCGGCTGCAGGATGTCCTGTGCCAAGCTGGGTGGCCCCAACACTCCTACCCTCCTGCCAGTGGTCCTCAACTAGCTCCAGCTCTGCCACCGAAATGTAAAAATGTCCGATAATCAAGATTACATTTATGAAACAACACCCTTCCCAGCTATATTTCTCCCCCTCCTCTGCCCTCCACCCTGGAAAATAAAATAAAGTAGGAATCCGATTGGGCTTGAGGCAGTATTAGAGCACACAAGATTTTATTATATTAGGAAAGAAATCAAAGCTATGCGACCACAGTGAGATCTCAGGGGAGATTTGTGTCTCTAAGCAGCCATTTTTCCTAAATGCTGCTGTGTACACATATAGCCTTTCTGAAGACAATTAGAGCAAATAGTGCTGTGATAAACCAACTTTCTGCTCCCATGCTGAAGGAAAAGGTCGATTTCCCTTGTCACTGCTTTGCTAGGGATACAAACCCAAACTCTTCAGATACAGAAATGCTTAGAGCTGATCAGTGAAAAAGCAAAATGCATTATTTGCCATCTGCAAGCATGATCTCTAGAGAAAATCTTTGTGGCAAGACACTGAACTGCATAATATGCTTAGGCTGCAATGAATGAAAAGCCTTTACCACATTCTATAATTAAGAGAAGCATAATACAGCAACAGGTAAGCTAACATTCATTAGAGAAACTGCTATAAAGGAAATAGTTGTGTGCAATCCTCTTGGCTAATACAAAACTAATGGACCAGACAACCAAACCTAAATCAAAGTACAGTGCCCCAAAAGCACTGTATATCAATCTAAGCTGTAAGAAGCCAGGGTTAAATGGCCTAATTTCAGCATTTAATTTTTCCTTAGTGCTCTGCAGAGCATTTGGGAGCCACAGAGACTCTTTCTCAGTTTCACAGGGAGCTGGGACCTCACATATCTGCCACTGCAACCCTGTTACCGGAAGGTATCAGCTCTATCTTTTCTCTGAGGAAACCAGTCAATTAGCAATTAGGTTAAACTCAGGTCACCTGTTTTTAACATGTGCTTTACTTGCATGTTTCAGCTTCCTTGTCAGACACGATGCAGGTTTGTGTGCCTGAAATCTGGTCTGTTTATTCTAACTGTATCAGCTAGCTTTGAAAAAGATATTAACTCACTCTTATAAACCTGAGAGATGATTAATTTTTTTTTTTTTTTTCATTTTAACATTGTGGGAGAATGAACACAAAACAGCCGTGAGCATGGTTGACTCAGGACTACTTTTCAAATTTACGTGAATGGCACAGAATTCTTTTTCCTGTTTGCCCAGTGTTACTCAACACAGAGCTGCACAATTCATAATTCAACCAGCAGAGGACAGTGGTGAATATACACACACTGTCAAGGCTGTAACTCATATTTTATGTATATGAAGCAACTTCTCTGCATGAAGTGTTGTTTTTCATGCCATCTCAAAAGTCAGTTCACATTTATGAAATCTGTACATGTCAAAGGAATACAGATTACAAAGAATCCACAGAACAAATGTAAATAATTATGTTCCATGTATGTGGAGGGTATTTCTTATTTATGCAAAACACCACTTGGGTCTCACTCAAAGATCTTGACTTGGTCCTTATTCAACAGGCTTCAAAGGTTTTCCTAAACAAAAGACAGACCTACACTGCAAATCCAATAAGCATTTTGCTTATGTTAGGAATGCAGGACAGGCCTCTCAGTGTAATTATTTCTGTTCTTTAATATAATCCAGAGTCCAAGAAGGCAGTGAAGTTGCAGAAAAGTTCACAGAACTGTAGCCTGCATCAGGAGCAGTTGCACTACCCACACTTTCAGAAATAAGTTATAGAAGTATACAGTTCTATACACTTTTCAGCTTTTCAGAAAAAAATCTACAGTTGCTTTATCTACCTACCTCAATCCAGAGTCTGTATACTTTTAGTGAAAGCCATAGGAATTTCTTGTGCAAGTACACCTGTACCTGAAGCCTAAGCTAAAGACTGTGGCTTATTTTGGCATGTAGAAAACATTCCTACTTAGAAAAAAAAAGAACAAAACCAAACCAAAATGAAACAAACAAACTCAAACTTAGCTGAATGTTCCATAAACAATGACAGAGCTATACAGTTCATTGGTACTTGCAATGTTATCTGTCTTGGACTTGTGGCCTGAGGTTTTTTGTTGTGGGTTTGTTTTTTTTTTATTTATTTTGCCACTTCAGTGCCAAGTAATGTACAACTAAGTTAAAAACTTTACATAATTTCACAACACAGAGTACACAGGCAAAAATATTTTGTGTTTTCACTCATTTAAAGAATAGTAGCTTAAGGACAATGCTCATAGAAGTTACAGGCTATATCAACCAGAAACAACATTTCAATGTTTATGTAAACTCTATTGCATGAGAGAGCACAGCTCACCAATTTCCATCATGTTACATTTTCAAAGTGACATTCTACAAAGCCCTGAAGAGACTAGCACATAACAAAGAGTGTCTCCCAGGGTCCCGTCTCTTCAGATTCATCTGCAGCAATACAAAACACGTATTAATGGAGTATGTAAAGAGTGGTTATTTACAAGGGGAGATGATCAGGAAATTATTTCTAAAGACCTTGAAATAAAGAGACAAGAGTTCACCCATAGGAGTATATCATAAAAAAGTATAGTAGAACCATAAAATCATAGAACAGTTTAGGTTGGAAGGGACATTAAAGATCACCTAGTTCCAAACCCCCTGCCATGGGCAGGGACACCTCCCACTAGACCAGGCTGCTCAAAGCCTCATCCAGCCTGGCCTTGGACACTTCCAGGGATGGGGCATCCACAACCTCCCACGGCAACCTGTTCCAGTGCCTCACCACCCGCACAGTAAAGAATTTCTTCCTAATATCTAATCTAAATCTACCCTCTTTCAGTTTGAGGCCGTTACCCTGCATCCTATCACAACACTCCTCCATAAAGAGTCCCTCCCCATCCTTCCTGTAGGCCCCCTTTAGATATTGGAGGGCTGCTATAAGGTCTCCCCAGAGCTTCCTCTTTTCCTGGCTGAACAGCCCCAACTCTCTCAGCCTGTCTTCACAGCAGAGGTGCTCCAGCCCTCTGGTCATCTTTGTGGCCCTCCTCTGGACTCTTTCCAACAGGTCCATGTCTTTCTTATGTTCAAGTGCCTTTCCATGCAAATGCCTAGCTCATATTCTGATCTTTTAGAGCACTGAAAAATATCTATATTTAATTAACACATGGCATATTGAGAATTGTGATTGACGTTTTCTTTTTAGGAAATGAAATATTCACCAGGTACAGAAATAAATGACCCTCTGATTTGCTTCAGCATGTATTTGGATTTTGAGTTTTACATTAGTTTGCTGTTTGATTCTTTCCAAATGTGGGACAGTAAGACTTACAGGATCGACTATATTTTCAGGAACGGGGGCCTGACAGCAAGCATGAATAAAAGCCTAGGCATTCCAGAGTCTACAGAGTGTGTGAAATCCCAGAGATCTTGGAATTATGGCAGAATCTGAAATTGCCTTTTTAAAAATGCATGCATCTCTAGACTTCACCACTGCAAAGGTAAAGAGTGCAGCCAACTCAGTGGCACTAAGTGAGCCTGCAGACAGTCTGAATGAATCTGTCTCAGAGTGGTGACCTACCAGCAGCATCTCCCATCCAAGTCTGGTTGCTCCAGGCGATCCTGTCAGCAGCAGACTCTGAATGGCTGGGCAGACTCCTCTTACAAAAGAGCAGAGCACCTAGCCATGGTAATTTGGTCCCAGTGGAGTTTGCCCTAACAGTGAGTTTAAAAGTGTCCATATGACCTCCAAATTAATTTGTATTCTTGGCAGGCGCAAGTCATTGCATGATTTTCAGTAACTTGTTTACTTGATATGTACGTCTAAATCATGGGGAAACCATGTAATAGCTGAAATCTGTTTCTTATTCATACGCTTTTTCCTCATCTAGCAATACTTAACAGACAATAGTCAGTAGATAACATATGCTGTGCAAAAGGTTTGCTTATATCTGTATAAACTATCCTTATTTATATATATAAATTAAGGATTTATGTTTTCAGGTTATCGATAAAAGGAAAAACCTCTGGCACTGATGCTGAAGTTGAGGAATGGCTACACTAATTCTTCCCTAGTTTGAATTCTACTAACCCACTGTTTCTCTGTACAGCAAAGCAGCTACCGAATGCTGTTATGATTGTCTATATATCAACCCACAGGAACAGGAAAAAAAATCTTAAAGCTCATCTTTTTTCAATTGACTGACCTGCATAAAAAAAAAAAAAAAAAAGCAGCGGTGGTGGTTAATTAGCACGTTAAATTTCCACCTCTTTCTTCTTTTTACTCCCCAAAGAGCAAGGGTGATTGTTTCCTGGAGTGAAAAGAAAAGCTTTAGTAACTTTATTCCATGAAGAAAATTCACTGAGGCTGTTTGTGAGAAGCGGGAGGAGAGAAGGGGACTGCCTAAATGCAAAGAAAGAGACACTTGCTCTGCCATCTGTTCCCGTGCACTGTCACCAGGCTGCTCTGGAGTGTAAGAGGCAGCTGCTCCCTTTTCCAAGACTTAACACGAGATATTGGAAAGAGAACACCCACCCTCCAATTCTGACTGTGCCCACAAAGGATCACAATGAGTAGGTTTATGGTACCCATTTAATTGTGATGGAGCCCCCGGTACAATTCCTCTGACTGTGCTCTGCTGCCTCTTGTGACAGTGACAGGCTGTGTTTTCCTCTCAGGAGCAAATGCAAGTGGATTAGCACTATCATATTCTGCTCACTAGTCTTCGCTTTTCATAAATTACCCTTGCTGTGTTTTATGTCAAAGATGATTCAGCAACTTGGTCCTAAGTTCAGGAACAAACAAAGGGCTGCTTAAAGGAAGGAATTGAACAAAAGCCCCATTTCTTAAAAGGGAAAATAAATAACAGTCTGGCTGTTAAAAGAAAGGAAGCGAGACCAATGAGGGATACAAAACTTAGGATACCAGCTGCTGGACTACGAACTGGGACTAAGTTTGCCTTTGCCATCTGCAGAGTGCATTTCCTCAGCCTATAAACTGGATTTTTGCTTTGCCAACATCGCAGCGTCCAAGTATAAATGCACCTTTTTGTTCCTCTGTTTTTTAAAGCATTCAAAAAATGTTTATTTAATGCTATTTATTTAGAAGTCTTTGTCCCTGTCACTTTCTACCAACTTTCTTATCTCTTTTTGTAATAGCTCAGATTAAGTTTTCTCCAGGAGTAATCAAGATTCATAGGAATCACAAGCCAAGACTGGGTCATTTCTGTCTGGCTTTATTTTATTTTTATTCATAATTATGTTTTGTTTCTCTAAGAAGGCTGGATGATGTGACACTTCTTAAAGGAAAGGGGCAGCTCCGTCTTCCAGAGATCAGCTGAGCTTCCCCAGAGAGAAGAGAGTTTCCAAAACAATGCGTTGCAGGAGGCAAGAAAATATTGCTAATAGTCAGGAACTTTGTACCGGGTTTATGTGGCAAGGTTTTGGTGGCTGTGCCAGGGCGGGAGCAGCTGCAGGGATGGCTTCTGTGAGAAGGCACCATGTCAGACAGAGCCAGGTCCAGCTGGTTCCAAGATGGACCCGCCGCTAGCCAAAGCTGAGCCAATCAGTGATCTCATGCCAGGGAAAGTGAATGTGCCTTAAAGAAGCTACAGCCTGTAGAGAGCCCACACGGGAGCAGGCTCCTGGCAGGAACTGTGCCCTGCGAAGAGAAGCCGGTGCAGGAGACCGTGACAGATCCACCTCAATGCTTTGAGCACCTAGACCCATCGCATCCTTCCAGCTCTGCCACACCAGTCAGCTGTGGACACCATATGATGTTGTTGTATGGCTCTGCTCATGAATTGGAACTGCCTTCCCCCCGCCCCATCCCTAACACTTTAAAACTAGATTTCCTGAGACACCTAAATGTTTGTGTTTTGACATTTTCCTCCTCTAATAATTTGACAGAAACTGGAGGTTCATTGAAATTTACAGGTAATATAACAAATGCTTCAACACTTATTTACACATCAACTTCACTAATTTCAGCAACAGGAAAACTGATGGTAAGGCATTTCTCAAAGAAACATACCTGGGATGTACATCCTCCTGCTTCATACTGCTTCATTACAAGGAGTAATGGATGTAAATTGGAGCATAGGAGATTCAAGAGGGATATCAGGAGGAATTTTTTTACTGTGAGAGTGACAGAGCACTGGAACAGGCTGCCCAGAGAGGTTGTGGAGTCTCCTTCACTGGAGACATTCAAAACCCGCCTGGACGCGTTCCTGTGTGATGTGCTCTAGGTGACCCTGCTCTGGCAGGGGGGTTGGACTAGATGATCTTTCGAGGTCCCTTCCAACCCTATGATTCTATGATTCTATGATTCTATGATACTGTTTCATACCTTCACCAAGACTCCTGGTAGGAGCCTTCTCTGCAGTGGAAGGCCTGGCCCAAGTGCTTCTACGAAAATATCCAAGGCTGAAAACAGCTGCTTTTAAATGGAGCCCAGAACCCCCTTCTCCCTTCATGTGGAATTCCCTGTGTCTCTAGCATCAAACAGCAGTGACTCCCATTCTCACCCAGCAAAGCATGTAAGCATATGATTAAAGATGCACACAATCTCATATGAATGACTGGAGAGGCTTTGTCTCACGAGACATGAGTAAAGGACTCATTTATTGCATTCACTTAGATCAGGATGCTGTCCGTGAAGCCAAGGTGGGAAGCACGAAGGCTTTTTCTTTTTTTTCTAACAAGAAGGAAATAGGCATGTTTCGTTTGCACAACCCTGATTCCATAAGGCAATAATTTCTCTACCTATTTTTACTTATGCATTATGCTATAGATTGCAGTGAGAAAGGCACATATAGAAAAATAATCTTTCTATGTGGGCATTCAGTTCTGGATGGTGATGTCTGGGGCTGTGAGTTCTATGGAAATGTAGAAAGGAGTCATTTATACTAACGCAGATCTATGACAATAATTAATGGTAATTCTGTTCCCATTTTCAGTCCATAAGAAGACACGTTTTAGTGAATTCAGGGATGACAAGTCTTGGCTTCTAATGCAAACCTTACAAATATATGTAGATGCAGATAGCTTGTCACCGTGTGGAATCTGCCAACCAACGTTGAGAATGGCCCAGTCTATTTCTAATACATCTGAAATCTCAATTTGTTTTGTTTCCATGTTATTTCAAAGGAGTGGGAATTTATTTTTCAATTGTATCTAGAACGTTGTGTATCCAAAAGCCTAGTCTAATTTATATAGTTACAAAGATATGTGTGCGTGTGCATACATATGTATTATTTCATCCTACAAATCTTCTCTTCTAAAATCAAATCATTAGCCTAGAACACAGAACCACATGTCTTTATCTGGTTCTTTTGCACGTTAAAACCTAATTTGAATGGTTATTTGTTTCCAGAAGCATATTGCCTTCCCTTGGCTGTTGTTCTGTACTGCTGTAGTTTTTGGTAGTGTGTTTGTGACAGTAACGTTTGAACCCTCTTAGAGTGCTTGTCTCAGCAATATTCATTAATTTGTAACTATAAATAAGGTTTCTTTTTAGAATTCTGGCCTGTTTTACATCCCCATTTCTGTCAAAGTGAAAGCATAAGGGAAACTGAGCACATTGGTGCAGAATCACTCATACCCTGTAATTTGTTGACATATTCTAGGACTGAAAAAAATGTAGAAATGTAATGAGATGTTTAGTTAGAGAGTTATTAAAATTGTTTCAGTAATCATCAAAGCTCCTTTTTTTCCCTGCATCTGGGTCATATTGTAGGTATGTAAGTAATTAAACTGCATTTTGTGACTGTCCTTATGGGAAGACGCTTAAACATATCTTGTGAAAATATTAATTGCATTTCTTCTCAACCATTCAAGTTTTCACTTATTCTCATTTGCATCAGCAGTATGGTACCTGTCCTTTGCATCTGCTTTACATTCTGATAGAGTTTGCTCTGTGTGCTGAAGCCAGCCCCACCCTCAGGTCTTGGTCTTTTGTACAAATGTCATTACTTTATCCAGGCTACTATATCTGTGTGATCTATACATGTAAAAATGTATCATCTCACGTTTCTTCTCCCTATCTGTGTTAATGTCCAACAACAAATGATCAGGGATGTGCTTTTTCATTTTTAGTTGTCTGACTCTGAGGACGCTTTAGTCTTACTGAGTAACATTAACACTATTATATACTTCTGCTTTACATCTATGCTATTCCAGTGTATTTGTTTATGACTTATGTCCACTTTATCTTACATTTTTTTCTGCTGCTTCTTCTTCCCCCTACCCCCAATCACCTGTTTTAGAAACCTTCATATTCCCTTTTCACTGAGGACCTTTTACTATCTGTCTATCTGATCATAGACTATATGCCCACACTAGACCCCCATAAAGTTTCCCTTTTTGTTCCTCATCTTTTGTGAAGGATGTGTTCTTCCTTGTTTCTTACAAAAGGCAGGACCCAGCTTTTCAAAACAGGTGTTCAGGCTCTTGCAATGAAGCTTAAAAGAACAAAAGGTCAAATTCAGCTGGAATGGATAACTTCTCATCTCAAAGGGAAGAATTTGATCCCAAATACTTTTAAGAAAGAAAAAAAAAGGGGGGGGGGAGGGGGGCAAAAGAAAGCATGTGAAAAAAAGCATCTCTAGCTAAGTAACTTTCCTTTATCAACATATGTTTATTAAAAAGGCAAGTCTAAAAGATGACATAACAAACTAAAGACTACGACATGGTGCAGTAGACAGTGATGATGTTACTTTTAAAAGATGATGGTTATGGGTTTTTTAAGGATGCAGGACGTATTAGAAGGAAATCTAGATAAGAAAAATAATAAAATGTTTTACTACTATATAAAGTGCTTGCCTCTTTCAGGTATGTACAGCTACAAAACTTCTCAGTGCAACTAAAGAGAATTTGCATCCTCTGGAATAACAGATTCCCTGGAACAGGAAAGGAAAAGGAACAAATTCTGTCCACTTCAGAGCTATGACTTCTTTTCAGTTACATCTTCCCACTGGAGAGGCTTATGCAAGAACTTGAGATGACTGAGGGTTCCAAAGATACTACTTCAGCTACATGGTATCTCCATCTCTGCTTTACAGCCTGTGAGGGTCATTACTTTCACTATTTTAATAATGTTTATGTTAGTAATCTGTAAACCAGTATTCCATAGGGACTTCATTTTGTAGTTGCAGTCATATGGTGCCTTGCCCAGGAGAAACTTGTATGTAATAAGAATAGTGTAAACTCATTTGAAAAAGACAACCAGATTTTGAACTATTATAGAATCACAGAATCATAGGGTTGGAAGGGACCTCTGGAGATCATCTAGTCCAACCCCCCTGCCAGAGCAGGGCCACCTTAGAGCAGGTTGCACAGGAACCCATCCAGGCAGGTTTTGAATGTCTCCAGAGACGGAGACTCCACCACCTCCCTGGGCAGCCTGTGCCAGGGCTCTGCCACCCTCAAGGGAAAGAAGTCCCTCCTCATGTTTAGGTGGAACTTCCTGTGCTCCAGTGTGTGCCCATTCCCTCTTGTCCTGTCACTGGGCACTTTTTAGCCATTTTCCAGGGAATAGCACCTAGAGAATTAACAGAAGCATGTGGAGGAAAAAAAAAAAAAAAAAAAAAAAAAGAAAAAGGGAAACCGCTTCTTCTTCTTGCATAACTTAAACATATACTTGCAGTTCAACTCTACTTGAGAATTATGATTCTTGGTTTTTCAGCGAAAGCTGGTAGAGTACACGCATTTATTTGATTTTTCACTGTTTCCTGTGAGAGAGCTTGTATTTTCTCATAAAACTACTGAAGGAAAGAAATTAAGGCAAGACATTGAGGGACATTGAGGACTGGACACAATCCAACCTTCGTAGATCAATGCCCTCTTTAATTTAAAACACCATCAACTGCTATTGATAAATTAAGACATAACCATACTGTATATTCCTAGATCATTAGAAGACTCTAAGGAAAGAAAAAACAAACCCTCAGTCAGCAAATGCATTTAATCAAATTATTAAACTATCCTTTCTCAAATGGATAAAGTCTAAAGTAGGACAATGCACAATGGTGTTGATTAAGTTATTGTACAACTCTCTTCAATACTACTATACAACTGCAGAATGATGATGTATCACTCAGACAATTTCTGATCTTAAAACTATCTCACTCTGTCAAATGTAACTGGAGAAAGTATTGTTTAATTTTATTCCTTTCAAACCCTGAAGTGTAATTAAGGGGACTAGATCTTGAAATCTAGTTTTTACTTCAAATTTAACTTAAAAATACACATGCTGCGCCTGTAATATCTGCCAGCTGAAGTTTTAAGATGTCCCACTTAGCATCAAGAACATTAAAGAAGTGTTTCCAGAATATCGAAAACACATTTTGATAATGCCCCAGTGAAGTCTAACATGAACTTCAATGAAGTCTTGTCCAGTTCTATACAGAGCAAGTCCTGAGAGAATACATATTAAATAAGTTGATTACACTTTAGCTATATTAATTACATATTAATCTCACTATCTTTTCCCTCCACCATCTGTCACATGATATGGCACAGTTACTCAAGTCACAACTGGTAAGCAGAATTATAAAAATGGGATTTGTAAGGATTATAAAATAACTGGATAATATCATCACCAGTAGCATTTATTGTACAAAAACAGTTTTTTCCCCCATTCAATTTTGTATCACATCAACATAAAGGCAAGGTAGGAATTTTCCCTATGTATCCAAATAAAGAAATGACAGATATGACACCCTAGAAGACTGTTCCCCTAGCAGAATGTAAAACAGCCCAAGGCAAGGGAGTACAAATTAAACACATAATGCCATTAATGACTTAGGACTGTCATGTATTGATGAAAACTTGCCGTTTTTCTTGCTCTTGCTTATGACACTTTTCCAGTAAATTTTATGCCTCTAAACACTCTCTTTGAGCTTCATATTTGAAACACAAAAATTGTAGCGATAGGCAAGTCAAAATCTTGTTCAGACAAGTTCCACTTGCAAGTGGTGATTCCAAATGGCTTTGGAGCCTGTACAGCCTCTGAGCCTGTGCACATTTGTAGCTGCAGTTTGCTGCTTATGAATATAAATGGTGAAGACTAAGAACTAGAAGGTTACAAACAGACATCCCATTAAAAAAGTTAGGCAGATATATAACACCTCCATCCTTATAGATCTGATTCTCTTTAAATTAAATAAACAAATAAATAAATAAATTCCCATCACAACCTGCATAATGCCTGAATTTTGTAGCATACCTTCAAGTCAGTAGGTAATTCAAGGGGATAATTCACCTTTATAATCAGAAATTCCATCTCAATTGCCTCTGCTATAATTACATACCTAGTACTGCTGCACAGGCAGAGTCGGGCAAACAAAAATCAAAGAACGAGTCAGCATAGATCTCAAGGTCTAGTGTCAAGGACAGCAACAGACAGATGCTGCAGAGGAGGGCTGAATGCACCTTACATCTATAAAATAATGTCAAGGAGATGTATTGGTGGGCTGCACACAAAGCATGACAATAAACCATAGTGATTTCATCTTGCACCATGTTACTGGCCTTTATGTCCAAGCCACTTCTGGTAATCTAAAGAGTGCCAGAGTAGGAGTTCAAGCAGAACAATTGTTTATACATACATATAAATGCAGTATGACTGTGCAGTGTTCTTTGTTTTAGCACTGTCCCTGGCATCATTTAGGACCATGACAACTAACATTATCTCAAACTTCCGAGTATGGTTTTAAGGAGGACACAGGACAGAGACTGTTACACCGGTTCTAGTCAGTTTTATGTAAGGTTAAGAACTGTTTTATTTTAAGCACACAAATAAAAGGTTTTGTTATAAGCACAGCCCTTGGCATAGCTTTCCCCCGTCTCAATTAGTATTTTCTTAGGCTATGCTCAGACAGATGATCTTTGCCCTTTTTTTCTACTCACTTATATGTAATATATGTCTGACAAACTATGATGAGTTTAAAAAAAAGATGAAGGTCACCTACATGAACTTTAATCTTTACCAAATGTATATGCTCTTTATAAACAGCATTTGACAGGTTGGAATGACAATTTAACACCATTAAAAAGCCTAACTTATTAAAAGCCATATATGGCAGTGTTTGATCACTGCAATATGCTGCATTTGAAATTCATGTGTTTTCTATTAATAGAAAGACCAATTCTTCAACTGTTACTTATTCATATTGACATGAGTGCATGCTAAATGGAGCAATGTGAATCAGCTATGCTTTTTGTATAAAGAAGTACTACTGATGAGACTGGAGTGCAATGATTTGAATCCATAGATCTCATTTTTGTGCCTTTGATTCCTTGGAATCACCCACAGTTATGGAAATGCTACAGATTTGCCTCTGTCTTGATGTAAAAGATAAAACTGAAAGAGGTTATTTTGACTAAGTAAAGTTTTACATTTGTTTTCATTGTCAGTTTAGTTTTGAAGGATTAAATGTTTTCTTCTAGGTATTCTAATAAATAGTTTTAAAATCAGAATCAACTTAAAATATCTCTGGCATAAATATTTCTTCAGCTTGCAACTACAAACAGAATCAAGTGGTAATCATGGCTACAGAATGGCTATTTAGTTGGAGGCCTGTTAGAGGAAGAATAGTACAACCTAATTAAAATAAATTGGATATCCTTTTTTTACTATATTCTTATCTTTCTACCATCTATGCAGCAGAAATTTTGCATGTTAGCCGTATGTGTACACACACATTTGGACAATATTTTTTAACTCTATTGATAGATGAGAAAACTGAAGAAGAATGACTGTTTCTGTAACACATTTGGAAATATACTGAAATAAAAAATTTCAATTGTAAAAATTGTTGGAAGACACAGCTCTGTCTACTACTAAAGTATCTGGTGAGAAAGTGTTCTGAATTTTTCTGTGAGAATTTCTTGTTCTGTTAAAGACAAACATTGAGCTGTAATAATTTTAAGATTAATTTTATATTGACTGCTGTATTATGGCATTCAATTAAATATGATCAAAAGAGTGAGATAATAATAATAAAATGTTACTATGTAACTAAAATATTTATTAGACAGTGCTAATTCAAGGAATCTTGTTTCATAAAAATTTTTGATTTGTATTTTAGTTTGCATTTCAAAATAAATTTTCAAATAATCAGTAAGGCAAAAAATAGATTTTGTATACAAAGGAAACATGTATTTACAGCTTAAATAAAATAAACAACTTGGATCAGCAAATTCCAGAGTATTAATGCTTTATTTTACTACCTGAAACTTTCAGCCTAAAATATATTTCTTGGTCTTCAGTACAACTGAGACCACATGAACTTCAGTCTTCTTAATGCTTTAAAAGTGCAGATGCATGCCCTGTTTTCAAATTTATAGTGGCTTAATCATAATCAGAAACCGATAAACTATATTTGTAAAACAGAAACATAGAAAAGATATTGCATGCAAACTTATGTATTTTGAATATATAGGCGTCCTCTAGTACTCACAGCTTTGCATATTTATTAGAAAGGCTCCAGAGATTATAAGAATATAATCTAGCAATCTCTGTTGGTCTTCACTAAGCATGCATTCAATTTGTGTGTCACTGGGAATAACATTCAAAAACCTACTGTGTGTGTTCATCCAAGATTGTATGTTTTCTCTAATATATGCTTATTTTATCTTAAAATATTTGTCTTTACTTAAAAGTTTATTTGTTCTCTTGTACTTAAACATTTACATTTGACATTGTGGTTCCACTGGCAGAGAAACTGGGATTTAGTACATGTGGCCATTTGTCAAAATACTCATGTAGTACAAAAAATCTGCATTTATTGTTTCCACCCATCAGACTTCTTTAAAGAGCCTCATGTCCTATGTCTGTTTAAAGACAAAGCCAAAAAAACAGAAAATGTTAAAAACAGTTTTGAAGAAAACTTGGTTTTGTTTAGGAGTGTAATTATAGATGCTACTTGAAACATATGCAACAGCTCAACAGAAACACAAGAAATCAGATACACATTCTTACATATGTACACATATCTGCGCCTGTGCGTGTTTGCGTATATATCTATTCAACATATAGACACATAATGCTAAGGACAAGAAGACATGAGGTCTATCGATGTGTTTATTAGTTTTCTATTGAAGTCTTGAGGCTTGCTTATTGTGCATCAGGTATTCCTCAGCAGTTATTCACAGGATGTCACAAGATAAACTCTGAAGTCCAGATAATGACAGTA
>VXBO01012110.1:0-180261 GCA_013400135.1 Rhinoptilus africanus | reverse complement strand
GTCGGGTGAGGGGCTGGGGAAGGTGGTGGGAGCCCCGAGGGCGGGGGGCGTCGGTGTCCGTCGGGGCAGGCGCTTTGCCCCCCCGCCCCGAGTGTCCCTGCTCACCGCAGGGGGTTGGACGAGGTGACCTTTAAAGGTCTTTCCAACCCAGCACGTTCTGTGATTCCGTGAATGGTTTCTGGCCTCTCCCCGCGGTGCTGCCTGAGGGCACGCAGTGTGGGGGCCTTCAGCCAAGGCATGGCGGCCCCGCGGCCCCGGCCCGGCCCAAACGGCTGTAAATCTCACAAGACTTTATCCCTCTTGGTAACCTGACAAGGTGATCAAAGTAAGCTCGGAGCGCCAGAAGGGAATATATTAACCTGGTACTGTGTCAGGGCGGTATTTGAAACTGGGAGTAGTGATTGAAAATGCATCTGTTTTCCATGGAAAGCGTATATTTTCCAGTAGCAACAGCAGCATTANTGGGAGGTGTCCCTGCCCAGGGCAGGGGGGTTGGACTTCAAAGATCCCTTCCAACACAAACTATTCTATAATTCTGTGATTATTGTAATGGGGACAGTTTATAGATATTTGTGAGACAAGTCTATAGGTAAAGGTAATTGTATTAGACACAGTAGTAGGCTGGGGGTAGCATATAGCAGTTTGAGTCCACAAAGGTCAGACCTGAAGAAAGGTGCGTGTAAGGCTCAATGTGTGAGGTGTGTGTGTGTGGTGAGGGCTTGATGACTTCCAGTTACAGTGGTTGGATTAATAAATACTGTCACTCCCTGTACAAATCATGTCTCTCGAGTCTCATTTTTATCTCCTTTCAATGTATTCTGTTGTTAACTCTGTGGTCCCTTTATGGCTCTCAGAGGTGAGATGCTGTAGCAGCTATAGGTGTTGCGTTACTGTTTAATGAAGGAGTGGCTGATTGTAACCTGTCCATTTGTAACCCCAACAGGCGATGCTCATGTTGGCTGTGGCTCGGTGCTGGCAGAAGCTGCTGCAGTGTTTTTTGTTTGCTGTTTTGCCAGAGGGTGAGGTTGGTTTGTACCTGACTGGAGAACAAAGCGAGGCAGGGTCGGGTTATTGTCTGTTGAGGGGGGAGGAACTGCAGGAATTGGCCCAGAGCCGGGGGTACGGCCCAAACTCCCCCCTACTCACCAGCAAAGACCAGGCACTTGCTGTCGAGTCATGTGTATCTCCCTGATACAACGGACTCTCTTCTTTCTTGGACGCTTTGGTCACTAGTGAAATAACAAGTAAGATGTTGTGTGCATATATTTGTTTTTAATGACAATATCCGGAGGGTTGAAGTACGTCTGTTAAAAGTATTAACTTGTGTTTTCTTGAGGTACGGAATTGTTATCGTCTCACGCTTTTTGCTTTTCCACTCAGGCTGACTTAGCCAAGCCACTGCTCTTGTCTCGCTGTGTTTATACCACCGCTACAAATAGCAGGTTGTTTGTACCTGTGTGAAATGTAGTAGACAATAAAGCAGACTTGCAGGAGTAAGCTTGACTACTGCACGTCACGTTTAGCACGTTTAATGTTTTACATGTGATGGCTAAAAGAGACTAGAAGGCTGGTGCAGTATAACAGCTCTGGAGCTAGAGGATGTAAGGCCAGGCTGTCAGCCTGCAGTGACCTGGGATGTGCCCATACCTGAGGACAACCCATGGGCTGGTTCTTCCACAATTTCCTTCTGTTAACTTTATTTCACACTGTATGCATCCTCAGTGTTTGGTGGTTTGTTTGTTTGTTTTTTTTTTCCTGGTAAATTAATTTGCACAAACTTTCTGTTTTGCAGAGTGTTTAGATAGATGATACCATCCTCCTGCTCTCCCTGCTGGAGGGGCTGCAAAGATGAGAACTGCAGCTGTGAACCAGTGGGATGAAGCTATTTGTGGTGTCAGCATCCACGGTGCTGGGATGCACTAGAGAACTGAGGAGGGACATCCTTGCATCCGCTTCTTTGAATTTTTAGAGCCTTTTTGGAAAGGGAAGGTAAAGTTACAGTTAAATTCTGATTTTCACTGAAGAAAGGAAAAGAGCACTCTTACTCTTGCGTTAACTAACTTGGAGTCCTAGTGAAGTTAAGGCAGTTTTTGGTTTTCACATGAGGTAGCTTGTCAGGTTGAACACGGTTCACAGATACTTAGATTTTTAAGGCTGGAAGTGATTGATAGGTTGCCTAGTCTGACCTGTGTAATGGGTGACTTCACCAGAATTTATCTCAGTAGCTTGTTCAAATAAAACCTCTCTACTGTAAGGTAAGTCAGCTTTGTGGGCTGACATGGAGAAAGGGAGAAAGTGTTACTGTCCTTGGCAGGAAAGTGTTTCCTATGGCAGGAAATGGCTTGTTAAATTTAGGTGCTCAACTTCCAATGTGTTTTTTTCCTCGTGTATGTACGTGCATATCACCTCACTCACTAATGATTTTGTCCTACCTGTGAACCTCAGCAACTTGTTTTAGTCCTTGTAAGTGAGTTTGTTTATGAGCTGCCTGGAGCTTCCTTTATAAACTCACTGATCACTTCTTTCCAGTGTGTGCCTGTAGGTGCAATCTCCTGTTTAACCAAGTGATTCGTCAATATTGGACAAATCTTGCAGCCCTATCCCTAAAGGGTGTCCTGCTGGCTGTCAACAAGAACTGGATCAGTATGGACAGGTAACTGAGAAGAAAGAATGGTTATACTTGCCTTGCTAGCGTTTCTCAAGGTACAGAGGGGTCTGAGCAGGCGCCGGAGAGCCCTTCCATGGTGACTGCGAGCAGCGGAGCGGCTCTTGGGCCTGCATAACCTTCGTGCCCTGAGAAGGATGGGCTGAGGCTGGGCAGGTCCCATGGGTGGCTCAGCATCACTGTGGTGCCAGAGGGGTGCTTTTGGCACTTAGGCCCTCGGGATGCGGTCTGCATATAGGCACAATTGCAGTTGCTATAAGGTAAATTCTTGTTTTTCAGCTAGAAATTCTGGCTATTTTTAAATGCAGCCATTGCGACAGCACGCTCTATAGTTTGTAGTTATCAGGTTTTTGGTGTTCATCTTGCATTTGCTTTGCTTTTCTTAGATGAACTTCCAACACTGCCAGTAGGAAACACCGCCCCCAGCCATTCTTCAAGGTGGTAGATTTGATCTTCCGAGTGTCACAGGCCTCCTTCCACCTCTGCTGCACCCACTCTTCTGCATTCTCCGATCCAAGACAGCTGAGTAGAAGATACTGATGGCAGGAGAATTACACTGAAGGCTTATCTGTGAGTTTTAAGTTTAAGTAAGGGTGGTCACTCCGATGATAGCTTGCTTGTTTTTCTCAATATTGCACAAAAATGTTACATTTATGGTCCAGCTGCAGCGGACACGGAGCATACCCAGTAGTGTTTGCGCTGTGCAGAATGCGCTGGCAGAACCGATGGGTTTGAATCTCGCTTAACTTTACTTCTGTGAAAATGATACTTCAGTATCATCGTGGCCAAAGGAATAATAGTAAAAAGTACAAGTTATTCCTGTGTAGGGTAGTCATTGTGGAACACCTATATTGTTTCCATCATTCTTGAAGATGCATTATGATAGGTGGGATACGAGTCCTGTAATACAACAGCTGTAACTGCAATAGATTCACCTCTTCCTCTTCTGAAAAGCGGGGTGGAAGCATGCCAGAAGGTGGGACAAGTGCAAGGTGATGTTCTGATCTGCAAAACCTTCGCTCTGGGCACCAAAAAACAACCTTTGGGTCTGCTGGGGAAGGTTAAATGCAGACGTAAGGCTCTGGGAGGGCTTGAGCTTGGGGATGGTTAGGTAAGTTCCTAACCCCTGCAGGCCTGTGAGTCACTTCACACCTCTTCCCCCTCATTAGTGCTCACTGGATCCGCCGTCAGCTGCCATCGAGGGCCAGTTGTTGCCGAAGGTGAGTCAGAGGGTCTGCGAAGAGCCCCAGGCACTATTGTGTGCTCTGTTAGCGATCAGTGTTTGTAACAAAACAGGAAGAAACCAAATGTTCACAAAGCTGAAAGCAGGGACCCAGCCCAAATTGGAGTGGCTTCCCTTGGTGTGGGGTGTTGTTACAGGTATTTGCATTTGCTAGTTTAAATTTGTCTGGGACAACTGGCTATGGCTGCTCTGCTTTCTTTTTCTTTTTTTTTTTGTTATAAAAGAAAAATAAATTTTAAACACTTGGCAATATCCTTTTTTAAAGGAAATAAGCTTTTATTTTGTCATTGTATTTTCTAAATTTTCAATTTAGAATTTCTAAATTTTCTGCCTTCAAGCTTAGCTCTAATGCCTGGAATCATTCCCTCCTTCCTTTCCCTGAAGATGAAACAGGCACGGCAACGAGGAGCCCGCAGCCCTGATCCCAAAGGAACATGCTACTGCGTAGATCACACTCGCACACTTCTCTTCCTACCTCGGGTCTGCTAAGGTTAGATCATCTTTAACAAAGGCCTCCAGTCCCATTCTCAAAATATCTTCCTGGGATACTTTTTTACCATAAACTAATTCATCAGTTTTGACTATCAAAAAAATTGGCAGCCTAAAATGCTGCTGATTGAGTGGACTTTTCTATCTGACCTAAGAAAGATATTTGGACAAATTATGTGTACCAGTTAAGGAGCTATTTTCAGCTGTGTGGACCAACTATTAAATTAACGTTAACTTTGTTAATTCACTTTGGAAAGTGCTTTGAAAAGGAAACCTGTAGGGTAACCTCTGATTTGCCTCTCGTGCTGTTCATTTGCATTTGTTTCAGCATGAATCTTGCTTCTTATTTGTGTTGTGGTTCAGAAAGACCTATTTTTCTAGGCCTGAACTCTGCAGCAGGGTCAGACATTATCTCCCCTGGACAGATGAACCTCGTGCTCTTTAATAATGTTGTAAAAGTGAGTTGCTTTCAGCTTGGAGGGAGGGGAACGCTTTTCTGACTACAGGGACCTGTGAACACTACAGGACACTGTGAAACAATATATGAAATAATCAGGCTATGCTCTGCTAATTGATTCAGAATGCAAATTAACCCATAGCGGTGGCTTAAAGTGGCCGCATTCAGGCTGAACTACTGGTGTGCCACTACCCAAATGGGATCCAGCTCCTTCTGTAGTTGCAAAATGTACAGTAGAGTTGACCCCATTGTAGTGGAAAGTCCTTGAATTGATACTTGTTATGGGCTGGAAAAATATTTTGGGAAAGTGTCTCCTGTGCCTGCTCTATTCTTGTGTTCTCCCCTAGCATCACCTTCTGATTGCTGTCAGAAACAGGATACTGAGCTGCACAGACCTTTGTTTGACCTGGTATGTCTGCTTTTATTTTCTTAAATATTCTTGAATTAGGAAAAGGTGGTCACTCGCTGGAACAGGCTGCCCAGGGAAGTGGTCACGGCACCAAGTCTGTCAGTTCAAGGAGCATCTGGGCGATGCTCTTAGACATAGGATTTAATTTTTGGTAGTTCTGTGAGGAGCTGGGAGTTGGACTCGATGATCCTTATGGGTCCCTTCCATCTTGAGAGATTCTTTGTGCCTGCTCCCGTGCTTGGGCAAAAGGGGGGAGTCAGGATCGTATGGTTATGGGGAGAGAAAGGTGGCAGCTGCCCTTTTGGCAGCAGCCTTCAACTAAATTAGCTTAATCTGAACGCAAAAGTGTAGGAGAACGTTGGTATGTTTTATTTTACTTCGTATTTGTGCAGACTAGAAGTGGGGCTTTACCAGATGCCGAAGGAGATCCCTGCCAACAAGAAGCTCAGTCTACCCCTCTCCATTGTGCCATTTCTGGCATTTGATCTCTGTCTCCCCCCCCCATCACATGCCCTGGACAAATCCCCTTTCTATGCCAATGCCAGAAATAGTTAATTTTCTGTGAAATTAGTGAACTAAACTGGCTCACTGAGAGGCTGACTCTGGGTGAAGCCCTGGGAAGCAGCGCCCACGTGCATGGTGTTAGCTGGCTGATGGAGCAGCTCAGCTACTTCATGTAGCTTCAGCCTGTGCACACAATTCAGCTCAGGTGACAGGCAATAACTTTTAGAGCTCTTTTAACTTAATTACTTTGATCCATGTGACCATACTAAGGCCAAAATCATCATTCCCAAGAGATCTTTTGCTATATTAAGCCCTATTTCTTTTATGAGAAGTGTCACTAAAATTTTTAAAGACCCAGCTTGATTATTATATTATTTTTATTGCATTAAAATAAATCAGCAATGGCTTAATACTTAGCATTTGTCAAAATCCAGTAATCCACAGCAGCACTGCAGGCTCAGAAGAGCGTACCTTTCGAAGTGTCCATTTGTACCCTATCTTTATGCTGGCTTTGAGTGTTTCATTTTCCTGAGACAGCCGCTTCTAAGCGGGGCCGCTGTTCAGACAGTGGAAATCTGGTTGTTAAGTTGGTCCCGAATAGACATCAAAAATATCAAAAGCCTGGATTTTTGTCCAGGAAGCAGCGTTAGAGTAAGGAACATACACAGAGCAGTGCTGGATACCAGCTCTGTGTGTGGCAGCAGGGGCTGGGGCCAGAGGCGCAGCATGGCAAACCCAGACATCAGGTAGCCCCAAGGTCTCTGCAAGAGTTTTTAAGTGGCAGCAGGGGCTCCAGTGACCTGTGGGACCAGGTCATCCTTGTCCAGGATTGCTGTACCTCACCACTTGCTGTTGAAGTTTTTGCTGTACTTCCACGGTATTGTCACGTCCTGCTCTCAGGAAAGAGNCCCCCCTTGCCAAGGGCAGCCTCCTCTCAGGCTTCTCCCTTCTCCCGGGTGACCTGCAGCATGATTTGGGTGGAGAGACGAGTGCCGTAGTTACACATGTTTGGTGTGATCTCTGTAACCTTCATTAGCATATGCAGGGGGTGCGCTTTCATCTGCATTTTGTGGATAATGAAGCAAAGGGCACTTGTCGGACACAATGGCCTTGAGAACTGAGAACTAGCGAGCTCACCACACGAGTGGCAGAACTATCCTGTCTGCACCGGACAGGGCTCCCACACTTTCAGGCACCAGAAGTGTCAGCCTTACCTGTTCTTTGAAGGCCAGGCCTGCAGCATTTCTTCCCTTGTGAGTGTTTGAGGCGTTCCATTGAAGGCTTGGAGGGCCTTCCGCCCCTTTCCAGGGAATTTACAGTCCACCAGGATTTACAGGTGTTTATTGTTTTGCGTATGTCTCTGGTTGACCTAGGCTGCTTTCCTCATTGATTGTGACAGGCCCTAGGGCTGCTGTGGAAGAGCTGGATGTTCAGATCACACGTCCTCGAAGAGACCTGGAACGTCTCAGGCTGCCACTCTTTGCTGGTGCGATCGAGGGTTCAGAATGCGTGGGGAAGGACAGTGCTGTGAGTTCCTGTGGTGCTGTAATTAGCTTTTATTGAGGTTAAGGCTGTGGGACGGGTATGTGGTGTTAAACACCTTGTTTGTGAAAGTCCCGCTGCCTTAAAGAAGTGCAAAGCCAAGTGCAAGGCCTTGACGAGGTAAGATGGTGAGGTGTTTGTGTCACGTTCCAAAGTTAGGTGGGTGCAAGCCTACCTCTATTCTGCAGGCTAGAAATGGCAAAAGAAAAAACCAAACAAACCAAAGTTTCTTGTGACCCATTGGTGCCATGGGGTCAGTGTCTCCTCAGCCTTCAGAGTGAATTAGGCTGTGCCCTGTTCCCGAGGATCCCCCACGGGTCGCTCTCATTGCCGATATCCCCTAGAGCTGCTGTTTCCTCGCTATAAAGGGTGGCAGTGGGAGGCTCTGCCAGCCCCCGTGAGAGATGTTTTGTTCAGGACGTTTCTGGAGTGACGAGGAAGTGCTACTGTGCTCCAAAGGGGTCCCTCCCAATTAACCCCGGGTGTCTCCCTTACCAGCCACGGGGCAGGTGAAGGAAGCAGCCAGTTTCTGCAGCCTCAGAGCGTTCAAGACAGGTGAAAATCTTCAACAACTGAAAATAAATGCAGAGCTTCTCATTCTTCCACCTGTTTCTCTGCTGTGTGCTCTCTCCTGGGGAGGAGCTGATTTATGGAGTAGCTCTACTACACAAACCACAGCCTAGTCGTAGCTGCCTTAATCTGAACAGCCTCAGCCGCAGCTTAGCCTTAGCAATAGAAAGGGGTGAGGGACAAGATGAACTGTTTTCGGAGTTCAGCAAGCTTGGCCCTGCCAAAAGATGGGCACAGGAACAAGTGGTTGTGCACGCAGGCTGTTCTGTGCCCTGCATTCCTTGTGAGTAGCCGAGGAGGTTTGTAACAGCTCCTGCTCATGTGGAATTTGTTACAGATCCTTTGCCTGCCCTAGAAGTACTTACTGTGCTTTAAGCCACAGTCATTCATCCTGATTCTTATGGCAACGCCTCACCAGTGCAGAAGCCAAGAATCAGTGTGAGTTAGTCTCTTTGCATGTTCGACTGTTAATTTCTGGGTAAGGGGCAGAGAGAGAGATTTAGAAAAGGGATCGGTTAAAGAAATTTGTTATCCAAAGCTATGGATGAAAAATGTGAAAAATGTCAAGTCCTTTGCAAAGACAAAGTTCTTGTGAAACTCTGGGCGCCACAGCCGCTTTGGTATGGCAGCAAAGCAGCAGTGCTGAGCCGAGTGCTGGGTTGGGATCCCGGTCCGGCTGTGGGAGACTTTGCCGAAGGGAATGGATGGCTGTGGGCAGGAGCAGCTCATGGGGCATTTGCTGACGTTGGGTCAATGCGAGGTTAGTGCCCAGCGCAGTGTTCACTCCCTGCTGGGAGCTGCATTGTTGCAGGAGCGTGGAGTCCCAAACACATCAGCCGTGAAGGCTTTGCCTGTGGTGGGAGCCGACGGAGCTGCAGTTTGGCAAAGGCAGCAGCAAGGACCATGCTGGGGCATGGTGTGGGTGCTGCTGTGGGTGCTGCCTGGGCTCGCAGCTTTGGGCTCCGAGAGGATGTGCAGTCTCTGGGATGTGAGCAGAGCAGGTGTGGTGTTTCTAAAGCTACCCTTGCCCCAGGGGAAACCTTTCTTGGGTCCCAGATTGGAAAGGGATTTAGTAATTGGCCAGGCTGATCTCTGTTGGCTTCCTCTTTGGCGTTTTTCGGGGAGCGATTCAGCTGTGTTTGCTGCAGAGGTGGTGGCGGGGACAGGAGCTGTGCCCTGTACTCAGTCCTTGCTGTAGAGCCTAAGGGGCCTGCAGCAGTCCCACTGCTGGGGAAGTGCTGAGGTTTGTCTGCCCTCTATGGCAGAATTTGCTAATCCCAGAAATCTGCCCTCAGGATTGCCCAGAAATAGCCCAAACCCCTTCTGTTCCAATTCTTTTACCATGTGGGAAGGCAGGCAATTTTTCTCAGTCTGATTTAGTTTCCTTACTGTCAAAGCCAGCTTCAACCGTGTGGGTTTTCTGTGCATATTGTTGCCCTTTTGCCTGGAGTAACTGTCTAAGCACGTCTTTGGGTTTGAATATCCAGCCACAGGCACATCCTAGTGCTGTCAGACTGAAATCTGCGTCTGAGAACTGTGTTAAATTTTAAAAGAAAGTCATTAACTCCCAAGCCAACCAGCTGACTGTGCGGTTTGCTGGAGACTCTAATAGAAATGCGGGTTAAGGTCAGTGCCCAGAGGTTTGAATGTTAAGAGGGAAGTTAGAAGGAGTTGGTACCTTGCTGTTGGGAGGTGTTAGAGAAAGGGGCCGTTGCACCACTGCCACCATCTCTTCCCAGCATGCAATTTAATTTGTAACTTCCTAATACTGGAGCTTGGCTCGCCTCAGACATTTACATACTGTTTTTTTCCCCCCTCCTTTACAGCGTTGCCAAGGTCAAGGGCTCGTGGTGGCTAAATCACAGCTTGAGTGCAGGACGGTGGTGCTTGGACGCTGCTGGAGAGAGTGACCGTCCCGTGTGGGAGCCATGGAGCAGCTGGGAGAGCCAGGGCTGACGTGTGAGTGCTCAGATGATTTCCCTGCTGAAGTTTGCGGTGCTGCTCTGTCTCCTGGGTGAAGGGTGGATTATGGCTGTGCAGGTGCCTGGTTATCACCACAGAACCAGATCCTGGCGCTTGGAGGAGATGAGGGGCTGTATGCATATGCTTTGTGGGGTGTTGGAGGTGCCCAGCTCCTTGAGGGATCACGTTTGGCCTCGGGCTTTCTGTTAGTGTCTTGTGCTGTGGGATGGAGCAGACTGGAATCTGCTGGGTTTGAGAGTTAGGAGTGATTTTTTGCAGACAGGGAGCCTCAAGTCCTCTGGGAGGGGGGTGTGGGTGACTCCCATGGCCTTGGAGTCTCAGAGTCCCACAGACTTTTTTTTACCTTTTCTGTTTTTTTTAAATTTTGAAAAACACTATCTAAAGGGATTCTTTTGCCCAAACTTGTGAGGCTGTCTGCTTTAGATAGAGAGACAGTGCCTTTGTTGCTGCCCTGTTCGTCTTTCCTTTTGCCTCTTAAAAGCATTTTGCAATAAAGACATGGAGAGGGGAGGCTTTGTGTCAGCCTGGGGAGCTCCTAGGAGACAAGGTGGCATGTGAAACACCTCTCACCGCTTGCTGCATGTGCTGAGGAGAGCTGCAGGCTTGGCAGTGCCGGAGAGGAGCAGCGCAAGCCATGTTCTCCATGCTGTCGTGGAGATGTGTGGTGAAGGAGACAAGGACATGGCGAGGCTGGGCTGGCATACGCTCTGCTTGCACCAACAGAGGCTCAGGTACCTGGGATGGCAGAGCGGATCCATTGTTTATTCCCTCGGTAGGACTGCTTGGTGTTGCGTGTCCTGTGGGATGAGATGTGCTGTGCTGGTCATTGATGGCTGGGGATGCTGTGCACTGACACGTGCAACCCCAGACTGTATTTCTTCTTAGTGCCAAGGAAGTTTGCTGGGCTAAAGCTTTAATTTTGATGGGTGGCAGATGGAGATCGCTGGGAATGTCAGGAAATGGATTCAGCTGAACAAATGAGGGGAAGAATTTTTGATAAGCCTGAAGGGAGGAACATTTTGAAGTACCTTAGAAATTACCCTGTATCCCTGAGCAGTGCCCATCCCACCTGTGTACTGGTTCCTGGTTGTCCAGGACAGTGCTTTGACACCATTTACCTGTGTCTGTGGTGCTTGGGCATCAACAGGGCTTCTGGGGATGTGGTGAGGGATAGATGGATGTTGGGGACAGCGGCAGGGTCCTTCTCCAACCCTCCTGTCCAGGAAGTGACAGCAGCACTGATTGTGACCCCAGGTCTCTTCTGGGGACCTCCATCTGTGATCTTACTGTTAAACACAGCTGCAAGAGAGGGGTTTTGAGCCTCTGTGAGGTTTCTGTGCAGACCCCAGGGCTGGGATGATGAGGGGTCCCCAGACCCTCCCTGCGGGGAGGAAGGGAGCGCTCTTGTAAAGTTCTGCGATATAAATACGTGTGACTCAGTTCCTCCCCCAGATTCGTTGCCACTGCTGCCTATGAGGACAGGGGAGGGAGGACAGGGGAGGAAGGACAGCAGAGGAAGGTGAGGATGGGATGAAGTTCATCCTGTCTCCAGCTCTGTGTCCGGGGCTCTCTTGCATGTCAGCAGATGTGGCTGGGATGCGGTAGAGGATGTGACACCTCCAGTTTCAGCTCGTTACAGTTTGGATGAGCTCTGATGTTGGTGAGCTCTGCTGGAGCTGAAGGCTTCACTGCGTGGGAAAGCCAGACCTGTCTCGCTGGCTGTGCCTGTGTCTACAAGGAAAGCACAGAGCAGGCCACGGGGATATGTTTGTAAATGCCGGGGTGCAAATATCTCCTTGGGCAGCTGGGACAGGGAACTGCAGGATGTTGTGGCATCGGTTGCGTGCTTGGCCAGGCCATCTCTTCGCTGGAGAGCCTGCCTGTGGTACTCCTGCCTGCTAGCAGGAGTTTCTTCTGCCAGGGCTCCGTGTTCCCCTCCTTGTGTTTCTGGGTTTTTTTTGACTGCATTAATCCCTGCCTCACACAAAGCAGCTGTGCCAGATGTGGGAAGCCAGGTACTTTTTATGGGCAGAGATGCTTTTATCACAGAGCCCCAGGAGCTGGAGCAGCCTTTCCCCTCCTGTGTCCGACCATGCTCCACCAGACCTCACTCTGAGCGTGCTGCTTTGGGTGCCTGTTGGAGAGGCAGGAGCCAACAGCACTGACCTCCCTGTGGGTTACTGGGTCCTGAAGAGTTCGGGAGGCTCTGAAGGCTGCAGGGTAGCACTGGGGGCTATGGGACTACCATAGGGAGCCAAAAGAGTTTCGTTGGTGGCCCTGCCTTGCAGGGTCTGGACCAGTGTCACCAGGCTGCATCTTCTGCTCACCTCCTATGCCTCTGACATTGTCACGCTTGCTGGGAAATGGGAATCCATCTTTCCCCGGTTCTCAAATCCAGCAGTGTTGTGAGAAAAGACAGATGTGTTGGAGCTGCTGAGAAACCAGAGGTTGTGGGAGCTCCTGGTGCTCCGGCTCTGCCTGTCCCACAAGTACTTCTGCTTGTCGCAATGTCCTGCACTGCTTGGGCATCATCTACATTTTGATTAGGGCAGCAAAGGCCACTACAGTGCTAAACAAACAAGCAGCAATTAAAGAATAAATCACGTCTTTGTTAGCAGGAGGGCTGCTCAGCTGTGCCAACAGCTTTCACCCAGGGTTGTGTCTGGTGCCTCTTCCCCTGGGTGCAGGAGGCTCTCGCAACACAGCGTCCATGGAGATGGATCTGGGGCCTTCCCTGGGCAGGAAGGTGACTCTCGCAGCCCGAGTGGACTCAGCTCTGGGCCATTCTTGCTCCACCGTTGAGCTGCGTATCATACAGCTTGCATCCTGCCTTGCTGCCGCACTGTGGGAAGAAGGGATGAGGAGGCGTCTGGCCTCTTTCCACCACAGGACAGGAGCTTTGCGTGTGAGCTGCCAGCCGAAAGTCCTGCTAGGCCTTCACAGGCTCTAAATTTCTTAGGAGGCAAGTGAAACAGCGAGTGGCATTAGCTGGCTGCTTGGCTGGGTGCTGTATCAAGGCCCCTGTGGGTTGCCAAGGTTAGGGCTGAGCACCGCGGGGGGCAAGGAGCCCAAACAGAGCTGTGCTCTTTGTCTGGAGGCCTTTGGAGACTGTTGGGTCATTATTTGTCTCTCCCCCTCGTGCCCAAAGGGGTTGTGATTTATGGCAGCTGTACAATAGGTGTCTGTTGGCAGTGATGGATTGGGCTGGCCAGAGAGCATCCCTCCTTCCTTCCCTCCCTTGCTCACTCTGTGTCCCTTCTGTTGTTTTTCCTGCAGGTTCAGGCAGTTTTGCCAGTGTAAATTCAGCTGAAGCAAGCCAGTACTATGCCAGAGAATAAGCCAAACTTTGGGGGAAAAGACAGCTTTTCTGGCGAGCAAACAGCCTTTCCAAATGGCCTGCCCCTCTGCCAGGGCCCTTTGGCTCGAGGCTGTGCAGATGGAGCTGGGGGGGTTGTTTTGGGGTCCCTGAAGGAGTTGGGCAGCGTGCGCTGGGTGCTGTACCTCCTGGTACACGCTGCCATGTCACAGGGCTGAGTGGCGCTTGCTGGCTCCGGAGAGTCAATGTTACACCAAAATCACAGGTCAGGCTCTTTTGCTTTTATGGGGCTGGTGTGTGGCACGGCTCCGTCATGGGACGAGGGGCTGCCCTGCTGCCCTCGCGGGGGAATTAACCCGTGACCCCGCAGCTTGGGCTGTGTTTGCACTGGATCTGCGTAAGGGCAACAAAAGACACTTGTGCTGCACTAATCCTGGGCTGCTCCTCTCTGTGGAGGAAACCTGGGCGGATACTTCTGATCCTGAAGAGTTGCTGGGCCATGCTGGTTCCTCTGCTCTGTGCTGTGGCTGGGAGATACCGACATCTCTCCACTAGGGCTGCCATTTCTGTGTCTGTGCGCTTTTATCTCCACCAGCGTGGGATCCTGTGGCAGGTTCCTGGGTGGTGGTGTGATGACTGCGTCCAGTTCTGGGCTCTCCAGCTCAAGAAGGATAAGGAANGGGGGTTGGACTAGATGATCTACTAAGGTCCCTTCCAAACCTATGATTCTGTGATTCTGTGACTGTGAGTGAGAAGGGGCAGACTGGGGCTGGTGTGCCACCCATAGGGTGCTGGCCACAAGGAAACCATCCGATTCCTCCTTGCGCAGAGCCCCCCTGCTGCTCTGTGCCTGAGCGCTTCAGCAGGTTGTGGGATGGAGCTGGATCTGAGCCGGAGCCTTGCAACACTGTCCTGAACACCCGGCAGTGGCAGAGCAGCATCTCCAGTGTTCTGGAGAGCTGCTGACAGGCTAACAAAGCTCTAACGGGCCTGGTCATCTGTTCTAAGTATGATAAAATAATCACGGGGCTGAGCAGAGCCATTGGGGTGCACTGTGTGTGTGTCATGTAAAGGGCCATGGCCAAGGCTGCGGAGCCAAGGTGTGCCAGGGGTGCCAGGGGTGACTCCCTCTGAAGACGGCTCTGGGTTCTGCTGTGACACTGGCTCTTGCCATCACTCCTTTCTGCACACAGCGGGGGCTGGGCAGTGGGGCGATGCTGCGGGACAGATGTGCCAGGCTGCCAGCATGGACCGTGTTTGCACGGAGCTGGCCAGGGGAAGCTCAGTGCAGGAGACCTGGCAGCGTGGTGTTCTGGGGAAGGCTGGGGCAAGGTGGAGACAAATCCTCGTGGCAGGTAAAACCAAGGGTACTGCAGAGCCTGTGATGTCCCCTGCATCCCAGCTCCCCGTCCTGCCGTGTCCTGTTCTTATCTCTTCTTTTCTCTGGCAGGGACAGGGCAGAGTCCCCAGTTGCTGGAGCTGGAGTGTCTGCCAGCCCTGACGAAGGGGCCATGTGGGGCTGTACGATCCTCCCTGCGGAAGCAGAAGGGACGAGCTGGGAGCAGGAGGAAGATCAGCCATGCACGAGTGAAGGGGAAAGGTAAGTGATGGGGTGTGAGAGGGGCTGTGGGCCAGCCAGGGCTCAGGCCTGGCCAGGAGCGTGTGGAGGGGTGACCGTGGGGAGGAGCGGTGAGGGTGTGTGTCTGGCACCCTGCACCCTGCAGGAGATCTTGTTCTCTTCTGCCACAGAGAGGTCAGGATATTTAGTATTACTTTCAGCTGGATGTGGCTGGGAAATGGAGGTGCCTGCGCAGCACTGGCAGCACGTCTGCTCAGAGCCCGTGCTGGGCTGCAGCCTTGTCTCTCCCACCCCTCGCTTGTCAGGGCTGAGCTCTCCCATCGCCCACCCCTGCCTGGGCCCAGGCCAGCAGGACCTGTCAATTGTCCACTCTCACCCAAAAAGCCCCTGTGGGGCTGACAGGGGCTCACCACAGGCCCCACGTGCTGCTGTGGACCCTGCAGCCTCACAGCATTGCCACAAGGAACTGATCTCGTCGAGCATGGCGTTTCCTGCAGCACGGGGTGGTGCGGGAGCAGGTCCACTCTGCTGGAGGTCAGTCCCCTGTGGGGTCCTGCGTCATGGGGAGCAGGGCTGCATGGATCTGTCGGTGGGAAGCAGAGAGCTCTGGGACAGCCCAGCCTTTGGGAAAGGGGTTTTCCCAGAGAAACCATTTCCATCATTCCTCCACACTCCTGTGCTCAGTGCTGGCTGCCTCCCGGTAAGCTGTGGTGCAGCACCCAGAGCTGGTGGGTGCATCGCCAGCTCCCAGGGAATGGGAAGGGCTGCTCTGTGTTCTTGCGGAGTGACTCCATGAGCCTGGGGGGCTGTGAGCCCCTTTTCTTGTCACAGGAGAGCCAAGCAGGTAACCCCTGCCCTGCCATCCCTCCCTCCCTTGTCTCACTCCCACAGACCCAATTCTCCTGCACCCCTTCTTTGCCTGCAGGAGTTTCCCCAGAGATCTGTGAATGCTGCTGCCCTGTGTTGCTCTGGTGGGAGCGTGTGCTAGCAAACCCGATGGCACGGATGCTCACGGGGATTACTTACTGGCACACTGCGGAGGAGAGGAAACGTTTTCCCCTTTTCCCAGGAGCTTGTTCTGGGTCCCTGAGCAGGGTGGCGGTGGGACAGTGCCGGCGGGGTCTGCAGGAGAGGGCAGAGCGTGGTGCTCGGGCATGGCGGCAGCGCGGGGCTCGGGCCTGTTTGCTCAGGCAGGTGCGGTTCCCGTTCAAATCCGCGGGGCCAATGGGAGCCGCGCCGTTCAAACGTGCGGCGGTTGGACGCGCGTCCCATGGAAACCCGGCCACACGGCTGCCTATCACTCCCGGCTTAAACGGCTGCTTGGCTTTCCCTGGCTGAGCAGGGAGGGCTCCAATTACTGGCTAATTAGAGGTGTCCTGCCATGGAGCCCGGCAATGTCCACAGGGTCTTGCTCTGCACCCGCCAGGCTGACCCCCTGGGAGCTTCTTTCTGCCTCTCCACGTTCGGTAAGCGTTGAGCCCACAGTGCCGGGGAGCAGGGGGTGCCTGGGGGACGCGGCTGTGGCCCTGGCCGGTGCGGCATGGGGAGCCGCAGCAGGTCGTGGCCAGCGCGGTAGGAATGGGCTGGAGACCTGCTCCCCGAAGGCATTAACGCTGAGCAGCAGCCTGCTCGCTTCTGCCTCGCTGAGCCGGAATAATATGTGGTTCCATTGAGCTGGTGAACCGGGGAGCGCCCTGAAACCAAGCTGCAGCTGCTGAGGCAGGCTGCGGCAGCCGGCCAGATGTTGAATTCCTGGGTCATTTTGCCCCCTGGATGGGCACGAGCTGGGATTACTGCGTAGGGCTGGCCAGAACTGTGGTCCCTGTTAGGGCAGAATCCCAGTTTCCTTCTTTGCTCCTTGTGGGTTTTTCTGTGGCTGCCTCAGTTTTGCAGCATGGGCTTGAAGAAGCCCGTGGGTGGTGGTGGCTCGGCTCTGTTGGGCTGGAGCTGGCCCAGTGATGGCTGGGCTACGAGCCCTCTGCCCCTGCGAGCAGGTGAATTTGTCAGCAAATGTCATGGCTGTTGCTTGTGGTGTGTGATGGCTTGTCAGCGACATCTCATGCAGGGGGAAGCTGGATGCCCTTCCCAGGTGCCATTTTTTACGCAGTTTTCTTTCAAAGCTTCCACTTGTTCTAGCGAGCAGGGCAGGCGATGGTGCCGTGTGCTGGTAAGGAGGCTGCAGGGAAGCAGAGACATGAGTGGAGCAGGGCATCCTCAGCAACCAGGGATGCTGCTCCTTCCCCCTTTTGGCTTGTAAGCCAAACTGCTGAGGACAGCCTGGAAGCTGAAATCCCCCCATCTTTGTCTGTAGGGTTTATACGTGACAAATAATGTGGGTTTGGTGGTGTCTCTTGGCTCTGTAACCAAGTCCGGGCCAAGCATTGTCTCTGCATCCGCAGTTCCCTTCAGGGGCTGACCATTGCAGGGGGGACGTGGTGTCGTGTGCTCTGAGCAGGAGAGCGGTGGCAGAACAGGGCCTGCACTACCCTCTCCATCTGGGTGACCCAGGAGATGGTCTTCAAAGGGGCTGGTGCCAGGGCCTGGGGTTGGAGATGGTGATCTTGGGGTGCTCTGCCGTGTGCCCATGGGGACCTCCCGCCCAGGCAGGTAAGAATTCCCTCTGCCTTGTGCACAGATGATTCGCAGTTGTCCCATCCGGAGCAAAATCTGCATTTTTCCTACAAGAAACTAGAAAAGTGTTGAAGGAGCAGGAAACCCAAATTTTCCATTTGTCGCAGATCATCAGTAAGGAGCAGATTTTCCTGCCTGCTGGGTCCGCTCCCAAAGAACGCCATTCACATGTCCCCTCCCTTAGCCTGGCAAACTTCTCTCCTGGGTGGGAACCTGTTTGATTACCAGCTTGTGCTTGTTCATACTCAGTTTTTCCCTTTTCTGCTTGTGCCAGCTTTGTTCATCAGCTCGAATAGCCTCTCCTGGCCCTGTGGGGTGGGGATGGACGTGCCCTGGCTGCCCTCTCCGCTGCAGCCCTGCGAGCCCAGCTGAGCCCTGCTCTCCGTGATGGGGTGTGCACCCAGGAGCTGTGTGTGGGTCCTGTTGTGAGACGAGCTGTCTGCTCTTTTGTCTCCCTCTGGCCTTTCTCTCACCTATTTTCATTTGTATCAACACAGGGGACCTGGACAAGCTGTGTAAGGGCCGCTCTGCTGCAGCCGTTTCCCTTAGTTCGTGTTAGGGGGGTATCAAAAGAGAGAAACCCAGGGGATGATGTTTCTCTGACCCTCTGCTCTTGGGGCAAGGTGGAAATGCTGCCCAAGAACTTGCCTTGACAGGGGTTGCGTTTCTGCCCACCCAGGTCTGGAGGAAGGCAGTAAATTCTGCCGCTGAGCCGCTCTGACCAAGTGCAGACATTGGTACAGCAAATCCCTCCTCCCAGCTCAGGCTGGATCTGCTCCTTCCGACAGCAGCTTCCCTCTCTGATCCCGGCCCCGTGCAAAGACTGGAATGGCCAATGCTGGTTCCCCGGCACCAGCAGGCTGGGAGCCGTGTGGGGTGCGGAGGGCTGGCTGGGGAGGGCTGGGGTGTGCGATTTGTCCCTGCCTGTGCTTTGGAGGCACTTGGGAGCAGAGAGAGACAAGTCATCTGGGAAGGAGAGGGCCTTTCCCACTGATACTCCTGAATCCTTTCTGGTAGGGGCCAATTTGCGGCACTTATGAAAAAGGCAGAACTGCCCATTTTCTTCCTGCTTTTCTCTCTTGGGTGCTGGTGTAGCCTGTGGCACGGCGACCGCGGGCACCGTCCCAGCGGCAGCACTGCACACCGTGCTCGGGGCCGTGGTCCCGCTGAGCCCATCCCGCATTGTGCAGAAGCCGTGTCCCCCTATGCTGCCCTGGGAGCAGAGCGGCCCCAGCCGTCCCCAGCCCAGGGCTGGGCGTACAGCTTCCTCCCCCCGAATTACCCAGCACAAAAGCTTCCTTTCTCCTCCCCAGTGCCCATTCATTACTGGGCTGACTCCTCGTCATGCTTGGTTAGACCGGGGCATTTTGCTTTCGTGTCGTAACGGTTGTTACATGCCAATAGTGGAACAGCGAGAGGGTTCCCACAGCCTAGAGATCAGGAGGTAGCGGAAGGGTTAAAGTCTTGGTCCGGGAGGCTGGGGAGGCATGGTGAAACTAGGGGACAGTATTCTCCGGGTTGTAAATCAGTTTAGCTTCAACAGAGCTGTCCTGATTTACCCCACCTGGCCCTCGTCTACTTTCTCACCCTGCTCTCACATGCACACAAAGACACGCATTTCCACATGCGCACACACGTGCTCTCGAACAGGGACACACAGCTGAGCTGGAGAGAGATGGGAAAATTTTCTGTCAGTGTTTTTTTTTGAGTGAAAAATGAGATATGAGTTCTCTGAATTGTTTCAGGTTAAACAATCCCATAAGATATCCCCATCCCAGCAAACCTAAGCCCTTGGGTGCGTCTTTTGCAAAATGAAACATTGGTTTTTAATCTGAAAGATGCTTAGATGTCTGTCAATGATTTTTACAGGTTGGGTTGGGGTTTTTTTTGTGTGCTTTGTAAGCTGGAAAACAACTGAAAATGGGATATTTTGCTTTGGACGAAATGAAATGTGCTAATGATGCTTTCAGTCTTCTGATTCTTCGGGAGCATTGTGAAACGTTTAGTTTTGGGTTGATCTGGAGCAATTATGCAGATTTCAGGCCCTGCGTCACCCCTGAAATCCGCACACCCTATCCATGCTGGCGGGGCCCTGGGAAGCCCCCTGGGGAGGTGTTGAGAGGGGCAGAGCTGTCCGTGCCCGAGCGGGGCCGGTGAGCTGGAGGCTGGCAGCCGCCTGTCACCCCAGTGGTGCTCCACATAGACCCTGGCAACCACCATCGGCTGAGCCTTTGTGCCAGTCTGAGGATTGTGGATGGATTTTAGGGCTGATGCAGAGTCATAGGCACATGGGAAAGCGCGCGTGTAACTGTGAGTAAGCTGGCAGGGCAGAGCTGCCGCCCTGGGACCCGTGCCCTCGCTCAGCAGGGGTTTACACGTGTCCCGGGCACTGGCCTCCTGCGCAGGGTCTGGGACCGCGTGGGTCTTCAATGCTGGGAAGCAGTTGCTGGCAGACAGGTCCAGGCAGTGGTGAAAATCACAAATTGTGGCTCCAGATAAGAGGTGGGAGCTCAGGGATCTGGCACAGGCACTTCAAAAGGCGGTGGGAGCTGCAGGTTGGATTTGGAGCTGTTTACACAGCTTCAAATTTACACAGCTGGAGTTTGCACAGCTCCACATGAGCTGGATTTTATTCTCAGCTCTGCTGAAGGGCCCTCACCTGTGTGCAGAGCGGGCTGTGAGCACTGTATTCTCCTGCAGTTGCGGATGCTGTGCTTCCAGGTGGTGACTTTGCCTGTCGCCAGCCAAAGGCATGTGTGGAATGCTCCTTCCTTCCTTCTTCCTGTAGAAATAATCCTCCCATCTCATCCTTGTGCCTCTGCAGAGGGGTTTCTGTATTCAGAGACCCACCTGAGCGCCCCTGGCCTTTGTACTTGGGTTTCAGCTGACCCCGTCCCAAGTAGCCAAGCTCATGAGCGCAGAGGTTGGATCTTCCCACGTAGTCCACGCTGAGAGCAATTCCCCAGGAGGATGCTCAGGCTGAGCTGGGTTACTCTGGTCTGCTCCCTGTGGAGCCCAGGTCTGACGCTTCCCTGGCTCCATCCCTTCCACCTCCTCTCTCTGCTCCGAGTCCTCCCTTCCTCTCTCACCTTAGGTTGCTGAAAAGGCACTGATGGGTAGAAATGCTGCCGTCTTGTACAGGTGGGCTGTGCAGCACCCATGAGGGGCTGCTGAGTCCCACGGTGAGCTCCTGCTGCTGTGCTCTGCCAGGCCTCGTGGGGAGAAGTCTCCTTAAGGGCTGCCTGTGGAGTGGGTCAGGTCCTGGGTCCTCCTTTAACAAGTCAGATCAACCTCCTGCTCCAAGAAAGAGCCTGTCATTTGCTCCAGGCACTGGACCTTGGCGCTTTGAGCTCTCTTCTGTGTTATTCTCTGCCCCACTGAGGGGCAGAAGAGGATGCCCCTGTGCTCTTATTAAGATCTGCTCTTTTGGCCTGTTAATGAGCGTTGGAACCATCCTGCCTTTGGTCTCTTGACTGTGCTTCTCGCTCTGTGCATGGTGACGATGGATGGCAGGTCCCCTGCAAGGCCTGGCGGTGGGGAGCCAGGCATCCCAAGCTTCCAGGGTGGCTGTGGGTAAGCCAGTGCATTGGGAGCAAGGGATATCTCCATCCAGACCTACTTCAAAGTCATGTAGCTCCTCAAGGCTCTCCCCTACCACCACCTCCTCCATCAGAAGCTCTCGGTGATGCTGTGCAGGGAGCCAGGCACTTCCCCAGAGGTGCTGTGTCACTGGGAGCCGGGGGGTTCCCACTTGGTCCCAGCCGCCCTGGGCTCTGTGGCAGAGGGATTGCAGGATGGTGGAGCATTGCTCTTCCGTGGGGGTTGGCAGCTCCTGGCCTTGTTGGCCACCTGACAGTTATTCAGCATCAAAACACATGACTGAAAGCATTCTTGTTTAATCCCGGATTAAAGCAAGTATTAACTCCTGGTTTTAGGAGATGACCTGTCTGCTCACCAGCCCGTACTGTCTGGGATCCCTGGGAAATGCAGGAGGCTGCGACGTGGGAGCTCTTACTTTGCTTTCTGGGGGCTGGGTTTGCGCTGTGAGCAGTGCTGCGTTAGCCCTTGTCAAGGAGGCTTCTCTGCTCGGTAGTGCCAGTGATAATGAACTGTTGCTGAACGTGACAGTCAGTGGAAGGATTTTTAAAGCTTCCCTGTTTCCCCCAAACCACGCTGGGCGGATGAGGCATGCAGCAGGGCGAGCAGGGAGGAGGGGTGCGTGGAGCGAGGTCCCGCAGCAGCGGATGGATGAAACCAGGTTAGTGCCATGGCCCAGGCTCCCCCTGCGGAGCCAGCCTTGGCTGACCCTGCGCCGGCATGTTCCTGCCACCAAAGGCACCGGTTGTCCTTGGCCTTTGTCCAGGCCATCTGCAGCTTGGCCTGCTGTCACCTTCTGCGAGGGTGACAGCCCCTTGCCCCCACAGAAGCTCAGGCGAGAGGCAAAGGGGAAGTTGAATCTGGGATGGGGGGAGGATTTGAGCACATTAAACAAGGGCTAATTCGTCCTGCAGCAACTCTTTCATCTCGGTGCTCCCGCTTCCCCTCTGCCATGGGCTTGTGCCTTCTGCCATCAGAGTTTACTGTGTGCTGAGAAAACAGTATTCAGGTTTTCCTGGAGTGTTTTTGCATCTGGAGCTGTAAGACTTTCTTGGTAGCAAAAGATGTTTCCTCCCACCTCTTTCCCCCCCGGCTCCCTGAGCGATGCGCCCATGCCCAGGGGTGGGGAAGCAGGATGGGTTTGGCTCCATGCAGACCTTGGAGCACGGGGTCCCAGGGGCGGCGTGCGAGCCTTGCCTCCGTCACTGTCCCTCCTCTCCTTTCCTCTAGGCCAGCTGAAGCTGTCCATCGAGGTGCAGGGCCGGATCCTGGTGCTGCATGGTGAGTATCTCCCTCGTCATGATGAGGTGGCCCCAGAGCCATGGTTGGCCAGTGATGGGACAGCAATTCCATGCCCTTTCTCCAAGCTCTTCGGCACTTTGCGGCAGCTGTTGGGAACAACTCTGTGGTAGAGTGGCGTGACTGGGGGCTCTTTGATTGAGAGGCCAAACCAAAATTTCTGGAGACCTTAATTTCCAGGTGACGGCAGTGTGTTTTACGTCCACCTGTATAATTTTTTTTCTTTTACTCCATGTGAAGGGAAAAAAGACAAATATGATTTGGAAAAGAAAATCTGAAATGCTTTGTCTCCACTGAAACATCTTTTACATTGGGAAAACCCATTTGCCAGGATTTCCAAATTGTTCTCTTACCTCCAAGTGCTGCATTTTTTTTAACACCAGCAACATTTCCTCAACAAAAGTATTTGACCTGGTCCAGACTGGGGTTGCTGTCCCTGACGCCATGGCGTGTCCCACTGGGGACAAGAGATGCTTTTCCTTCTCTGGAGACTCTCGCCTGGCCACCACGGCTGGATACTGGCGCAGGAGAGCGATGCAGCATCTGGGACACCGGCTCCATCGCAGCCGTGAGGCAGGTCCCCGGGAACTCTCTCACTGCAGCTTTAATGGTTCACTAGAAAGGGCAATGAGAGTGTCATAATTAGCTTTTTTCTTTAGGAAAAGCCTGTCTGGAGACACTTGGGGAGGCCATTAGGATTGCTCCTGCAGTGAAGGATGTGTGTCCTGGTCTCCTGGTACGGAGCTCTTTCTGTCAGAGATTCGTGATAAGTAAATGGTTAAAGAATCAAGGGAAAAACCACAAATTTGAAGTGGTCAGAGTAAAAGTCCCCTCCCTGTGAACAGAGTAGGCTCGCTGTGCCCCAGATTCGGGCTTTGCAGGGTGAAAGGGGAAAGAAGGGTCCTGGGATTCCCAGTGCCCTTGGAGGATGGCTGTGCTTTGGGGGGAAAAGGCACCCTCATCCCAGAGACCTTTGTGGCAGGGCAGGAGGGGATGGAAAAGGCTTTCTCTTGAGCAACATCCCACCTTACAGCCCAGCCTCCCCCTTATCTGGATGTAAAGAAATTAGGGCAGAGGATGGCCCGAGCCTGGAGAGGATTTAGGGACTGGCCGAGCCATGTACAGCCCCTGTTCTCCCCTCGCTAGCCATGCGGGCTTGCTGCCCTTTTCTGGCTGCGTAGGCGAGCTTTGTAAGGAAACAACAGCAGGAAAATGTCTGTGTTTTGGTTTTTTTTTTTTTCCCTCTCCCTCCAAGCTGTGTGTGGTTATGAGGGTCAGGCATGGGCTTCACCCCAAATCCCTTCATCTAGAGCAGCCCCGGCATGAGCTGGGTGCGAGTCACTGTCCCGCTCTGATACTGTCTCCAAAAGAGGGTCTGGGAAGAGGGAAATGGTCCAGCAAAGAGGCAAAGGAGGCTCAAGGTCTGGGACCTGACATTGTGCTGCACATGCTGGATACTGAGGGTACTCGGTGTAGGTAGGAGAAGGCTGGGTGTCCTGGGGTGATCCATCTTACTCTTCCATTTTCCACACCCAAAGCAGGTCTGGCCAAAGGAGGAAGCTCTTGGTGCAGCCTGTCCTGGAGGAGCCCTGCAAACTGTTTTGGGAAGCACCAGAGGGTCTTGCAGAACGCTTTTCCCCTTGTGCACTCGGATTTCTGTTGGGTTGACCACGTTTGTTAGGAACACGTATCTGCCTGTGACAAAAGCAAAGTCACTGCTGCCTTGCTGGGCGTGTTCGGAGGGAGCTTAGCCTGGTTCCGATGGCCCGTCCTGGACCATCCAGCCTCTGCTGCACATCTATTGCCTCCAGCCACATGGCTGGGAAGCGCAGGGCTCCCAGCCGTCAGCAGCAGCGCAGTGCTGAGTCCCTGCTGGCGGGGCTGCCATCAGGATGCGGCCATTGATATTTAACTTGATGATACATTTGGCTCCGGGGCAGGGAGCCCAGAGCTGTGTGAAGTCAGGCAAATAAAATGCACTTTGCCATCCGGATGCTGAACTGCATCTGCCGCCAACCTCACCCACAGATGCCTGTATTTATAGCACGGGTATATTAAAGAAAAAAATACAATAAACCCCTTCACCTCTTTGTGGGTGCCCAGTGCGAGCAGGCTGCTGGGGAGGTGTGTGCAGGATCCTGGCGGGGTAGGAGACGGGATCAGCCCCACAAGGAGGGAGCACCCCATGGAGCAGAGTGCTGCGGCGTAGGAAGATGCCTTCGGTGCTGCTTTGGAGCTTGACCGATTCATTTCCTTTCCAGTCATGGAAGCAAAAGGTCTGATGGGAAAGGAGTGCCGGACATGCGACTCCTACGTGAAGGTGGGTTCTCCTGGGGCTCTGCTTGGGGAACTTTCTTGAGGTATTGGAGTTGGTTTCTCTAAGCATCCTCTGGGCTGCCTGTCCCTTCCCCTTCCTCCTCTGTCCTGCTCTGGCTGAGCACCCATAGTGGGCAGGGAGGTGGCTGGTCTCTGGTGCGGTGCTGGAGGGCTCACCGGCTTTGTTGGCGTGGTATCTGTATGGAACTACAGGAGTGGAGGACAGGAGCCTGCTAAGGGCTGGGTCAACTCATTGCTCATTGCAAGAGCTTCCCACTGGGTGCCCAGGGGCTGGTGGGGATGAGTGTTTGGCCAGCACAGTGTGGCTCTGGGCTCTCCTGGAGGTTGCCTTGGCAAGCTGCTCCCACCATGGTGTGCACAGCACAGGAAGCATCTCCCCTACAAGGGGGCTGCAAGTCAGAGACTGACCAGCAACACTTATGCACATTAGCCCTTGATTTTTCTGCTGTTTTCCTTCCCTCCCCTGCCCTAAGCAGTTTTGTAATGCAATTACTTGACACACATAGGGTAAAGTGATCTAAACCAGCCGTTAACACAGGCTGAGCTGGGTCTTTGAGGCTTAGCCATCCATAAAAGTGGCTGTGCCGGTCTCCTGCCGCCGCAGCGGCAGAGCTGGCAGCTGTGAGCTAGTCCTTGCTCCGAGGGTGCTAACACGCTGCTTGTTTTCCCCTGTAAAGATGTCGATCGTGCCAGATGCTGACTGGAAATGCAGGCAAAAGACGAAGACCGTGCCAGACAGCAAAAATCCTGTCTTCCACGAGCACTTTCTTTTGTGAGTATGGCAGGGCAGAGGTAGCTCTGACCCATCCGTCAGCGCCGTGTTCACACTGAGCAGCGGGGGACCCACATGGCTGCTGTCCTGGGGTGCCCTCTTGAAGCCAAAACCCCGTGTTTACTTTTGCATTATGGTCTACAATAAACACGCATCATGCATGAGCAGGTCTGCTGCTGAGATGAGGAGTGACAGACATTATTCTGCTGTTTTTTTTATAGCTGAAATGCCTTGAACTTTTGGGCAGAGCTCTGCGGAGGCTCACAAAGCTGTCAGCACACAGCATGGCAGCGGCGCTCCCGCACGGTTGGACTTTCTTGCCGGGCAGGAGTTGGGCAAACGCACTCCATTTCCTAGACCTTACACCTGCAATAGTATGGGCATCGGTGTGAAGGAGGAAGGTAAAAGGATTTCCTATAGCTGCAGCATGTCTCTGCATGGGAAAGGAGCTGTACGGCTCGTTGTGTCTCAGTAGAGCTTGTCATTGCCAGCTGAGTCTGTGTCAGACCTCAGTCCCCATGCAGCATTTCATCTGGCACGGGATGGTTCTTCCAGAGCATGAACTGTGGCATGTTGCTTACCCTTTGATGTCGGATGTCTGTCCTTCTGCAAAATTTTTTTCCCCTTACCCCACCGGAGTGGTGTTCCCAGCGCCTGCCCAGGAGAGGTCCCATCCCTTTGCGGCTCTCTGTCAGGAACGAGTGAATTAGTGCAACAGTAGCTCGTCTGAGGAGGTTACCATTTGGGAGTGACGCTGCATTCTCCATGCAGAGAATGGAGGAGAAGACCTGGCTCTGAGGAGGGCGAGGGGTCTCCAGCTGGGAGGGCAGCCCTCGCCGAGCACTCCTGGGGAAGATCGGTGCTTACGAGCTGCCCTCTCTGCTTATTACAGCCCAGTGCAAGAGGAGGATGAGCAGAAACGTCTCCTGGTGACAGTCTGGAACCGAGAGAGAGATTCCAGGTAAGGGGCTGCCAGCCTGCCGTATGATCTCTTCCAAACGGGGCTGGTGTGGCAGCCGACCTGCCATCTGCTCCGGCCACCCCACGTGAGCTCCACCAGTGCCCCGGGGCTCGAGGGCTGGCCCTGACGTCAGGGCTGGGAGCTGGGGTGGGGGGAGCTGAGCAGCGGGGCTGGGACCGGGACCTGCTGCTGGGGCCGTTCTCATGGGCAGCCCGTGCTGGTGAGCCCGGGCTGTGTGCAGGCTGGTGGGGAGGAGATCCTGCCTTTGCCGCTCCCGTTGGCATTGCTGCTGCTTGGCAGCCATCAGCTGAACCGGTGTTTAAAAATCCTGCAGCTGCTCGTGCCTGCGCTGCTGGCTAAAGCCAAGTGGGGCTGGAGCCTGGCGCTGGTCTGGGGACCTTCCCTGCCTCTGGGGACAGTGGGTGGAGGAATGAAGGTCCCTTCCAACCCCTGCCGTTGTGTGGTTCTGTGGAAGGCCAGGAGTGAAGGGGTCTGGCACCTCACAGGCTGTGCTGCCTGCTCAGGCGAGTGGCATCTGCCTCCGTGGGCAAGCTCCTGCCGGTATCAGGAAGGCGGCTGGAGGTGACCAGGATGCTTCCAGCTTCTCCTTGCCCCTGCTGTAGCTGAGCCGTGTGGTGTCACCACGCTTGCTCAAAGCGTGGAGAGGGAGGCACAGCCTGGGCGCTGCCTGGCTCCCGGCATGGGCAGGAGTGTTTGTGGGGTCCCCGCAAAGGGGTGCGTGGGGGGAGCTGCTCCCCGGGAGTTTTGAACAAGCGCGGGCTGATGGTCTCTGGCTCTCCCGCAGACAGAGCGAACTGATCGGCTGCATGAGCTTTGGTGTGAAGTCCCTCCTGACCCTGGACAAGGTACCTCCGTGCAGCGCAGCGCGTGGGACTGGGGCCTGGCTGTCTCCCACCATGGGACAAAGATGCCCTGAAGGTCCCCAGGGAATTCCCTGGTCCTACTCCCAATATGGGAGTATGGCCACTGTGGGACTGGTGTTGGTGTGACGGCTGGAGGCAGGGATGGGGAGGCTTAGAGGAGGGATCCTAAGGACAGAGGACCATCACTCTGTTCTGCAGGGACACAAAAAGAACAGCAGCAGCTGGGGGTGCAGAGAGGTGGCCCCAGCGAGTGCTGCCTGGGGGACAGGAGATGGGGCCAGCCTCGCTCGGCCTGCCGGCATGTCACAACTGACACACTGCTGCTGGTGGCCGAGTGGGTGCGATGGTGGGGACACGCTCCTCTGAGGAGTGTGTTTGATGCCCTGTGCTCAGCAGCAAGGTGCTCACCAGCTGAGGTGGTGGGGGGGACAGGGCAAATGCAGAGGTCTCGGGCAGTTCCTGGGGGCAGCGGTGCTGCCAGGCTGTCTCTGTGCCAGGATCCCTGTCCCCACTGCTGCGGATTTGGTCACAGTACTGCTGCCCCAGCCTGGAGGCTGCTTGGTAACACAGCATTTCACATCACGTTGCCTTCCTAAAGCAGCCTGCAAGGCTGCTGCTGTGAATGACTCCTGCTGATCCACTAAAACATGGAAACATTTCCTCCCAGCTGCCAGTGGTTTTGGGGTTTCATCCCTGCACTGGTCTGGTGTCAGCAAGTCAGAGTATCTCGGCAAGCTGGGAGGGGTCTGTCAAAGTGTTAGTGCATCACCTGAGCTGTGGAAATTTACCCCCTAGGAAGAGATTAAAAAGCAGCTATTTGTGGCAATGCCCTGAGAAGAGAGTAAGAGGTAGCCGGAGTGTGGCCTCCTCTGGAATTGGGACAAGCGAGATGCAGCTTTTCATTATAACGGTGATGGTAATGAGGCAGAGCAGCTCTAAACTGCTGCTCTCTCCAGGAAGAGCCTCTACTCTGCTTGTATTCGGGCTCCCCAAAGATGTCCCCTCCTTGTCAGATTTCGGCAGTGAGTTTCACGAGGTGTCACTGCGTGCAGAGAGGGTGGAGTGTCCGTGTGTACAGCACCTACACAGCTCCCTACTCTGGCAGGGATGGGAGGAGGATGCTGGTGGCATGTGGTCCTCCCCGGACCTCAGCTGGGGCTTAGATGACCTGTCTCCTGGGTGCTGCGTGATGCTGCTGGATATTCCCTCTCTCCTCAGTTTCCTCACTGGGGATTTAAATCACTCATTTTTAAATGATCGCTTTCCTCTGGTCTCTGGGACCACGGTTCCTGCATCCCCATCTGACTCCTGGGCTCAGTCCAGGATGGTCGGTCCCTTTGGCTTCCACCAGCTGCCCAAGCAGCAATGGGAGACAGCGATGGATCCCTGGAAGAGAGACAAGGGATCACTGAGGCCAGCTCTGTCCCCCTGGCTGCCATGGCCACATGGCCGTGGGATGGGGGCAAAGGGAGCCCCGCTGAGGAGCAGCCAGCACTGATGAAGGTTTGGGCATCCTCCTCTGGGGATAAGGCTGGAGCCGTGTGCTCCCTGTGAGACTGCCAGCTGCTGCAGACACGATATGGAGGGATTTGCAGGAGACTGGCTGTTTTCTCACACCCTGTCTCCCTCTAAAAACCTGGAAGCTCATTATTGCTGTAGTGCTTGGTCCCTTCTGGCAGGGGGATGGGGTTTGAGCCGTTCCTGTATCTGAAGAGAGGCAGTCAGGCTGAGCCTCTGTGTGCAAGCATGTGTGGGCATGGGATGGCTCCTGCAGTGGGACCCCTCTGGGGCTGTGGGCAACCAGTCTGAGTTAAATGGCAAGTGAGTACCTGCCCCTGCATCGACAGCTTCTCTCCTCCCACCCAGGAGATCAGCGGCTGGTACTATCTCCTTGGGGAGGACCTGGGCAGGACCAAGCACCTGAAGGTGGCCATGCGGCGGCTGAAGCAGAGCAGAGGTGCGTCTCCCCGCCGGGATGTCCCAGGGAGTGTTGGCAGCGTTTGGAAGAGGAGTCAACCTTGTGTCTGTCCCTGCGCTGGCATGGAGCAGCCCCCAGGCCCATGACACCTGGGCCCCCATGAGCATTTCTCATCCCTCTGATGCTCAGTGGGCACCAGTATCCCAAAATACTGGCGTGGGTGAGATCCTGGCCGGCTTATCAGGCTCTACACAGGCACTAAACTCTCCTCTTCAACCCGTGTTCTTCCTTACCTGCGGCTGTCTGGGGCTCTGTGGGGACCCCAACATTGCAGCCATGTCTCTCCCTCTTGCTGGGCCTTTCATCGTGCTGATTCCTGCGCCTCAGACTTAGGGCTGATCCCGTGGCCGGATTCTGTTTGGCTGCTGGGGTCTGTGCTGGGTGGTGGGGAGCTTTTCCTCCTGCCTTGGTCTTGCTGCGCTGCCAGGGTGTGCGGAGGAGGACAGGCTGGCACGGAGCAGGGTGACAGCAGTGTCCCACGTGTGCATCCACCTCCCAGCTGCTGCCGTGCAGGGCTGCCCCAGCCTGGAGGAGATGCGCCCGTGGCATGTAAAGATCTTACGGTCTGTAGATGCAGTGTGGAGGGAGAGGGATTTTCAGATGTGTGCCGTTGGGCTGATATGGCCTTTCCCTTTTTTTAGAGCCGATGCTGGGAAGACAGTGTGCAGCGCAGGAAAGCCAGGATGCTGTGACCGTGGAGCAGCTGAAGGTAGGTATGACGGGGCTATGACCCACAAGGGGTGCGAGGACGTGGGGCTGGCAGCAGAGCCTGCGTGGAGAGGTTCCAAAGGAGCCAGGGGGCAGAGTATTAGTGGGGGTGATGCTGAGGTGGGAGCGGTGTCAGTCTCCCTGCCGACACCGTGGCTTTTATGGGCAATTAGTTATCCCAGTCGAGCACCAATTGGTGGAGGTGAGGGATGTGGGTAGTAACCCCACACTGACTCCCCATTGCCATACAGGGACCTCCTGTTTTTCTAATATATTGCCGTGGAGACAAAGCACCAGCCATTGACTGGGAGCAATGGGGACTGGGAATGATGGGGCTGGAGCTGGCCGGCTGCCTGCCACGCAGCATCCCTCACTGGCCGTCTCGGCGTCTCCATAGACGGGTGCATTAGTTCCCCTCCTCCTGTCAGGGCCGTTTGCTCTGGGAAGGGAAAGGCCCATGGTGGAGCCTCGATGATTTATAGGAAAGGCAAGGATGGGAAATGGGAGCACAAACACATGGCTTGCATCGGAAATTGGGCTCAGCCGGCCCCGTGATTTATCTGTGCCGAATTCCGCTTTGCTGCTTCCCTCAGCTGCATTTTCAGTTATTTGTTTTAAAGCATAGGATTGAGCAAGGCAAACAAAGCCAGCGCCCCTCTCCTCCCTTCCTCTCCGGCAGTCGCCACTGACTTGAAAGATGGTGGCTGGGAAGGAAGACCAATCCTCCTTCCAGCCCCAGCCTGGCGGCGCGGTGCGGCGGGCGGGACAGTGCGGCCGGAGCAGCCCCGGGCAGTGCCTCCGACGGCCCGGCCATGGGCGTCCCGTGGGAGCTCTGGGGCTCCTCGCGCTCCCTCCTCAGCCTGCCCTGGCCCTGCCACCCCGGCTGCCCGGCGGGGGAGCCTGGGGTTTGGGTTCCCTTGAGCCTTTCCTCTCTTCTCCACCCCCACGTAGGAGCGTGGAAGGAGCTCTCTTCTCCGTTGCAACCCGGTCTCCGAGCGGTTGTGCAGCAGCGCTGGCAGTCGGGGCTGCTCAGTGCAGACTCACCGAGTCCCGCTTCGCGCCCTGCTGCTGGCTGGGATAAGGGTTTCTCTTTGTCTTTAATTCCAAAATTACACCATGGGTGCAATTCAGTTGACCTCTCTGCTTCCCCCTCCGTGACTCCATGAGCACAAAGCATCGGGACGTGCATATCCTCTGGGTCTGTGCTTTCAAAAACAAACTCTGCTTTTTTTTTTTTTCTTTTTTTGAAAAAATCTCTCTTACACTTTACGAGTAAAACGAGTGCAAGCCGTCTTTTTAATGAAGTGAAGCTCGCACAGCCGGTGCCTGTGAAACGCCGCTTAAACATCCTCAAAGTGTTTGTGAGAACATTGCAATAACAAAGTGCTCCGTGCGGCTGAAGAATGCCGCGGGAACAAAAGCCACATCAACAGAGCAGGGACTAGGGAATACTAAATAGTTGACAGGAATTTTAATATAAAACTCTCTCCCTTCCTTGTCAGTTAGGGTTCTCAGGAAGCCCTCTGGCTTATCGTAAAGCGGCATACAGCGCAGACAGGGGCTGGGGAGGTGAAAGGTGGCTTCCTGCCATTCTTCTCTGGAGCTGGGTTCCCATGGGCGGTCATGCCAGTTTGACTGGGGTTTGTTTCACACTCGTGTGATACGAGGAGATCGGGATTACGGCTGCTTCGGGGGACTGGATTTTCATGGGCTAACGGCGAGTTTAGGCTTTTCCAGCCATGAACCGCTTCAATGGACTCTGCAAGGTGTGCTCGGAGCGGAGATACAGGCAGGTCTGTATCTCCCATGTTAAAAAAAAGATCTGTGTGCCAGCGTGTGTGTGTGTTTGCTGCCAGTCTCAGCCAAGTTTGTGAGTGTCTGTGGGCTTTCTTGCCACTTCTGGGCTGTGTGTGTGCTGTTTGTAGGGTGGTGATTTGCTGGCGTTATCATTTGTGAGTGATGATATTGGGAATATAAGGAAAGCATCTTCAGGTAAGTGCCTCTGGCTGATCTCTGCCTGTTGCAGCAGAGCGTAAATGGGGATAAAGGGGGAGCATTTAGTGTGTGACTTGAGGGTAACATCCGACAGTGAAAGTGCTGAGTGGTGTCTCGATTTACCACTTATTAGAGGAGGGGCAGGCACAGCAGGCAGCTAAGTCTCTGCCAGGCTGCTACTATCTCTTTTAAAAATTGCTTTAGTGCAAATGTATTTGGGAATCAAGTGTTGCCTGAAGCTGGCTACAACCGACAGCGACTTGCTTTATGAGAAGTAGCTTGCTGTGCTCCGTAAAAGCTGGTGCAAGTTCTCCTGGACCTGCTCGGTGTGCGGTGCCGGGTGCTGGTTTTGCTTGCGCTGGTCCCAGTCTCCTGCTCTTTTGAACACAGTTCTCCCTCCATGGTCTGGACTGGGGTTCCCCAGCTCCTGGTCAGTTTTCCTCTGTGCTCCCGTGCTAATCTTCCCTGTCGTGCTGAAGCTCTGGTAGGGGACGGTGTAACCTGAGGACTGCACAAAGAACCAGCTTAACTAAAAATGCCCATTTCTTATCAGGACTCACGCAGGAATGCTTCTCTGCTTTGTATTAATGACAACTGACTGTGATTTGTGTCTTGGACCTCAATTCTCTATTTTGACAATTTGTTCTGCGTTTTTTGAGAAAGTTATGGGTACAGTGAGCCTCCAGGGTGCTGGAGTCTCTCGCCACCTTGTCACCCACCTTCTACTTTGGGTCTGTTGGGTCTGATGCTCGTGTTTCTTAGTTCCACACACAGCAGCAAAGATGGACGTTCAGCTCCTTGTAACAGCCGTGGTGGTGGGAGCTGGGGAAAGCTGAGCCATCCGCAGTGAGGAGCTGCTGTGTAGTGGCACAGGGACGGTGTCTCCGCTGGCGGTGCACAGGGATCAAACCTTTTGGCGTGGGGGAAGCTTTGGGCTGGGAAGCCACTGTGGAGTTTCCGTGGTGGGAGAGATGCTGGGCTGGCTCCCGAGGTGCCGGTGGCAGCCCCTCCGCAGAACTCGGATCCCCTGTGCTTCGTGTCTGAGACGGGAGGTTGGTTCCAAGGTGCAGAGCCACAAGCAGCCTCCTCCCCTGTTTGAAGATCCAACAAACTCCAGAGAGAAAAATACTCAGCGTTAGTGGGACGGGACCTGCTTTTTGATCCTGGCAGGGAAAGAGAGTTTCTCTTTTGAAGCCTGACTTTATGCTGAGCAATCAAGCAGGGACAAAGTGCAGAGAAAGGAAAGCTCACTGTGTTTGCCCTCCCGTGGTAAAGGAGCGAGGCCAGTTCCCCTCCTTGGCAGCTTCTGCTGAGTTCCTCCTCTTCTCTCTGAGTGTTTCTTCTCAAAATAATACAGGTCAGATGTTGGATTTTTTTTCTTTTATTTTCTCTGTCAGTAAAACAAGGATCTTGACAAATGTCTTGGGGGATAATCAGGTATTTACAGGAACTGTCATGCTGCGCTGCTGCTGGAAGCCAACATCAAAAAATAAATACCATTTTATTAATAAGCTCAATGCTTCTTGAAGCAGGAGGAGAAATGAGCATAAATCAACACAGCATTGATCCTCTCCAAACTCAGCGAGGGAAAACACACTCGCCCCAGCTCATGGGGTGATGCCTGCAGAGCTCAGAGCACAGAAGCCTTGCAGACAGGAGCGTGCCGATGCTCGCGGCTTCCTCTGGAGCAGAGGAGAGCTGCTATTTCGGTATTACCCAACTGGAAATGAAGGGTTTAAGTGACTTGCTTGGAGGACCCGTGTTAGAAATCAGTGCCAGAGCCAGACTGCCAGGTTTTCCTTTCTAATGGCTTATCAGACCTTTCCTCACACTTTAAAGAGCCACGAGTGGAGACTGGTGTGTGCTCAGTCAACAATCACATTGCAGCATTCCTCTCTGTTGATCCTCGGCTCAATTTTGCATTGCTTTTTAGCACCCTTTCCGCCCCGCCTTGGGTACAGCAGGGGAGAGTCCAGTTAGTTGTCCGTGGGATTCACAGAGTGACAGTGTTCACCGTGACGGTTCCTTTGGGCTCTGTGACCGCGGCTAGAAATGCCGTGTGCCTGAGTTTCCAAAGGCTTGTGTGGGTAAAAGGGGGGATGCTCGCTGATCACGCGCAGCGGCTGCTTTCCCACCTAACAGGCGACTCCGGTGTCTCTCTCCAGATTACGATCCCTCGAGGAAGCGATGGGTTTGGCTTCACAATCTGCTGCGACTCCCCAGTCCGTGTGCAGGCAGTGGACTCCGGTAAGAGATCAGATCGTTTTTATCCCTTTTGATTTGAATGAATGACTCTGCTCCTTTTTTTGCTTCCCAGGGCATGTTGTGATTCAGAAGCTCCCATGCCATGCCAGGACTCTGGTTACCTCCAAGAAACTCCACTTAATGAATTCTCTGTTGCCTCTTAATGAGGTCAGAGGCCACTGGGTTATCCCTGTGTCACTATTTGGGCAGAGTGTTGCAGTAATTTTCAGAGATTTTGTTCCCTTCCCTCTCTAACCTGAGAGCTGTGCGGCTGCTTGGGAGTCCTACGGGAAGTCCTGGGGTGGGGGGCAGTCTTGGGCAGGGCCACAGGAGCCCTCGGTTGCCTGAGTGTTTCCTCTTGGTGCGGAGCTGCAGGATGGACTTGGTGTCTCTGTTGTGCCCTGGTGCTCCCCACTGCACACCAGGAAACACGGGAAGTTTGTGCAATCGCTCTGAGAGAGCACTTACGACATTGTCCCAGGTGCCATGTGTGTGCATAGAATTGTCTAGGTTGGAAGGAGCCTTTTAAGATCATCGAGCCCAACCACTTACCTCACACTGCCAAAAGCCACCACTACCCCATGTCCCTCAGCACCACGTCTGCCCGGCTTTTAAATACCTCCAGGGATGGCAACTCCACCACTGCCCTGGGCAGCCTGTTCCAATGTTTGGTAACCCTTTCAGTGAAGAAATTTTCCCTAATATCCATCCTAAATCTCCCCTGGTGCAACTTGAGGCTGTTTCCTCTTGTCCTATCGCCTGTTCCTTGGGAGAAGAGCCCAACCCCCCTGGCTCCCCCCTCCTTTCAGGGAGTTGCAGAGAGCGAGAAGGTCTCCCCTCAGCCCCCTTTTCTCCAGGCTGAACCCCCCCCAGCTCCCTCAGCCGCTCCTCACAAGACTTGTACTCCAGACCCCTCACCAGCTCCGTCGCCCTTCTCTGGACACGCTCCAACACCTCAATGTCTTTCTTGGAGTGCGGGGGCCCAAAACTGGACACAGCACTGGAGGTGGGGCTCCACCAGTGCATGGTGGAAGGTGAAGCTCCAGGCTGGCTGGCCCCACTTCATTTTCAGGTGTGAGTGTCAGAGGAAACAGATTGGGTTTGGAGGAGTGAGTGGTACAAGATGTGAAGCTGTTTGGGTGTCTTCAAGCCCCAGGGCTTCTCCTTCCCTTCATACTCTCAGCTCTCTGTCCGGCAGGTGACTGGCATTTGTCTCTTCTCTCCGTAGGTGGCCCAGCAGAAAAGGCAGGTCTGCAGCAGCTTGACACGGTGCTGCAGCTGAACGAGCAGCCGGTGGAGCACTGGAAATGTGTAGAGCTGGCACACGAAATCCGGTGAGTGTTCACCCAAAGCATCATTCAGGGCTGTGGGAGGGATGGTTTGAGGGAGCCTGGGGCAGGGCAGCAGGAGCTTTCGGTGGCTGTGGGAAGGGAAAGGCTTTGAAGGATGCAGGAGACTGGAAAAGGATTGTCTGGAGTAGAAGAAGAAAGGATACCCCAGAAGAAAGGGCTGGGGAGGGCAGGCCAGGGGCAGAGGCATTAGAGGGAGGAAGGAGTGCAGGGCTTGTGTCTGAATGCTGTGAGGTGCCCCACTCCCTCCTGCTCCGTCTCCGACTTGCCCCATGCCGTCTCTTTCAGGAACTGTCCCACTGAGATCATACTGCTGGTCTGGAGGCTCGTCCCGCAGGTCAAGTCAGGACCCGAAGGCATGATCCGCAGATCATCCTGCAAGTCCGCCTACGACCTCCAGTCACCTCCCAACAAGCGGGAGAAGAACAGCACCATGCCTCCGCGGCCCGAGCAGCGCCGGAGCTGCCACGTACTGTACGATGGGAGCGATGGGCTGGTGCTGAACGGCTGGGAGAGGTACACGGAGATCGGCAAGTGCAGCCAGAACACCATGCCACCCCTGTCCCGCGTCCCCTCTGCTGCGGACCAGAACTACATCATCTTAGCGCCTTTGAACCCAGGGAGCCAGGTAGGGCTGTTTTCCAGCTCCACGCTCAAATTATTGCCTGTGGCTGTTGGCTGTGCTTGCTGGATCCTCTCTTGGCCCGTGCTTCAGTCTTGTTGAGCATCATCTCTAAATGTTTGCTAGAGCATGTGCCATTTTACAAGCCAGACCTGTGTCCCTTGGTGGAGCTTTCACTATTTGCCTAAAACATTTACCACTAGGAGGGTAGAGCTGGGCTGAATGACCTGCTCTCTCCTCTCGGGGCTCACTCAAGGGGTAAAGGACATGGGAAGTGTTTCTGCTGCATAGACCACAGGGCAAGTCATTGCTCTCATTTTCTGCTGGCCATAGGGTGAAAATGATCTCTGGAGTGCTTTGGCTTTGCTGGGTCTGGTGCGCTAAAATTTGTGGTTGGTCATTGTAAGGTCTATCTCAAGCCTACTTCAGGTGACTGTGTCCCTTCTGGGTTGTGTCTTACAGCTGCTGAGGCCCGTCTATCAAGAGAACAACGCTACAGTGGGTAAGTTGCCGATACGCTAAAAACGCTGCTCGTAGCACCTAGCAGAGCTAAACATGGTCTTTCTAGCACTCGGGAATCCTCTCCCTTAGCCCTGCAATGCTGCAGTAGTCCCTCACGTTTTGAGGACATTGGCAGAAGCCTGGAGCTTTTGGGTAGTATAATCTTCCTGCTCTCTGCATCAAACATAGAACCAAGAACCCTACCCCCAAGCCCAGAAGAAAACCCAACTGCTGTCACTCGTGGTGAGAAGGTCTCTGTGGGAGCTCACAGGGAGGCTGGTGGCAGGGACTTTCCAGCGGGGGCGTGATGAAAGCATGAAGTGTGAAAGTGCTGAGCATTGTTGCTGTGGTGGTTCCCCAGATGGGTCTTGGGCCCCTCCGTGATGTGTTTAGCTTCTCGTGTGTGACGCCTTGCTGGGGGTGCTGATACTTTGTCCCCTTCTTGAAGTTTCATTTTATTACTAAGGGAGCGAGGATGGCCATGACTCAGACTTGTACAGACATTAGTGCAGGGTGAACTGACAGGTTTGGGGAACGCTCGTTTCCTGGGCTGCTACAAGGTCTCTGGACCAGCTCTCCTCAAAACCCCTTTGAAGCATAAACTAATTTTCTGCAACAGGTATGTTTGGGCCTCCTGGAGAGCCAGGTGTGGATGGGCTGGCAGGAAGAGAGGGGTGAGGCGTGCTGCAGGGCACTGCAGGAGTCCTGGGCTGCGAGAGGAGCAGCAGAGATGAACACAAGGTCTCTCTGAACTAGGCATCAACAGGTGGCTGTCATTTCCAGTGGGAAACCGGGGACAGAAGCAACCCAAGAGCAGTGAGAGCTGGAGATACTCCCTAGGGTGTTCAGTGGGTGCTGTTGAACTTGCAATTGAATTTTTGAGCATGCCCAGCTCTGTGCAGAGCCTCCTCTTGCCAGTTCATTGATTCAGGAGCTTTGGGAGGTCACACTTGCAGCGTGGTCTGTTGGGGTGCCCTTGGGGTGAGCTGTGTGTCTGCGGCAGAGCTGACCTCCTTAGGTGTGACCCCGCAGGATTGTCTTCGCTGCAGCAGCCCCTGCCCGGTGCAAGCACAATTTCCAGCTAAAAGGTTTTGTGCTGCCTGTAGAAGTGGGGCAGCGTCCATAGAACGGAAAGTGTGGGGCCGGCAAAGCCGTGGTGGGATGCCGAGGAGCAGATGGGAGCGATGTGGGTCTGAGGTCCCTGTGCCTTGGATGCTCCCAGCCCCGGAGCTCTGCAGCCAGAAGAATTTTCCGCAGCTCCGCTGCAGGGGATGTTTTGTACCGTGGATAATTGCGACTCTTTCCTGCTGTTTGCGGATCCCATGAAAAGATGAGTTGCCCCGTGGGGACTTGTTCTTACAGCAGGGTGGAGTTTGAAAGACTCGGGCTTCTTCCCATAACAATTTTTAGTGATTGCTTTCGGTTTATTTAACGTTAAGTCCTCAGAGGGAAGAATGCTCTAGTTAAGCTGAGCAGTGATTAAGCGTGGCGGTGGCCACCGGTCACACGGTGACAGGACCTCCTGCTTCGGGCAGGCTGGGTGCCTCTCTGTGCCAGTGCGCGGAAAGCAGCGAGTCCTGTGCAGGTGATGAATCCCTCTGATAAAATTAGGTGATTTAGGGATAAGAGGAAAAGCAGATCCTGAACCGCCTAGGCAGATTGTATCTGGCCCTGTTGAGCTGTCTCTTGTGTTTTGATTTTTATCTGGCAGTGCAACCATGAAAAAGAAAATGCAAAGGTTGCACTTAGAGGTAGAAACAACCTTTTAGGTCAGAGAGTCACCCCCCTGCAGAGGCCGGCTGGGAGAGCCGGCAGTAAACAGCAGGTCTGGATTGCCAGGAGAGCATGGTCTGGCTCTGCTGGCGTTTATCTGAAAGTAAATGTGCTGTTTCCTAATACTTCATGGCATATGTAATGTTGGGTAGGTTCATGTGTTTCCTTTGGACGAGACCTTATCTGCTCTGAGCCACGTTCAGAAGTGTTTTGGCTCGTTTCTGCCTGGGAAGGTTACGGGTTTGCCTTCCAGTGGGAAGGCAGGAGCTGCGGTGTGGAGCGCTGCTGCGGGGGGCACAGGGACGCCCGGTGGCTGGAGGGAGGGAGGGAGGCTGGGGGTCCCTGCTGGGGGCTGTGGGGGGGTTTGCCCATACAAAGCGTCTTCCTGAGACGTCGCTGTGCAGGAGGATCCTGGACTAATGCTCCAGTTTCTCACCTGGATGTGTTAAAATCCAGCTGGATTTAAAATCCTGCTGGACCCAAGCTGGTTTAGTTCATCAGCATCAGTAGGGAGGGAGAAAAGACTTAACTTTTTCAGCGGGACTTCTTTTGGAGACGGCGTGAATTTTTGGTTAGAGACATACTTGATTCCTGTTGGAGTTGTTGCCTGCAAGTTTTAGGACAGAGCACAGGTTGCTGGTGCCCAGCGGGACGTGGGCTGGGATTCAGGGCCCTTGGGGAACATGAGCCTGTCTCACCCCAGCCTGGTAGGTCCTGCTGCTGCTGGAGCTAGTGTATGGCAGGAGAGATGTGCACTGTGGCCTGGGGACATCGGGGTGGCCAAAACTGTGTACTTGGGCCTAATGGTTTAATGTCATTAATGGGAAATATTTCACAGCTGCTCCCCGCTGGGCAGCCGTGCTGTCCCAGCACTCCTGAGAGCACAGCAGCCCGGCGGGTGGCACCTCCTTTCTGGTTCTGGTCCCATGTGTTGGGTCTCATCCTGGCTCCACGTGATGGGCCTGGGGGGGAGGATGCGTAAAGCCATCCTTAGCACTGCTGCTCTCTCCAACAGATCCCCCCCCAAGCCGTGAGGCTGCTCACAGCTGGTTGTGCACACAGGCACCGGCTCCCTGCGCTCTGCGACGCTCTCGCCCCATTGCGTTACTGCTGAGGAGACGGTGATTTCTCCCCAGGCAGAGCATCCTGAGAGCACCCCGCGTCCCGTGCCTGCGCTCGTGAGACAAAATGCTGGTGGGAGATTGCTGGGTGGATTCCAAGGCATTCCTCTGGGCTGGGAGGAAAGGGCTGAGCAATCCTGCGGAGCAGCAATTGCCCTGCAATAGGGGAAGGAAGGACTCGCCCACACAGCAGCTAGCAGGGAACAATGATAATTGTTGGTAATGATCAATAATGCTTTTAATCACAGGATTATCAATGCCATTAGAGATTCTGTCGCGTGTTTGACATCCCACCTAATGTCTCCTGGCCTCTGGGGATGCAGACGGGCGGGTGTGGAGTGGCTGCAGGAGCTGGTGTTGGCTTGTTGGGAAAACTCACAGCTCTGCTGGACGTGCCAAGGTGGGGGCTGCAGAGGAAAGCTGCGGTGTGATCCCTCCTTTGGAGGAGGATAACGGCTTTCTGTGGTGAAGAGGGACAGAGCAAAAAACCAGTCAGGCTGCTATGAGTTTTTCCAGCACTGAAATGTAATGCTGAAAACCAGTGGATGATGTGCCAGCCTCATGCAAAATGAGGTCATCCTTTATAAATACACCCCCATGTCTGAGTAACCATCACATCCCTGGGAGCGATTTGGAAAGGCGTGGATTGTTCCCATGCGCATGAATGTGTTTATCACTTCTGTCCCTTTCTCTGAAACCTCCAATCTTAGTATCTTCTAAAAACTGATTAACCTGCCACCCAGTGCCCCATGATGTGAAACTCCTGTACTTTGCTGACTCCCATGCCCAGAATCCAGAGCAGGCAGGACTTGTGTGGATAAAAAAGTCCCCAGGTTTAAATTTCCAGTGTTTTTTTAACATTTTTTTTCCTCCCACCCTGAGTTAGTCACAAATGGTTTTCCCCTCCCTGGAAAGCGAAGGGTTCAGTGGTGCAGGCAGGTATTCCCCAGTGGTGGGAACCTTCTTGGTGATTCAAGAATGACCATTTAAAGTCATGCTGGGGGTTGTTCTGTATTTCTTATTTCATACTTTCAGTACTGCACAGGGAGGTGTGTCCGACAGTACCACATCTCTTCCTCCAAAGTGCCATATTCATAAATTGTGCAGAAGGCAGCGGACACCCCGAGGCAGACGTGCTGCCTGCAGCTGAGCTTGCTGTGATTTCCTTGGAGTTTTGTTTCATAGAATCATAGGGTTGGCAGGGCCCTCTAGAGATCCCCCAGTCCCACCCCCGGCCAGAGCAGGGTCACCCAGAGCAGGGGGCACAGGAACGCCTCCAGGCGGGTTTGGGATGTCTCCAGAGACGGAGACTCCACCACCTCCCTGGGCAGCCTGGGCCAGGGCTCTGCCACCCTCAAGGGAAAGAAGTTCCTCCTCAGGTTTAGGTGGAACTTCCNCATAAGGTTCTTCTTTGCACAATTTTTTGTATGTACACAGACGTGTGTGTGCTGCTGGTGCGATCCCATTCAGTCCTTGGTCCAGCAAGTGAGTTGCTCTTGATTGAGCAGAAATGTCAAGGGACATCTCGTTTTGCATTAGGGAAAATGAAGTCAGTGCTGTTATTTCATGAATCCCTGGGAAACTTTGATAGCAGAGTGACAAATGGCCCTGCAGCTCTCGGCTCCAGCTATTCCCCGTAGGCTTTACGTGCCCCCTCCAGCCGGCAGGAGCCGAGCCGGCAGCGTGCCGCAGCTCTGCGGAAGCCCTCGTCTGATTCTGTGCTTCTTTCTGCTTCTTCTGGTCCAGGAAATGCATGTAAAGGGAAATCGCACATGGGGTCTGGGAGAAAATCCAGGCTGATGAAGACTGTGCAGACAATGAAGAGCTACGGGAACTACCAGAACTGTACCATAGTGCGGCCACACATCCCACACTCCAGCTACGGCACGTACGTGACGCTGGCTCCCAAAGTGCTGGTGTTCCCCATCTTTGTGCAGGTAAGCGCAGCTGGAAGCGAGGTGTTATGGATCCTCTACTCTGCTCCGGTGAGAGCCCACCTGGAGTATTGCATCCAGCTCTGGAGTCCTCAGCACAAGAAGGAGCTGTTGTTACGGGTCTAGCAGAGACCATGGAGATGCTGGGAGGGCTGGAGCCCCTCTGCTGTGGGGACAGGCTGAGAGAGCTGGGGGGGTTCAGCCTGGAGAAGGCTCCGGGGAGATCTTCCAGCTCCTTCCAGTCCCTACAGGAAGGATGGGGAGGGACTCTGGATCAGGGAGTGTAATGATAGGATGAGGAGTAACGGTTTCAAACTGGAAAAGAGGAGATTTAGATGAGATCTGAGGAAGAAATTCTTTGCTGTGAGGGGGGAGAGCCCCTGGCCCAGGTTGCCCAGAGAAGCTGTGGCTGCCCCATCCCTGGAGGGGTTCAAGGCCAGGTTGGACGGGGCTTGGAGCAGCCTGGGCTGGTGGGAGGTGTCCCTGCCTAGGGCAGGGGGGGGTAACTAGATGATCTTTTACATCCCTTCCAACCCAAACCATTCTGTGATTCTGTGTGTGATTCTCTGTTGGAGTTTTTTCCCCCTTGAGCCTTCAAATCTGGTCCTTGAGTGCTTGCTTGAACCAGGAGGAGGTATCTCAGCTTCTGGGCTTCAGCAATCAACTTCATGTAATCAAAATCAGTATGGTTTCTTTCCGTGGATTCTTTGTGCTGTTTATTATAGTGTGCAAACAGAGGTCTTTTAGTTTCACTGGTGGCCAGCACTAAAATCTTGGACAAGGATCCAGAACAGTAATGACTTGACAGAGGATGTTCCATAAATTATTTTCTTAAAATTTAGCCCTAAATTTGGTGGTAGTAGCTCCACCTACCTCTGTGTTTTCCGTTTTGCCCTTCATATGGCCAGAACCCCAGAAAACCTCATCTGATCCTATATATTTAAGTACATTACTGATGAATACTTTCATCCCAGAGGCTGTGGGGAACCATCCGCCCTCCCCTGCTAGCAGCAGTGACCCTGCCGTGTCAGCTCAGACTGGGGATTTCCTTCGGGCTCAAGCCCACAATCCGTGTTGTCTGTCACTCTGGCAAATGTGGGGCTGGGCTGGGGTGTCCAGGCTTATGCTCACCTCTGTCCCCCCTGATGGCACCCGGGTGGCTGTTCGCACTAGCACCAGAGCCATCACCAGCCCCGCTTGTGTGCAGTTTACCTTTTGGTAGGCACCCAACTGCCACTGCTGCTCCTTTACTCCCAAAACTTGTGTCTTGGATTGAGTCTGGGGTGTTTCTGCCTGTTCTTCAGGAACTGTTTTTCGTGCTTCGCGCTGTCTGAGGTGCCCTCACCTGCCTGCTGCCGTGCTGCGCAGGAGGATGCTCCTGGGTGGTTCTGCGGCCAGGACCACTCAACCTGTCCTGTTCTTCTCCAGCGTTAAACAGGGGAGCTGAGCGTGCAGCGTGGCATGAGGAAGGGCAGCTGCCTTACGGTTTCTTTAACTTACTGCGAGAGTAATCCATAAAATCATGTAGCAAATATTCTTGTCTGGGGGATGTGAGAATTTGACGTGCCACCGTTGTGGTTGTGTTTCCTGCTGAAAAGCGCCCATAACCAAGCCTGCGCTGTGCAGAACAGTTAACGTACAAAGAGCCAAGCGGCCGATTGTCTTTTTATAGCTGTGTGTGATGTAGGTGTTAAGTGTGAGGTTTTCTTTTTATCGTGTAGCCGGACTGCAGAGTTTCTGTCCTTTTGGCCGCAGTGTGGGGCGGCTTCTCCTTCAAAGAGTTACAGCCTGTAGTGAAGACACAGTGGGTTTGGTGGGCGGAAAGCTTTTCTGGCAAACCACGTTTCCAGTGGAAGGTTTGACTCTTTCTTTTTTTTTTTTTCCCCCTTTTCAAACGTAGCCCCTAGATCTTTGCAACCCAGCCCGGACTCTGCTTCTGTCAGAGGAGCTGCTTCTTCACGAGTGCAGAAGCAGGACTATACAGGTAAGACTCTTTCCGTGCTCTCAGTGCTTTCTAAACACGCTCTTCTGCTGTCTTATGGAGTAGATTGAGAAGGGAAATGCTTTATTGTGCAGTACTTTCATTAATATGATATTTGGAAAAATTTGTAATCAGTTTATCATGGGATAAACTAAATACCAAAACTCTTCTCTGCTAGAAATCAACCTTTTTTCTTGTCTTCCTTCATGCTCGCAAAGAAGTTGCGCGTGGCAAATGTGTGCCTGGCAGCTGAGGCCACTGGCTGAGTCAGAAGGAGGGAGTTTTGTGTCAGGTTAGAGAGCTAGACAGAGAACTTGTTACAGGGGTTTTCAGAAACTTAGTTCCTGAAACAAGTCACGTGTCTTGTCCAAATTCCTCTCTTTTTTTATCTTCAGCTTCTTTTCTGCAATGTTATTGAGGGGGGGCTGTTAGAAGTCTGGGGATACAGCTAAGCTTCGGCTCCGTGCTGAGCCTGTGTGTGGGACAGCTTTCAACTTCCAAACTGGCCGAGTTTGGATGTGCTGGTTACATTTGCTGCTGGCTTCTCTTGCATCCCGCAGTGAAGTCTGCAAAGCCCTGGAATTTGGGACAGTGGAAGCGGCAGCTGGGAGAGCCCGCTCATGCATCACTCACTAGCGCTGGAGGAACCTGCCGTTTCTTTTGGGGCATTTTCAGGGAATCTCCCCTCTGCAGAGAACAGTTTTCTTTTGAATTTAGTTGGAGTGAACAATGCGTCATCTTCACAGAGCCACAGGGGAATTGTTGCTTGACTAATCTTCTGGGTGACACCTTCTGGGTGGCGGAGAGCAGAGTCCCAGAGACGTGTCATATCGTACATATGGCCTGTAAAAAACAGTACAGGATTGTCTTATGTTAATTGTCTCCTCTCTCTTTCTGGTTTTCAATGTGTAATTCAACCCTTGCTTTGACTTAAAAAAAACCACTTTTTTTTAAAAAATTTTTTTTATCTGCCAAAGTACATAAAAAATTGCATGATCAATTAGGAAGCTCGGCATTGATTGGTACCTAAAACTGCTGCTGTTCTTTGCTGCTCAGGGTCTTCTGGGCGCCTGCACGAATGGCAAGCAGGAGACGCGTGGCTGTGTGGCACGGCTGTGCTGCGGTGGCTTGGAAGTGAGGTGGGCAGCCTGGCGTCAGGATGCTTCTCCCGGGTCGTTTGGAGTTGCTTGCTTTCAGGGCAGACTGGGAGGTCTGTAGTAGCAGCCAAATGCGGAGTAATTAACGAATAACTAATGCTGTTTGCAGCCTGGGCAGAACACGCATGTGTATGGGGGTGTTCGTATTTAGATGATGGAGAGCCTCAGGACAAGCCGGTTTGGGGGAGGTGTGTTGCTCTGTCTCCAAACAGCCACGTTAGCCATTTCAGAGACCCAGCTGTGGGCAGGATCAGAAGGACGACACCTCGGGGAAAGGACTCTGTTGGCTTACGATGCCCTAAGGATGAGCGTGAGACTGGAAGAGGATTTCCCAGTTGGAGCTGCTGCCAGGAAAAGGCAGGACGCTGTTCGCTGGCCAGGAACGTGAGACAGCGTTTGAGAACGATGGTGCCTTGAGGCCGTGGTGTCTGTGTAAGCCTGGCAGAGGGGCAAGGCAAGAGGTCGTGACTGAGCATCGTGAAAAAATAGCAGCAGGGAATGGGAACAAGCATGTGGCAGCGTCTGCTTTGGTAAGCTGTCGTCTTTCCCTCAGTGTGAACCCAGGCGGGGTGCTGAGGCCCCTATTGCTGGGAGCCAACAGTTGTAGGTAGCAACACTGGGACATGAGCTATGTCCGTGGAAAACGGCTTCTCATGTCTGTAGTGTGTCACAGGGTCACGTCAGGCTTTTCAGAGCTTCAAGGAATCGGTGCAGGTCTCTGGAAAGCCCAAGACTCCCCTTCTCCAGCAGAGCAAGCATGTCTGCTGTGGTCCTGATGGGCTGTGAGAGAAAGGACACTGAACTTCTGAAGCCAACAAGACCTAAAATGTCCTGGACACAATGGAGTTTCCCCTGGTACAAAAGGGATCTGACTTTTTTGCTGGACTTGAGCTCGCTCCCTCTCCAGCCTTCTGCCCGAACAGAGGCTGTCTTGTTTCCGATTGGTCCTTGTTTCCTTGCTCCATCTGGTTTTCCATTTTCCCATAACCTCTCTCAAACTGGACTGCTGCTCCTGTGGTTTGCAGGACTGTTTTCTCTATGCTGTTCTGCTTTGGCCAAGTGAGTTGAGGGAGAGGAGAGACCAGGGGCTGGAGACGGAGGTTCTGTTTCATTTTCTTTTCAAAAAACCAGAATCTTTTCCCCTCAGCGGTTCCCACGTCAGGCACTGCACCCTCGTCACTGAGCAGACTCTCTCCCATCTCTTGAAGGAGTCAACCTATCTCTCTGGAGGCTTGCCAGGATCTGTCCTTTCCCTGACCTTACCTCTGGGGCAATCCTTATTCAGGCCTTAATCACATCCTGTCTAGACTTTGTTGCAATTCCCGCTTTTATGGTCTTCTGAAATCCCTCCGGCCTGCGGAATGCCAGAGGAACCAGCGTGATGCAGGCGATTGCGCACAAGGTGTCAAACACGGGCTTTGTCCTTTTGGGTCCATCTCTAATGTACCTGGAGGCGACTTTCCCAGCGCCCTGCGGTACCTTCACAGCGTGGGCCATGCTCGCCCCCTTCTCAGCTCTCTTTCCTGCCATCCTGGCAGGGGCTGCGGATCAGGATGGTCCTCCCTTGAACTCTGCAAGCCACCAGCTCTGCCAGGAGCCTGGAGGCCATGGACCGGCATGCCCGTGTTTTATGCTTTTCTCTGTAGGGCCAGAGGCTTTTCTCTCTCATCCCAAGTGTCCCACTGCAAGTTCCTGGCACTCCTAGCCTGGGACAGGGTTGCTGGCTCCTTGTTTCAGTGGGTGGCTGAATTTTGCCAACACAGTGGGGTGACCAAAACCCTACACCCCGACACATCTTGTTTTCAGCCTTCTTTAGACCCTTTCATTTGGGTGAGAATACCGGAAACCTGCACTTACCTCCTGCCTCCACCACACCACTCCCACTGACTCTGTCCCTTCTTCTTCACTGCCTCTTAGTATCCTTCTCTTCCTCATTTTTTACACCATTTCCCCATCTGCACAGCCACCACTTATGCTAGTGTTTGATCCCTTGAGGTCTTCAGTGCCTGCTCTCCCCTGATGTTGCTGGCAGAAGAATATTTGATTCAAGTAAGCCAAGGTGAGGTTCAAGGTTGACAGTTAAAGCCTTCACCATGGATCTCCTTTTGACAAGCGTGGTGGTGTATCTTCATCAAAGTCTAGCTGGTTGTTTAAACTCCTTTCTGAGAGTATAAATTCCTTGCCAATAATCTTGGCAGGAAAAAAATGTGTGAGGTGGTAAAGAGGGACAATGCATTGTGGGCTAGAAGACTGCTGAGACGTCTCGGAGAACGTGCACGTAATATGGATATGTTCGGAAGGAGAAATCCAGGAGCAAAGGAGCAGGTCGTGCTTAGAGAGTCAGGGCTGTAGTGTGGAAAGCAATGACTCAAAGGCTTTGGTGGTAAAGGTTCCCTGACCTGAAGTTCATGCCCATCTCCAAAGTGCCATCCCTGGTACGTGCCCCTACCCCACCTACGAAGCCCAGGCTGACGCTCTTTTATACCGGGGCTCCGCTGACTGAGGTGCTAATGCACGAAGCATGATTACTTTTAATCATTTTCTCCTATTGCTGTGGTCTGTGTGAAAACTGAGTGAGGAGCTGCCAGTGGAGCCAAGCTGGAGCCAAGAAAGCTGCGGCTGTGAAGCGTGTGGTGAAGGGAGCGCTGGATGGGAGTGAGCGGGCGGTATCACCCTGTATCGGGCAGCTGTGTCGTTCTTGGTCTGATGAGTGACGTCTGCTTCGTAGAGGATACTGCGAATGCGGATGGTCTCACGGGGGCTACAAAGATAAATCAGGATCTGAAAAAACTGAGGATGATTAAGAAACCTTCATCCATTTAGCTCAACTGAACGAATGGGGACACTTGAACTTTGCAGATACAACCCTCATACTGTTATCACTGGAGTTTCTCCTTGGAGTTGTACCCAATTCCTCTGGAGAAGAATCCAGTACTGGTAAATAGGATTTGTGTGTGGATCAGCCCTAGGGGTGGATACCAGTTTTAAGAGCTCCCCACCAGGGGTTATAAGATTTCTCTGGCCATCGATGCAGGGGGTCATCACCGCGTTCTCCTTTGGCATCTGAAAGCTCTATCAGGAAAGACCTGTGTCTGCCTCTCTCCGCTTCCTCAGCTCCCTCTCTTTTTCTGGGCACGGCTATGAGATTATTACGAGAGAGAGAGGGCGATGTCTCCGAACGTATCCACTGGCTCAGGCTTTTCCCATGGAGCACGGGGACAGGCGGGCAGGGTTTGCTCTGATCTGGTGTCTCTGATGGACGGCTGCGAACTCCCCCCTGCCGCAACCCAGGAGGCAGCGGCTCCCTGTGCACGGGTGAGCAGGAGAGGACGGGGGTAGGAGGAGAGTTAACCATTCTTAAACTTGAATGGGAAGGTACTTTGGCTGCAAGGCTTAATTTCTGGGCACATTTTCATAATGTTTTTGTTGCCGTATTTTGCTTTACAAGGTGTGGTTATGGCTTCCTCCTGCCTGCGGTGGGGCTCTGTAGCAGCCCCAGTGTTGATGATCTCTTCTCGTCTCGGGGAAGCACAGTAACCCGCTGCTTTCCCCCTTTCCTCCTGGCTTTCGTTTTATCTTGTCGTCTTTTAAGAAGCTCTTTAAACATGCCCCTTCCTCCTGTACCAATGCTTTGCCGGCTGTGTTCAGTAGTCAGTCAAATCTATCAGCAGAAGAGGCTTTGCTGTGGTGCAGAGTGCGCCCAAGTGAACGGTGTCTGAGACACCAGTATCAGCCTCTATACAAGTTTGGGGTTTTTTTACCCCCTCTAAAATCTATTCACACCCCGAAAAGGTCTGTGTGACAGCGGCCGTGTGGCCTTGATCACACTAGTCATAACACTGTCGTGGCTGTCTCTGTCTTCAGAGGGGTCCTTTCATCACGCCAGTTGTTTTATTTTTAATTTTGGGTTCGGAAGTTAGTTCTGGGAAGTTACCAAAGATACTCTGATTCTCCAAGGAGCAGCACTGGTGGATTCTGTGTCTTGCCCGGATGAATTCAGGTGCCGTGTTTCTTTTCTGTTTGCTTTTTTGCTTTTATGAGGCCTGTGATTTTTTCACGGTAGATACCAGCTCTGTTTGCAAAGGGCTGTTAGAGACGTGTTACAGCCTGTCAGCAGTGTGATGGCAACCCAAGGCAGAGCTCCGGGTTACTCGCTCCAGCCCTCCCCTCCGATACCTGCTGGCTGCTGCTGTAGGGTCATCCGTGACTTGAGTTTCCCGTGCTCTGCTCTGCAGCTGGGGTAGGTGGTACCAGGGTCTGCTGGAGCCCTGCGCGGCACTGGGGTGGTCTTGGCAGGCTCTGGCTATGTGGGTGGAAGGGATACTCCCATTTTCTTCCCCCAGCAGCTTGGAGGAGCAGAGGAACCCCCGCAAACCATTTTATGTGGAGCTGCTCGAAAATCAAGTGTCTTCCTGGAAGCAGCATCTAATAGTGATGCTCTTACCTAACCCACCCTGGCTGCGCTTTTATCTTCTCTGCATCCGGAATTCAATCAGTCCCATCTTCCCATAAAAGCCCAGTGTTACCTGTAAATGCTTTTCATGTATTTCTGTTTCCATGAGTCCCTATTTAAATCTGCTTGGTTTTGAAGTGATATTTTCTTTTCCATCTCCTAATATGTCCAGTCTCTTTTTCTACCCTTTAAACTTCCGTCCGTATTAGGTCTTCATTTTCTTTCCTCCGTTTCCAGCATGGCCACTTGCTGATCATGCTTTTATGTCCTTCACTTTGCCGAGTTGCTATTTTTCAATATCTCCGAACATCTCTTCTTTGAGGCTGAGGGACCTGGGATGGCACCAGATGTGTCCCAGAAAAGTTACCTTTTGGAACAAGATGGGAATGGGAGGAAATTTGTAGTGCAGTTTGTATTTTGTTATTCCTTGTATTAATAAGGACAGAAGTAATGAAGAGGGTGAATGTGGGCACCAGGCCAACAGTGTGCTGAGAGCAGAGGAAGGGATTTTCCAAATAATATAGAGGAAAACAGACACTCCCTGCTTTCATTGTCAATTAAAGCTGTGCCAGTAGCTTTGCGCTTATTAAGGTTCCCACAAAAATGAATTTGCAGGGCAAGGAGAAATCTTGTGGCAAGGGCTTGATTTTGGTTTCAAAGCCAGGTGAGACTCGCTGCCATGTGATTAAACCCTTACCCAGCTTCTCCTCCTCCTCCTGACATGTGTCCGTCAGCCGCTGGGCATGGAGACAAACTGTACTGGCGGTGTGTCCTGGTAAACAGTGACTCAGTCCCTGTCCACAGCAAAGTCACCTTTGGAAGGGTGACTTGGTGGCAGCAGCGGTGCCAGCTCCCAGTGAGCCCCTGGGGTGCTGGGTTCTTTGCTGCTTCTGCAAGAGGGTTGCTAAAGGGCAGCAAAACCCTTCGTTGCTGTTGCTCGGTGTTGCAAAGCAGCTTTCCCTTTGCTGTGGGAGGTTTTTGGGAGCATCCCAAGGAGCGGTTAAAAGCAGCCACCTACTCGCATGCTGCGTCCTGCGCCGAGAGCAGTGTGTGGTTCAGCAGCGTGCAAGAAGGTCCGGCATCCAGTGTGCCCGCTGGCATTCTGCAGCCGCTCCCTGGCATCTTCCATGTTTTGCTGCAAGCCCCTAATTTCTGCTGGAAATTAGAGCAGGGCAGGTGCCGACCTTGGCTACTGGTGTAGTGATTGCACCACGCTGCTCACCCCCAGTAGGCTTCTGGGTCAAGGATCTTCAGTGCAGTGGAGAATCTCGTTCTTCTAATTTTAAAGATCACCCCAATCTGTGCTAATTGAACCAGGGACCTCAAGCAAGAGCCAAAAGCAGAACAAAATCTACCTTTTGAGCAGTTACCGGTGCTCCGGAGTAGCTCCCAGCTCCGAGGACACTCGAGTGGCTGCTCAAGCACAAGGCTGGGCAGGCGCTGGGTTCAGTGTTTGCTTCCCACCCGTCAGCGTGGTTTAAAGGTGTCAAGTTTGTTCCCTGCGGCTGCTCTCACGGGTTCTGCTGTTGTAAAAGCTGAACTGTTATTTCCTCAAAGGGAGCAAAATGGGGCATGCAAAGACGGAGAACAGTGAGGAGCTCCGCCGTGAGTGCGTTCGGGATGTTTGCTTTTAGGCTGCAACTTCTCCAGTGTGCTGGGATTAGTCGGCAACTTATTCTCTCCTCCTGCTCCTCGGATTTATAATTTATGTAAATGGGAAGTGACATGAGAGAGCAGAGGGTGTGTTTGCGTGGCGTTAAACTGTCGGACAGGTTTATCCCTCTTGTCACGGGACTCCACAAGCCTCGGTAGGTGGCTGCCAAGCCGGGGGAGCCTCGTCTGAAGCTTTCTGGGAGCCCCCTGAGGGGTGTAGCAGCAATCAGCCCCATAGGAAGCGGTGCCTGGGCTGCCTGTCATGGCTTCTGTGTCTCCGCAGGGCAGAGGACATTTCCAGGACACCGTCTCAGTGCCAAGAGATGAGTTCCTTATGGCTTCTTTGCTGCCCTTGTGCTTCCAGGTCACCCTCTTTGTCTACTCCGACCTGCTGCTCTTCACCAAGGAGGACGAGCCTGGGCGCTGCAACGTGCTGAGGAACCCTCTCTACCTGCAGAGTGTCAAGCTCCAAGAGGGTGAGTGTCTGCAGCAGCAGTTGGAGACATTTGGGGCATTTTCTGGGCCACTAGCTATAAAAGTTTCTGGCCAGCAGCAGGATAAAACCCCTCTATCCCATTGCTTCCAGTATGTAGCAGTACTGTCCAACTGGTGCTGCCAGATCGTCCTTCCTTAGGGTGCAGGGCCCGCATCCTCCTTCCCATCCCTGAATGAACCCAGTCCCTGGGAGCTCCATCTCCTGCGACACTCCAGGGGCACTCGGGTAGCACCACTTTCCAGGGCTTTGCGGGTGCATCTCTCAGGGATTTGGGGCTGCTGTTCCCCTGGGTCTTGCTGTGCTGCGTATTCCCCTTGCTGGTGTTACGCTGCCCGCAGCGGGGACTTGCTGAGGCTGGGAAAAGGAAGTGAAGCCTTGAGGTTTCCCCCATGGTGCCTCGAGAGAGTTCAGAGGTTGTCTCCAAGGCAGTCTGGCTAAGCCCTACTGACCTTTACTTTGCTACTTCTCCCTTCAGCCGCCCACGTTTTCCCCTGCGCCACCGTCCCTCCCCCGTGCACACCCCACTGGTGAGCAAAGAGCAAACCCTGGCCTCGGTGGGAGGCTGTGCACCGTGCCCTTGCCCTCTTCACCTTGGCTGGGCTTTCATGTCCAGCTGAGGGCTCAGGGAGGGCTTCTAGGGCAGGAGGTGTCTTGAAATGAATTATTTCAAGTTGAAATGCTGAGGCTGTACAAAAGATGGCCTTTAGCTACTGGGGGTCAAAAGAGGAACAAACGAATTGCTCTGCCACATCCTATTTGCTACGGTGGAGCCACTTCTTGGCCCTGGGCCCAGTCCCACCTTGTTCCTTCTTTGGTGCAGTCGCTCTTTGGGTTCGGGCTTCTTTTGTGCACAGTTGCCCAAGTGTGCCAGCCTGGGGCTGGTGCCCGGCTCCTCCTCGAGCCCCGGCAGCGCGTGTTCCAGGACCGGGACCCCACATGGGAAATTGTCATTAGATACGAGGAAAAACTTTTCTAAGGGTGAGGTTGGTCCAATATTAAGTTGCCTGGAGAGGCTGCGGGATCTCCATCCCTGGAGGTGTTCAGGACCCAACTGGGCACAGCCCTGAGCGCCCTGATCTGGGTGCTTTGGGCAGGGGCTAGGCTGGAGACCACCAAGGGGCCCCTCCTGCCCGAATTACTCTGTAAATGTATGAGCTGACGTCTTCATGCAGTCTCATGGCCCTGACCAAAAGGGATTAATCCAGATCTGGGCTGCTTCTCCAAAGCAATCATTTTTCTGGTTGAATTTTGCCACTTCCCTTGACTTTCCCCAGCCGAACTCTGAACTCTGTGCATAAGCTGCGTCTTTCCACGTCCCCCACGTTGTTGTGAGCCTCAGTGCTGGGAATCTGCAATGCTCTGCTGGACACCACAGGCTGCCTCTCAGTTATTTCCCATTTCCAATGACGTTTCTATTCCCAGATTAATTCATGGATGTGTTTGGTGGGGGCAGGAACACAAGTGAGTGAGATGGGGCACTACGGTGTGAGCCATTTAGAAAAGCCATTGAAGCTTCCCTGGGGTTGGTTGAGTTTGTTCTCAGCGCTGCTTGTTTCTAAGAAATGGACAAAAGAAATTGTTCCTTGTCGAAGCGCTTGTTGGTCAGCGTCTGCTCCAGGGGCGTGCACGCATGCCGCCCCTGGCTGCTCTCAAAGGCTGTTGAACAGCCCTGCTCTTGAAGGAATCACCGTCCCTCGTCCTGGTCCTGGCTCCGTGCATGAAGGTCTGTTTGCAGCTCGGCACAGGAATCTGCCTCCGAACCTCAGGCAGACCTGTTGGATTTCATGATCGGTTTTCTGCCACTTATTTCCTCATTGCCGTAATAACTTGGCTGGATCACACCTGGAAGAGCTCAAGAAGCCTCTCCGGAGGGGATGTTTGTCTCTGCAGCACCGAGCCGCCCCCTGTACACCGGGAATCCAGCACGGTCGGCTTCCAGTCCGCTCGCCCTCCTGATTTGGGCAGAGCAGCTTCAAAAGGGGGTGGAATGAACGAAAAGATGTCCGTGCCTTTTGGCAGGGATTTTCTGTTGCTCTCCTAAATAACTGAATGGCACATTAATAGGAACAGGCGTATTGCTGAGTATAACAATTGAGACATCTCCGGTACACTGAAGACCATTGTGATGTTTCCTGTTTCTGCTGCTCGCTGCACTGTGCGAAAGCAAATCAGTATAATCTGCTTTACAATGCTCTGTCTTCCTGCTTTAGAAGCCGAGCGTGGCTGATGAGCACCACACCGGCCAACGTTTCCAGTGCGGCAGGGCTGGCTTCCTCACTAGATACTGTGGGAATTTCCATGCGGAGGTCGCCGCCTCGCTGGGATCCTGGCCTCCCTGGGTGGGTGCCCTTGGCTTTGAGACAGAGAAGAGCACTCCTCTTCTGCAGCCGGGATGAGGATCCCCAGGCCGTAAGCCCCATCCCCAGCCGGGATCCTGCCAACAAGGACTTTTCATGGGCTACTTTGCTGTCCCCGACATCCCAACCCACTGTGACTTACAGCAATCAGCTCCAGGATAGTCAGATGCCCAGAGTATGATTTATGGGGCTTCTGATCCCCTGAGGCTTCTCCCCGCTGCCCCGAGGGTGCTGGGAAGTACCCAGGGCTTACACCTCCCTGGGGACATGTGCCACGGGGGGCGACAAGCTTGTCCCCTCTTGGGAGGCAGGTCTGGATGTGCACAACAGCTCTCCTCTCTCCCCACTCGCCCAGGGCCCCGCAGCACCTCTGAGCTCCCATTTGGGTGCCCGATGCTGAGCAGATGTGAGGGGCCGGGAGCAGGGTGCCCACCTTCGCCACGGGCATTGCCACCGTCCCCTGGGCCATGCGAGGAGGCTGTGGAAAGGAGCAAGACCATCTTCCCTTTTTTCCTGTCTCTTTTGATCCAGCGCCCAGGGGGCACCATCCAAATCCTGCGTGCAGCGGGTGCTTTCCGTGGGTGGCACGGGGAGGTGGCAGAGCCGGGGGAGCTGCGGTGGTGCCGGGAGCTGTGTCACTGCCTGCCCCGCGCGTCACCGTGGGTGTGCAGGATGGGCTTAGCTGGGGAGGGGACGTGTCCCCGCAGAACTCGCATTCTCCTCTTGCCTGCGCTGAGCAAGGCAGCAGCCCAGCCCCGGGGCAGGGACAGGTCACGTTACGTGGAAAGACAAGCCAGTCCCCGCCACAACGCCTCGGGAAGAAACTGAAATATCTTCCAGTGAGTTTGGTTTTTTTAATTCCTGCTTACTTCTTGGAGCGTTTCACTGAATTTGGCTGAGGGTATGCGATGTTCAGCTGTCAAAAAAGGTGCCACTTGGGGAGCAGAGCCCCAGATCAGCACAGGCGCTGGCTGCCACCTCCCCAGCACAAGGCTGTACCTCTCCCCGTGTCCTTCGTGGTTCTCTGTGGGGCAGGCGATGAGCAGAGCATGTTGCACGTCTCTGGCACGCCAGCCTGACCCTCCGGAGACTGGCAAAAGCTTCAGCGGAAGAAATTCCAGCAAACCTGGTTTGTGTTGAAATCTGCACTGAGGGCTGCTCTTCCTGGCGCTGCCATCGCTCTCCTGCCTCCCCGTGTGCCTCGCTGGGGACTGGGCAGCCGGTCCCTTACCTCCCATTTGTTTTCTCTCTAAAGGCAATTACTGGTAGAAAATGGGATTTAAGCGGTTCCTTTGCCGAGGCTGTGCGTCCCGTACGCACTGGGCTGCTTGGCCACGTGCAGCAGTAAGCCTCCGAGGGACAGGGGACAGGAGCTGCTGGTGGTGGACATTGCTAATGCCAAGATCCAGAGCTCACCGGAGAGGAATTTGGAAGGGAACTTAATTCTGATGGTTTTGGGCTTTGTCGGGATCACTCATTACTGCAGAAGGAATAAATAGAGGCCCAAGAGACGTGGGGCCATTGCTCCACCATCACCTTTCTTTGCTGAGGGTGCATGTCTCCAGAGGGTGACTTGTTCCACGGATCAGCTGGGAAAGCTGGATTAAAGCTCCTGAGGAAAAATGGCTGGGATGTGTGGGTCTTCTGCAGTCTGCTTTGCAAGGCAACCAGGAGAGCTTTGGTCACGGTGCAGGGAGGAGCAAAGAGCCCAGCTGAGACGGTGGGGTGGGTTTTGTGCTGCTGACCGCTTGGGAAGCAGACGGGGATGGTAGATGGTGGCTCAGATCCTGCCTCCAAAACCCTCCCTTGAGGCGGAAAGTGCTGGCTGAGGGGCTCCCACCGGAGGCTTTGGCTTTGCAAGGAAAATGCTCCCTGATTATCCTGTTGGGATTTATGGAAGAGGGTGCCTGCCAGGAGAGCTCGAGCGTTGCTGTGGCGAGCGGTGAGTGGATTTTCTGTGGTGCAGAGTGAGGCATGGGCTCCCAGCCAGGCCCGTTCAGCGCGGGCTTTCAGCGTGGCTCCCCTTCTGGACCTGAAGGTTTGGCGGAGCAGCGCTGATGCCCTTTGCCTAGCAGCCCTGCGACCCTCGCCTTGCCCAGGGTGGAGCAGACTGAAGCTTATGGAGACGCACAAGGGCTCCTCCCCTGAGAGGTCCTCAGCAGTGCTCTCGGCGGGGCTGGGCTCAGCATCCTGGTGTCCCCAGAGTGATGTTCCAGCCCCTATCCTGCACTGTGCGTTAAAAGTGGAGCTGGCAGCGGAGGCAGCCCTGCCGTCCCCCAAAGGGTGGCTGGAAGGGGGACATCCAGCAAATACCTCCAGTCCATTGTGCTTCCTCATGGGTTTTGTGTTGCCTGTGGAGTGACTCAGGAGGCATCAGAGTCCCTCAGGGGGTCACAGCTTTTATCTTGACATTTGGGCTGCTGCCTGCAGCAGAAGAATTGCTTTCCTCTGGGGAACAGGGTGTTTCCAGTGCTGCTCAGAGCCTGTTCCCAGCATTAGCACAGCTCAGGCTGTTGAAACGAAGCAGAGCTTGTGCTGACACTTCTTTGAATAGGATCTGTGGCCGTGCCCAGACTGCGGATCTGATCTCATGGCAGAGATAATGTCATTAAGGGGGTTATGAAAGCTGCAGCCCAGTGGTGCTGCATGCTACCAAGGGCAAAGCTGGTGTGGGGCATGCTAGTGCGAAGGAGCAAGCTGGCTCCAGGAGATGAGGTGTCCTGTCTCAGAGTTGAGTGACCCTGTCTGGTGGCAGCTTCATGATCTCCTGCCAGGCTGATGAATGCCAGGATGTGGCTTCCCTTGGGCTGGGGACACTCATGTCTCACCAGCAAGGACCAAAGACCAGGACAAATCTTCAGGAGGAGACAGGGAACGCTTAGCCTGCAGGAATCAGCCTGATGGAGCAGCCAGAGTGTGACACATCCCCTGGGACAGCTGGCAGCAAGATGGGAGCTGAACTGGGCTGCTCCATGATTTAGCAGGACGTGGGTCGCAACGTTGGTCATTGCTTTGCCTCCAGCACCAGCTCCTTTCCTGAAGCTGTTGAAGTGCAAGTCCCCTGCCCAGGTCTCCTGAATGGTGCCGTGCTGGAGGGAGCTTGGGGAGTTTGGCCTCCACATGATGGAGCAGGATGAGCCCTCCCCCCTGCCCCATGTTACCTGCTTCCATTGCCCTGGGATTTGACTCCATCTCTTTGGAGAGGCACCGACCCCAAACACTGGCATTGATGGAGGCACTGGACAGAGTTGCCACCAGCCTTCCCAAGGGCTTGGGGCAAGAAGCTGGGAATGAACAAGGACGCAGGAACAGGAGCTGCTTTGGTCAGTCCTCCTGTGAGCAAAGCGTCCGCTGCAGGGCGATGGGAGAGACCCGGCCCCGGTGCCCAGGACGGCTGCGTGGGCACAGCAGGGCCTCCGCAGCCCCCGGCGGGGAACTGGGCTGCGTGTGCCATGGCAGGTTGGGCAGAAGAGCCTGAGCGTGGCCTCTGAATGAAACAAACCTTTTTCCAAAAAGGACGAACCCAAAGGAGAATCCGTGGTAGCGCGGTGAGTCCCTGCGCGATGCCCCGCGGCGCAGCCTGCCCCGCGCGGCCCTGCAGATGCAGCATACATCACTGCCGGATCGCAGCCTGGTACTGGAGGATGACAACAATAAATATTCATTAAATGCTGTCTCGTAGCCAATTCCTCTACCAGCGGCTCCGCTTGCAGAAATGCAGTTGTAGCTTGATTTTGATCCTGGTTTTTCTTCTTTCTAGGTTCAGAAGATCGGAAATTCTGCATCCTTTACCTTGCGGAGGTGAGTGTTGCTGTTCTCCAAATTAACTTTCTCGCGGGAGCTGAGCACATACTGACAACTCTGATCCTTTCTGCTGGGGCGAGGAGCACTGAACGGGCTGATTTTTAACTTCCTTTTAAAATGATTTGCCGGAGGTCTGGAAAGGAAACGTAATGGCTGTAGCCAGAATATATTAGTAAGAAGCTGCTAAAAGGAGTCTGTGACGGGGGAGACTGGGCAGCACTGGGTTTGCTTTTCCCCTTCCCCCTGTGCGCAGTAGGTGGATGTTCCTCCACGCATCTCGCTTTCGATTTATCTTGGGATTCTTCACCCAGGGGCAGATTTCCTTCCCAACTGCTTTGTCTTTATTTTTTTAGGCATCTTGCTTTTTCTTGTCTGCAAGCACCCAGGTTTGAAACCCTTAAATAAAATAAGGAAACTCAGTTCTAAAAGACACATAATTGTAGCTCTAAAAACACGTGTGGCTGGTACGTGGCTAAATGCTCTAAACAGATTTGGAATCACTCAGACATTGGCACAGTTACGTTTGTGTCGCGAGGCAGCCAAGGAGACTGCAAAATTGGTTCACAGTGACTGGACCTACCTAATCACTGAACGCTGCGGCTTTTTTTTCTTTTGTCCCTTTTCGAGCGACTTTACTGGGTTCCTGGTTTCAAGGCCTTGTATTTTCAGAGGTGGAAATTTGGATCTGGGAAAGATCCCCAGGGTGCAGAGGAGAAAGGCAAACGTTGCTCAGCAGCCCCGCCAAATAATAAGCTATTGTGAAAGTCGGATGAAAATGTTCAGAATGAAAGTTGTTCACCTTGAGCGGCTGGGATTTGGGCCAAAGCACGACTTGCTGTGTAACTATGGGCTGACGAGTTCTCTCTCATGTTTTCCTCTTGTTCCTTCCTTGTCCCCTCCGTTTCTTCCCGGGGCGGTCGGGCGGGAGCTGCCTGCAGGGGGGTTCGCTCTGTGAGCATCCCAGCGTAACGCCGGACCAGCGTGATGTCTCCTGCCCAGCTCCTCCTGTGCCAAGACTTGGAAGGGCTGCGATGGGTGTTAGGCAGTGACATCCCCACAGCGGGACGAGGTGCTCCTGCATTTTCTCATGCATTTGGAAAAATGCATTTGGAGCCTGATGGTTAATTAAGGAGCTTTGGGCCCCTAAGTAGAAGTGATTGAAAGAGAACTGGCTGCGTTTCGTGAGGTCTTGGGAGGGGAAGACTTGTCTTTGTCAAGATGTTATGGAGAGCTTCGCTTTCTTCTGATGTGCTTTAGTGGCGCTCACAGCTCTGGTGACAGATCTGTCACATCTGTGGCAGCTGGAGTGTGGTAGTTGTGTAGAAGATGAGAAACATCTGCTTTACTGCGTGTACGCTGCCCCGCAGAGGAGGGCAGGTCTGGACGGGCTGTGATTACAGGATTCTGCAAACCCCTCTTGTTCCCCCTGCCTGCCTGGGGTATTTCAGAGCAGGTCGTGAGTGGGGCGGGAGCTTCCCAATCCGTGGTGACCGGCGGCTCTGCCACTTGCCCACACCCTGCGCTCTGCCAGCCTGTGGCTTTCAGGTGACAGCGGGGCACCGTGCCGAGCAGGACGTCCCCCGTGCCACCCCTTCCCTCCCAGACCCCACGGGGTTGCTTTGAGGCTGGTCTGCCCTGAGCAGGGGAGATGAGGCTGGTGTGGGACCCTGCGGCGGGGAGGTGGTTCTCCAGCTGCCTGGTTTGGCTGGGTCTTTGCTGCGAGGAAGCGAGACAGCGGCTTTTTTGTGTGCGCCGTGAGAACGTGGCACAGAGAGAAACATCCGCCTTCAAGGTTAAGGAGACAGTGCACTTCTAGTCTCATCAGGCTCTCCAGCAATTTGGTTCAAAAGGGGAAGCTGGGGTGCAGGGGGGGGACGTGCCTGTGAGTCAGCAGCGAGGCAGGGCAGGACGGTGCTCTCCCGACTTCCCTTCTGGGAAGCGGTGACCTGCGATCCCGAGAGCCGCGCGGGGCGGGCGGCTGGGCTACAAGGACAGGGGCAGAAACCTCTTGCTTTCGCAGTGTGGGGGTTGCGTGGCTCAATGAACCCTCCTCGGTGGAGGCAGCCCTCAGACAAATGGAGATGGGCTCTGCTTAAACGATGGGATGCTGTCGTGGGAGCCACCCTGGGAGCATCTAAGCATCTTCTTCCTGCAGGAGAGCCAAGAAGAGAGTCAGCTTCAGGTCATCTCTCTTTTCTTCTCTGCATTCCCTTTTTGGGAGCAAAGCTTTTGTTACAGGGTTGTGGGGATGTCACCAGGAGGTTTTAAGTCTTGTCAGCCTGTGGCAGGGAGGGGATGGTCCCCCTCCGAGGCGCTCATTCCTGTGGGCTGGCGGCACACGGAGGCATTGCGGGGGCCTGGATGCCTTGCTGGGCTGGTGGGAGCATCAGTTTGTGGTGTTAAGGTGATTTTTGGTGGATTCAAGGCATGCTGGTGGATTCAATTCAAGTTGCTGTCAAATGAAAGCTGGGAAATGAAAGTGGACTATGTGCCCAGTGAACGCCTGGGGCTGGGGTCTCTGGGCCAGCCCAGCGTGGCTCTCCCCATTGCCCGGCACACGTGGTGTTCACCAGTGCCACGCTCCCGGCTGTGTGACCTCCTTTTGCACTGGCTCAACCTCCTTCCCGACTGTGGGAATGAGATGGTTTCCCTCTGCAAGGATAGCTTCCCATGGACAGGGGCTGGCTCCGCTTCAGGGCCGCGCTCGGGCTGCTGGGATGGAGGGAGGCTCAGGAGGGCATCCCTGATCCCTGGGAGGGTGCTGGCGCTGGCACACTCCTGGCACCCTCGGGGTCCCCGCGATGTGGTGCAGCAGTGCCCTGTGGCTGGGTCCCGCTGGCAGACGTGGCTGTCCCGACCCTGCCCCTGTGGCTGCCGGTGGCAGCTAGAAAGCTTTGTATAAGGATGCGCAAGGGAAGGATGCTCGTGTGGACGTGGCTCTTTCGTCCCGTGTCACCCTGAGGGGTCTCTCCTCCTCCTGATCTGCTCCTGTCCCGCTCTTTGCGGCAAGTGCTCTCTCCCCAGACTTGCCAGCGCTTTGCCTGCCAGGAGCCTTTTGCTGGCCCAGCTCTGACAGCTGGGCTGGGCTGGGATGGAGCTGGTGGGTCTGGGGAGTTTGGTGTCATCGTTGTGTGAGCCCTTCTGTTGCCGTGATCTGGACACTGCGCTGCCGTGGCGGGGCTTGGGAGGTGGGGAGAAGCTCTTGAATTGCTGTTTCTTACCCACAAATCATCTGCAATGAGCAGTAATGCATTTAGTGCTGCTGTGGGTTGAAAGGGAGCCCACGGGGCCGGGCTGATTTTGCGTTTGCTGCAGGAAGAGCTCTTTGCCGGGGCCTTGAGCTGCTGAATCCCGCTCCTTCTGTCTGGAAGGTTTGTGAGTAATATTTTGACCCATAAGGTTGCATTTTTGCATTCGGATCTGGCGTGATCCAAAATAAAAGTATGTTCTGATGTCTGTGAGCTGCTTAACTTAAACAAGAAAGAAAATCCCAACCTTCAGGGAAAATGGAGTGTCATAAAAAATCTCCTGCTAGTCATCCTGTCTAATCACGTGTAAATAAATCACTCCACGGAGTTTAAGTCCTGTACAGTCTGGTTTTTACTGTCAGATAGCAAAGGGTAATCTTTATAGCCCGGCGTAGGTCACAACAGAAAAGGGGTGTTTATTTTACAGGCTCTTATGCATGTGAATTGCAGTGCTCAGAGGTCCCGGGTGCAAGTCGCCCCGGTGCTGGTGGGGCATGTGGCCTCCTGGAAAGAAAGGAAAATATAGGTTGGTGTTGGGAAGAACGCAGAAATAGAGGAAGGTTCTCCACTGAGCTGTACGTTCTTGGTGTTTTCGTTCCTCGTGGCGGTCATGGGGCAGCCGCAGAAGTCCCAGCACAGCCGGGATTTTGGAAGTGAAGGTGGTGCCTTTTGACCTGGGGAATACCGTCTACACCTGGAAGCTTGTCTAATTTTTCCAGTTGCCAACTGGTACGCGAAAAAGTTACTACCGATGAACGCAAACCTGGCCTAGCATATGTTTCATTTCAATATTTTAAATCGGAATGAACCAGTTTGAAGTCAGTTGGACAGACCCCGCCCGCGGAAGCTTTGGCCTGATTCGATGTGGCCCCGCATTTCTGCACCCCGGAGAACGTGGTGTGGGGGAGCTTGGCCCCGTTTCCCCCCGCCCATGTGCCATTCCCTGCAGGGCTCGTACACCTCCTGTGATGACAAGTGTAAAACCTGCCAGAATAAAACATTTACTGCGTGGTGGGAATCGGTGGCCTCACAGGGAACCTGTCCAGAGATGGGAATGTGGTCCAGGACTGCTCTCGCACCCTTCCCTGCTCCAGAAATATCCTACGGATAGGAAACTGCAGATCAGTGTTTTATTGCATTGTTAGATGTTTTTGATTTGAACGCAACATGTTCAGACCAAATTGACTTCATATCAAATAGCTCAGTAAGTTTTTCATTTGAAAATCACTAGCAAAATTGATCATTTTCTCTGGAAGATTTCATCTGCAGGAGTTTCTCTTGGGAAACTGCTCCAACAGAAAATCTTTCCAGTAGCAACATCCTGACCTGCTGCGATGAGTGTACTTACAAACCAGAGCAAATTAACGCTGCGGATCTACGCTTGATCTTGTTTTGCCTTGGAGATAGGCATCCCAGCTCTGCACGGGAGATCCTCTAGACAAGTGTCAGAGAATTGCCACTGTCACCCCTTGTCCTCCCCCGTCCCGTGCCCTGGCTCTATGTGGACACATCCCTGCACCCGTGGGGTCCCCCATGGGCATCCCCGAGCTGTGTCCCGCTTGCCATCAAGGGCACGATTTGAGCGAATGCTTTTTAAGCTGGACCACAACTGTAGCGAGGGGCAATACTGTAGCTTGTGTAAATGTGCTTCGCTCCGTAGCCTTTGCTGGAGGTGTCCCAGCTTGCTCCATAGGAGAATGAATTTCCCAAAGCTTTTTCTGTTCCTCACGTGCGACTAATTTAATGACCTTAGGGATGTGACATTGCCCATTTCTGTCCCGCAGGGAAAGCACATGGAGAACTGAGGTTCCCATCTCCGTACAGGGAATCTGAATGCTGGAAAAGCAGTTTGTGGATGGTAGGGAGGGCTTTAAGGCCCAGGGACACGCTGTGACATGACAGACGTTATACACCTGGGTCATTGAAGCCAGCTCTTCCGGACATGGCACCAGAACAGTTTGCAAGGAACTTTGTTGGGCGCTGGCCTGGCAGATCCAGAGGATGCTTAGGCAGATGGTTTGGTGATAGGGAAAAAGGCAAAAGGGATGGCTGGGGGTGACATCAAACCTACGCAACCAAGGGAGTAGTTACAGTGAATTTGTTTAGTAAAGAAAAAGGAGTCATTAATGAAAGAGAGAGAAAGAGTACAAATGGAGCACAACTAGAGCAGATTTCCTCCCAGGCACTTGGCTTGATATGACACAACACTTGGCCTGAAAACCTAGAAAGACAGGAAATTGCTGTGGAGCTTAATAAATAGTTAAAACCCCTGGTCTGAAACCTCAGCATCTTCTGTGAGCGTTGCCCTGCTTGGGAGAGCTTGGGAAGCCTTGCTCTTGCCTAATGGCAAACAATCATCATCGGCATGGTAGAAACCAGCAAATAATGCCTGATAAAATGTGCGTATGACTTGACGTTTGGGGAAGTAGGAGATAAGGAGGACAGTTCAGTGACAGAGCAGTGGGTGTTAGTTGTTAAGGTGGGTAAAAGCTGATGACATGTTTTCGCGTGACCGTGGGGACACACAGGTCTGCGAGGGTCAGAAGTGACTGAGAAAAGCCTGTTGGGGAAAGGATAATCAGCAGCTGTGGGCTCCTGCAGCACAAAGACGGCAGCAGTAATCATAAAAATTTGAGATTCAGTCAACTTCCCATTCCTCTGTTTTCTGACCCCAAAGTGATAGCCAGAAGACTTGCATTTTGGGTTGAATTTGTGTGGTTTTGGCAGGGGACTAAACAAAGGAAGTTGTTCCCCTTTCCCTTTTTCCCAGCATTAAGGAGGATCTGGTGCCCTGAGTTGGGCTCTGCTGTTGTGGCTTCTCCTCCCTGGTTCCTGAGCAGCCTGCAAGATGCCTTGATCCTTCCTTTTTGAATGCTCCTTTTGTAGTTTTGGTGTTTAAAAACAAGAAAATACCCACAAAATTCAATGACAAAGTGGCCAGTTTAGAGCTGTGAGCTCAGAAAACCTCAGGGCTGTGAATGAGACACGGAGACCCCAGCTCTGACCCCAAACCAGCGCTGGCCAACGGTGCAAGAGCACTGTGGGGTGGAGGTGCAACGGGTTTTAAATTCCTGGTAAGAGAAAATCAAATGTCAGCCGGCATCGGATGCCGCATGCAGGATGGGAGAAGGTAGAAGAGATGAGCGTTTGCCTGTGAAGTGGACTATGTGCTCTGTTGAAATTACAGCTCAATTTCCTCTAATTCATGTTAGGAAAAGAAATGATGTTTGTCAGCTTCTTGTCCTGCAGCGAGGTGAAAGATCCTCTGGGCTGCGGTGGAGTGGGGACCACAGACAAGGCTGGAAGTGCTGGGATCCATCATACCTAAGGCTTCAAGTTGAGAAAATCTAGACACGCTCCTTGCTGCCTGCTCTTACTGGTTTTCTGACATGAATTTGAAGCGCAGTGAGAGAATATGAAGGATATTCCTCTGCCTGCCTCTTCCCGCTCCCAGTCCTGTTCAGCATAAGGGGGACCCTCTCCTCCACCCGCTCTGCTGGGGATGGTCAGGAGATGTTCCCAAGTGAATAATCCTTTCCTGCTCTCTGACATTTCCTTTGCTTCCTGCGTGTCTCGCAAGCAGCGGCTCATTTCTGGGATGCCGGAGATGTTCACCAAGCGGGGCTGTGTCCTGCGTGCCGGCGTGCGTGGCTCTGAGTCACCCAGCTCACGTGAAAGCGGGATGCTCGGTCTGCACATGCTGAATCCCTCTGCCCTGACACAGCTTAACTCTTTCCTTAATAGAGGTTTCCATTTTCCTCCATCCAAAGGCTGGCAGGTCCTAGCCACTGGATTTCTCTGCGTGATGAGAAGTTGTCCAAGCTGCAGCCTGAACCATGGGCGCAGTGGGAGAACGTCAGACCACGACTGCCAACATTTAAAAAATGCTTCTGAAGGATGTTGTGACATGAACCCATGTGTGGATTCCTGAAATCCAGCCCTACCCTGCATCCCTGTGACATACCCCAAATTTCAGCTGCAATTGAAACATTCATCCGGCTCAAGCTGGCGTTCCCCTGGCATGTACTGGGAGCCAGAGCATGGAAAACGATGGCTGTGGAGCTGGTGGCCAGGCTGGTTCTCTGTGCAGACAGTTCCCTGGGCTCTGTCTCTGCCAGTGCGCGTTTACCAGGGTTAGAAGGTACGGAGAGACACCAACAGGAGAAGCCCCAGGTTGGCATAACCCGTAGCCTTGGGGTCAGGGCAGCTCCTGGGCAGTGAGAGCTCCCAGTTTGGGTCCCTTCGGGCAGAGTGGGGAGACCAGATGTCCCAGCTGGAGAAACAGATCAACAGGGGCTCACTGCTTCCTTGCTTTTGTGAATCTTTACACAGTTCAACATGAATCTGAGTTTTGAGATGGCCACAAAGTCTGTCTTTTGGAGCAGTTCTTAATTGTTTTCCCCAGTTTAAACTCTGTGGTCACATATCCCAGATGTTGGCAAAAAGAAGAGCTACTATGATGCAGTTATGGTACTGGAGAGATTTTAAAAAGGGCCAGGCACCAGTGGGGGATTTCGGAGGGGAACTGCCATCCCTGGGGCTGGCTGCACAGGCTGGAGCTTGCTCTCCTTGGGGCAGAGGGATGGGTAGCTCCAGGGCCGTGTTTGCAGCCGGAGGGTGAGCTCAGTCTTCCTGCAACGGGGGCTGCTCGGCTCTGAGCCCTCTTGGCGGTGAGGAAAGGGCGTTTGCGGAGTGGGAAGGTGGTGGACCTGCTCTCTGCTTGCCAGGGAGGTGTTTTTGCCAGGAGCTGCATGCCCGGCTAGTCTCAGTGCTGGGGATTCCCGGAGACTGTTATCTGATGAGACACTTAAGAACAACCTGCTGGCCTGCGAAAACAGACTGAGACCTGCGTCCTCGTTGACTGCTCCAAAGTGGGTGGAAAAGGTTCTTCAAACTGGCTTTTCATCTTGGAGACTTAGCATCCTCCGGGCTGCGCCATGATGTGGTGCTCCCGTGGCATCGCTCTTCCATCCNTTTTGTGAATCTTTACACAGTTCAACATGAATCTGAGTTTTGAGATGGCCACAAAGTCTGCCTTTTGGAGCAGTTCTTAATTGTTTTCCCCAGTTTAAACTCTGTGGTCACATTTCCCAGATGTTGGCAAAAAGAAGAGCTGGTATGATGCAATTACGGTACTGGAGAGATTTTAAAAAGGGCCAGGCACCAGTGGGGGATTTCGGAGGGGAACTGCCATCCCTGGGGCTGGCTGCACAGGCTGGAGCTTGCTCTCCTTGGGGCAGAGGGATGGGTAGCTCCGGGGCCGTGTTTGCAGCCAGAGGGTGAGCTCAGTCTTCCTGCAACGGGGGCTGCTCGGCTCTGAGCCCTCTTGGTGGTGAGGAAAGGGCGTTTGCGGAGTGGGAAGGTGGTGGACCTGCTCTCTGCTTGCCAGGGAGGTGTTTTTGCCAGGAGCTGCATGCCCGGCTAGTCTCAGTGCTGGGGATTCCCGGAGACTGTTATCTGATGAGACACTTAAGAACAACCTGCTGGCCTGCGAAAACAGACTGAGACCTGCGTCCTCGTTGACTGCTCCAAAATGGGTGGAAAAGGTTCTTCAGACGGGCTTTTTGTCCTTCAGACTTAGCATCCTCCGGGCTGCACCATGATGTGGTGCTCCCATGGCATCGCTCTTCCATCGTCTTCCTCCTGCAGCCGAGTGCAGGAGGGTCCGACTGGCCTGGGGTGAGCTGGAGCCACTGGTGGCTCTGTGCCGTGAAGCAGCAGGTCCACTTTGCGATCTTGGTGCCTCTCCTGATCCATGGGTGGCTGTAGGACAAAGAAAACCCATTTCCTAAGAGCCAGCCCTTGGTCTCACAAGGAAGGATGGGCACAGCTATCCTTCACCTTCATCTCTAGAGCCTCCCTGGCCCGAAAACAAGCCACACAGCAACGACCCACACTTCTCTGCGGAGATTGCTGTGCCCGGCAAAGAGCAGCTCCGTGTGTATCATCTGCTCGAGCACCCATGAGATCCTGTCACCTCTTGGTCCTCCCAGCTTTCCACAGGGCCTTTGCTATTACTGCCTGGGTTTGTTTTTTGGGCACCACCAGTGTGCCCAACAGTCCAAAAACCACAGGAAGAGATGTGGTCCCCCACGGCCCCCCCAGCACCGCTTACCGCGGGAGCAAACTGAACTTTCTCATCAGATCGAGCTCTGTGGGACATGAAACAACCAGCCAGCCGTTGCCTGTGTTTTGTGCACAGGATATTCCCAGGGCTTGCTGTTTCGTCGGTGGAAGGTTTGCTCTGCGATTTAAAAGCTATTGTAGTCTGGAGCCCGTTTCCGAGGTACTTCCCCTCTGGGATCTCTGCTGGGTCTGGCCACGGACCAGCGCTCTGAAGGTTGGAGGCCGGGGGCCGGGCAGAGCCGAGCTGGGCTGCGAGCCCTGGCCCTGAACCGCTTTGCCGTAATCCCTGCCGAGGAGGGGGGAGCCTGGGGGAAGGAGCAGAAGTGCATCCCCCTGCTCTGCGGGGGGAACGTCCACCCGAGGACCTGACCAGCCCTGGGAGCGTGTCTGCTGGCTGGAGCTGGGGGAGGCGGCGGTGAGATGAGGGGGTCCCCAGGCTGGGCTGGTCTCTGAGGTCAAGGCTGGGGAGGTGTCAGGCTGCGTCTGGCTCGTTGTTATGATTGTATCTTTGCTTTGCAGTGATGCGGTTGTGTGTCAGATGCTGCTGTGCTGGGTCCTGCACAGAGGGGCACTTCTGCAGCGTGGGGTCTCGGTGTGCAGGGTCTGGGGGTCCCTCCTGCCACACGGTGCCATTCTCCGGGAGGTCCTCAGCTGATCGATGGGCTACAGAGCCAACCGTCCCTCTTTGGCTGGTGTCCGCTGGGGTAACCGGACCCCTTGCCTCTCATCTCCCTGTGCTCCTGGGTGCTGTGGGGCTGGGGCTCAGCCTGGGGGACCATCTGCAGGAGTGAGCTTCTCCCGTGGAGNTCCTCATTATCACTATCTGTAACATCAGCTCAGTGAATAACTATTTCTACACAGTAAGAAGGTCAGTAATTAGCTATTTTCTCACACAGTAAGAAAGTCAGTAAGAAATAGTTATTTTAGAAACAAATCACAGTCCTGTCTTTGGTAACAATCGTAACGGGGCCCATGTGGGGCTTGTTTTGGCCGGTCTGAGTCCTCCTCTGCGACACATGCCCTGTGTTTTCCTCCTGCTCTCCCACGGGCAGCACTGGCGCGGGGTCCGGAGCTGCCCCGGCGGCTCCTGCGCCGGCCGGCACCCAGCACCTGCAATAACATGTTTTTCAAAATGCTGGGGTGAAGGCAGGCAGAAAGGCACTGGCAGCCACTTCAGTCGTTCGCTTTATCTGGTCGCAAACGCCCCCTTCACGCCATCTGCATCCTCCTTTCCCAGCACTGCGAGATTAAACCCTGTTTTCTCTTTGTAAATATTGGCAGGCGAAGCGGCAGCCTCCCTGAACGAAAACAATAGCGGGGAGGACGGTTCCCAGAGCCAGCCCCGAGCCCGGCAGTGTGCGCGGGGCACGGTGCAGCCCCGTTATCCCACTGCCCCGCTCGTCCCCTGGCAGGGGCTGGGCTCCGGGGACAAGTGTCACCAGTAAAACTTTATCCCTTATAATGGTCAGTCCTTCACGTGTCTGGCCGGATCCCGAAGGACTTTGCAAGCAGGAGCCTGGGCTTTCCAGGCAAGTGGGGGGGGTGCTCAGCTCTTACGGATTGGGCTGGCTCTTTCCCCACCACAGTTGCACGTTATCTGGGGGGAGCAGGGTGATGGAAGATGGAGAAACAGAGCTTTTCCCTTGGGAAATGTGTGTTGGAGAGGTTGAGTATCGCTGCGAAGGAATAAAGTGCCGAGATCTCTGCTGTTGTAGCACAGCAATGATAGTAAAATACATACAGATTGGATAAATGCAATTTTGGCTGTTCATGTCCCCTCTCAGCCTCGCCCACAACACCCAGGACAGACATTGGGGTGGTTGACTTTCTCCTCTGCCTTTTGGAGAGGCAACCCCTCTTCTGGCTTTAATATTCCCAGGCTGCCGGGGCCGGGGAGTCTCGCCGGCTCGCTGAGGCTGAGCGGGAGGGAGAGGGGCACTTTGCTCTCAACAGCTGGCGCGGGCTGAGCATCGCTTTGTGCTAAATTCAATCAAAGAGATGGGGACTGTAATTGAATCAGCAAGGGGCTGCAGAGCAGGGGCAGGGGAGCTGGGCATCCGTCACGAGCAAGGGGATATGAGACGTCCTTGGAATTGCTTTAAGCCTCACGCCGGGGAAATTGCAGAAGCTCATTAGGGACGGGAGCGTGCAGTCGTTACAGCACCAGTGTGGGCACTGGGCTCCTTCCAGCTGCGCCCTGGTGTCCTTTAGGCTCTGCTGAGTTCTTGCTGTCCTTCACTTCTGGCCCCGAGTGTGGGGCGGGGAGATGCCAGCCCAGATTTCCAGCCCGGCAGGTTGGTACCTGTCCTCTCCTCTGAAAGCGGGAATGATTCCAAGGGGCAAGTGGGTATCGCAGTGGTGCAGCCTGGTGATCTGCTGGTATGGGACTGGGAGAGACTGAGACATCTGGGATAGGAACCAGCACTGCAGTGCTCCGGGGGGTGCTCCGAGCATCACTGCGACTCAGGACCGAGGGGGCAAGGGGGAGCCCCGCCACCTCGTGTCCCCGAATCACAAACCTCTCTTCCATTTTGATGGCGGTCGGGAAGCCCGAACCTGCATTTTCAATGCTTGAGCCTGTTTCTGCTGTAGGAATAAATGTGGTGACGTCCAGATGTAAGAAAGATCAGACCTTCTCTTGTCTGGGGGTCTCCTTGGAGGATTTCTCCTTGGAGAACTAGAGATCTCTTTTTCTCGAGGTGATGTGGGAGGTTGGGTCATTTACTGCTTCTGTAGGGATTTTGGATTAAACTTGAATGAATTATCATCCAACGAAAACAGTGTTTTTAACGGTGTGACTAAAAAGCATTTTTGCTTTTGCTTGTGTTGTGTTTCTGGGGTCGTAAACCTGCAAGTTCCTTAGTTCTCTCTGACCTTTCTGGGAAAAACAGGCTATCAGAGACCTGCCCTTTGGAAAGGAAATCCTAGGGGGAAATGAAAGGCCTTTTTCATGCCCTTTAGTGGCTGACTCTTTTTACTTTCTGTGCGGTTCTGACCTAAAGTTAAGCTTTTTATTTTTTTTCTTTTATTTTTCCTTTCTTTTTTTATCTTTTTCTCATATTTTTTCTTTTTTCTTCCTTTTTCTTTCTTTTCTTCTTCTTTTTTCTTCTTTTTTCTTTCTTTTCTTCTTCTTTTTTCTTTTTTCCTTTTTCTTTTTCCTTTTCCTTTTTCCCTTTCCCCCTTTCCTTTTTCCCTTTTCCCCTTTCCTTTTTCCTTTTTCCTTTTCCCTTTTCCTTTTTTCCTTTTTTTTCCCCTTTTTTCCCCTTTTTTCTTATTTTTCTTTTGTTTTTCCTTGCTTTTTTCTTTTTTATCCCCACAGCAGGAGACGATCTAGCCGTGGGCATTTCAGCACCCTTTTTATAGTGAACCCTGCATAATCCCCGTGGGCAGCCAATATTACTAATGCTTAATTTTTAGCACAAGAGATGGTCAGTTTTAAGGGCTGGGAGCCACTTGCCAAGAGAACTTGGTCAGCAGATTTCTTAAATGAGTGGATGAGCGGGATTTGGGCCAAAGCAAACCTGTCCAAGAGACACAGGTCGGTACCAAAGTGAGTGTGTGCAGGGAAGGGGCTTGGGCAGGAGGGAGACAGGCTCAGACGGGATGAATTCCCATCGTTTCTCCTAATTCCTTCCCCGCTGCATGTTGCTCATGGATGGTGTGTGAGCAGAGCTGGAGCATCGTCCTCAGACCGGGCGCTGCTGCCTGCCCTGTGTGAGGAGCCGAAGAGAGGAGGCCGGCCTGGAGCCGCTGCTGGCTCTGCCTTCCCCCAGCACCCCCCAGCCCAAGGGCGCTTCTTTTCATCACTTCGCGTGCTACGGCGCCTCATTTGGTTTGCATACAGCAAAGAGCAATTTCCATCCTCTAAATGAGCTCAATAGACGCGTTTCCACCGTGGTGGCAGAGGGTGCAGAGCTGCTGGTGCTCTGCCCTTGCCTTACCGCGCTGCTCCCGCTTGTTAAAGCAGAGCTCTGCTGCTCGGCACCACAGCAGCCTTTCACCCCCCCTCTGCAGGAGATGCCCCTGTGAAGCTTGTCTTGCTCTTTTTTGCCACAATTTCCCCTTGATTTTGCTTTCTCATGCTCAGAGCGCAGGACGTGAGCTCTCCCGTTATACTCACATCCATCTGATACAGTCTGTTGGAAGCAAGTAGTTTGCAAACAAAGCCGGGGCCTGCGACACGCAGCTAATGACCTTCTCTCTGCCTGTGTTTCCTTTACGTCAGAAGTCGGAGTGCTTATTAAGTTTGGAGGCTTACTCCCAGGAGCAGAAGAAGAGGATCTGCTGGTGTCTGGCTGAGAACATCACCAAGCAGCAACATCCGGCATCGGCTCCTACGGAGGACAAGGTAAGCGACCCATGCGGGAGCTCGAGCTCCCCGTCAGAGCATGGCAGGGCTCTGCCTGCGGCGGGGGCTCTGCTCCAGTGATGCTCCTGCCGGGCTGCTCCCCAGGCTGGGTTTTTCACCAGGTGAGGAGAGAGTTTGTACTGGGGCACTGCTGCGCCCGCAGCTTCCTGCCCTGCTCGGGGAAACGGCGATTGTATTTGCATCCGCTGGCCCGCGCCGAGGCAGCCCCCAGCGCGCAGGCTGCTTCTGACGCCTCCCGGCATGGCTGTTTGGACAGCTGAGGCCACGCAGCCCAGCATACGGCCTTCCCCGAGCGCTCGGCGCTGGGGCAGAGCTGGATGCAGAGGGAGAGTTTCAGGCTGTGATCTCCGGGTCCTGATTAAAAGCCCGGGGTCATGGAAGCAGTAGTGTGGAGAATTGCCCCTTCTGTGCGCTCGGATGGGCTTGAGCGTTTGATTTGGACCCTATATGTCGCTTCAAAGCACAGAAAGGTTGTCTGGTGAGTGCTGTTTTTCGTACCTAGCAAGGCAGTGCCAGCATTTTTCCCACACTGAAGAGTCTCAGCCTGGCCTGAGAGCGTTGTTTTGGCAGCGCTGACGAGAGAAATGTGAGCACGGAGCAGGGCTGAAGCTCTGTTGGGCACGTCTGCCCTGCATGGATGTGGTTGCCACCTCCCGTCTGCCTGGCTTTGGCCCGGGGCTGCCACCACGGAGGTGTTTGGGACAGGGGCAATCTCTGCTGGAGTCATCTTGGCCACCTGGGGGTTCGGACCATTGGAGGGTGACCCACTGCGCTGGGACAAGAGAGAAACACGCTGTGCTGAGTGTGTCAAGCGCTGTAAGTGGGGGTCTCGGGGGCAGAACCACACGGATATCTTCCCTCGGCTGGTGCGTGGAGGTGGAGCAGCTCCTGCCCTGCATCGACGTGTGGATACAGCCTTGGTCCCTGTCCGGTCTGGCTTGAAGAGAGGTGACTCCCTCAGCCTACGGGGGAGCAAAAGCAGGAGCAGGCGGCCGCGCTGCTGCCGGAGTCCGGAGGCAGAGGGACGTGGCTTTTGCTCTTCAGTGTCCCAAACTGGGTCAGCGCAAACATCTCCGCAGGAGACAGAGCCTCCGGATTCCTTTTCCTGCACGTTTCAAATGTACTAAAATAGCAACAACATACAAAGCCTGAGAACCTGGTTACCAACCAAACCTCTAGAAATGCAAATAGCCCAGGGCAGCCGAGGCGATGAGGTGACAAGAATCTCCCATGTCTCTTGTCTTCCTGCGATGCAGCTTACTGGCAGGACATGGTGTGGGGCAGGGGGTGCCGGGTGGTTTGGCATGGGGGGTGCACGCGGCGGGGCTCTGCTCTCGGCTGGGTGCGATCCAGCCACGGGCCAGGGGATCCTCCGGGACCAAGCTGTGCAGGGACGTGTTCAAATCTGAGCATCTCAAATACATCCTAAAAGGGGGGGTGGCTCTCCATCACGACACGTGGTCTGGGACCGGTTGGGTTTTTGGGTGATATTGCTGTTTGCCCTCCCCACCCCAGCCTCGGTGTTCATGGCAGGGTGTGGGATTTTGGCTCTCTGCTTCCGAGCCCTGCGGCTCAGAGCAAAGCCCTGGAGAGTGTCTGCTCCCCACGGTACGGGAGAAACATGGTGAAAAAGTATTCTAGAAGACAACTCAAACCGTTCTAAGGCTTTTCTGTGCCTCAGTAGCCAAAAAGGTGCTCCTTGGGTGCAGTGGAGAGCCAGCCTGAGCCCTCCAAGGTTGTGACAAGGGGGTTTTGTCTCTGCTTTCCAAAGTTGACGGCAATCCCACTGGTGGGATATGGGACCAAAAGGGAGAAAAAGAAACGTGAGAGCAACCACCAGGCACTGAATTGAGTTCGTAACGCCATTTCCCATCCCAGCAAGGTATAAACTGCCCAGGATGCAATTTTAAAGCAATCCTGATCCTGAAATGCAGGAAGGACCAACCAGTGTGGGGAAGGAAGAGCAGCCCTGCATGGGGCTGCAGCTCCTGGGGGGACAGGCGAGGCGTGCGGTGGGTGGGTGAGCTTGGAGCAGCGTGGGTGGTGGGGGGCAGAAGCCCGACACAGGGCAGCTGCAGTTGGGGCAGCCGTGACCAGCCCGCACCACAGCTGGTTTGTCGGGACGGATGTCTCCGGGGATGCGGGAGCAGCAGGAGGCAGGAGCTGGGAAAATGAGTCGCTTTTTGCAAGGGAGAAGTGATCCATTAGCTTTGCTTGTTGGTTACAAGTCATTTGATGCTGGGGCTATTTAAGGAAACAGAACGGTGTCTGTGCTTTGTGAACGGGCAAATTAAGCTGGAAATACCAGCCTCGGCACGGCTGATTTCTGCTCCAAACAGGAATCTGGTTTGCAAAGCCTTCAAAACTGCTCCAACTTGGCAAGAAGGCAGGTCATCCCGCTGCAGCTGGAGCCCGGCTGGGGGTTTGCCGTGCAACGGGAGCGAAGGGCCGGCACAGCGTCGGTGCCAGGCAGAGATGTGCCAGCTGTGCCCTGGAGCCGGAGAAAGGGACACTGAGCAGAGAGCGGCTCCGCAGTGCCGGCGTGTCAGCTGGGAACTGCTCTCCCTTCAACATGTTAATGCTGTCCCTAAGCGCTTCCGAGAAGAGACAGTGGCGATGAGGATCCTCAGCGGGACAGGCGCATCTGGAAAGGAGGGGCTGGACTGGCCAAACTGGTGGAGGAAAGTGGCATGGCGCCAACTTCTTGGGGCTGGGGGAAATGGGACAAATTTTGGCCTGTGGGCTGGCACCTCTTATTTTTCAAGGCCCCCTGAGCCATGTCTGGGTAGGGCAGCATTGAGGGCAGGAGGGTACTTGTGGCTCAGGGACGTGGCTCTGCAGAGATGCCACCGCCTGCGGACACGTCTCCTGGGAGGATGGTGTGGCGCCTGGAGGATGCGCCCTGTGTGGGGTGGGTGTTGGCGTGGCTGCTGCTTCCAGAGCAGCTGGTTTTAGAGCAAAGCTGCTGGTTTCTGGGAGACACAAGCATGCGGTGCCTGTAGCATCCGCTTCTGGAGATGCAGGAAGAGAAAGCCCTGAGGGATACAGCTGTGATGGTCCAGCCATGCTCCCAATGGGCTTTTCCTGCCGGAGTCAGTGCAGTGCTCCGGGGATAGCCATGGCTGTTGGTGTGGTCCGGCTCTCCAGCCTTGGTGTCCAGGAGAAATGGTGGAAGTGGGGCTCTAGTGGCTTCTCTGCTGCCACTCTAAGACTTGGCTGAACTTCACCGAGGGATGAACCCGTCCTGCCGGCTGCAGGACTCAGCAGTTGTTCTGTGGGTAATTTCTCCATCTGCAGAACCTTCCCCGCTCCCATCCTTGGGTGCAGGTCTTCTCTGGGGGGCTGCTCCTTTCCCCTTGGCTGTGCTGAGCAAGGATCCGTAAAACACATCACCAGGGTGACCCGGCTTGGTGACAAACGTCCCTAAACAGGGAGGCGTGGAGCCTGGAGGTGGGCTGGGTCTGGTGAGGACGCACAGCAGCGGCAATGTGATTATAGCCGGAGCAGCTTTATGAATTAATTGAGTTAGTGAGTCTGCCTCCTTTGGCCGAATAATGACCATCTGTGCAGAGCACGGTGCTTTTCTTAACCTTGCGTCGCTGCACTGGTCCTGTTTCCAGCCCGACCCGGCGGCGAATTGCATTAGGACTCTTGAAGAGATGGCAAACTGCAGAGCAGGGGCAAGGACGAGGTGCCAGGGGCTGGAGCAGCTCCAGCTGGCTTGGCTGCCAGGGAAAAGATTGGTGGCACAAGACGCTGCTTGTGAGGAACCTGCTACGGCCATCGGATTCTCACTGCTTGTTTCTTTGTGTCTTCCACACTCAGAACGGCTGATTACGCTTCCTTCTGACTCCGTGACCTGAGATTACCTCCGAGATGATGGCTGGCTGTATCTGAAAGATGTAGATTGTCCTTAAGCTAAATAATTACGGACACTTTGTGGTGTGGACTTTGGGCTGTGGGAGTCCAGGACTTGTTTCCCGCGGGAGGTGGTGGATCCTCAGCGCTTTTCAAAGCCTGGCCACGGCTCTCTCTCCCGTGGCTGCTGATGGTGCGAGCAGGAGTGGACCGATCCTGCACCCCGGCTCTTCCTGGCAGCGCTGGCTCCGGTGCTGGGAACGAGCCTCCGGCGGGTTGCGTGGCCGGGAGGGACCGACCGGCCCCTTCCTGGCCGTTCCTCTGGTCCGGAAGGGCAGGGCTGTTTCTCTCACTATTTACAGCGTGTTTGACAAGTGCAAGTAAATGTGCTGTCGACAAGAGCAAACAGCGTGTAATCGAGGGATGATTGAAACCAGGGCCGGCACGGTGGCGCGGGGGGGGCTCTGCTGGGGGACGGCCACGGTCCCTGCGCCGGCCCCAGCATGGGGAAGGGTGAGCATGGGTGGCCCCCCCTCCTGTCCCAGCCCCTGCCTCCTCTTCCTCGCCCCTAGCACCCTGGCGTGCCCCAGGCACTCACCTTGCTGTGCAGTCCCTATTCCCCAGCACCTCGCTGCCTTCAGCAAGACGGGGGCCATTTCCCATTTGGATGGTAGCCATGTACACCTGTGAGCTGGCACAGCCAAGGGGCCGCTGGCATGGGGGGGTGGCTGTGACAAGCACTTGGGTTGGGGACAATTTGGGTGACCCTCTCTCTCTCCGATCCAGTGTTCCCAGGGTGCTTCGCTCAGTGGGAGTGTAGTCAGAGCACCATGGGCTGTTTGATGGGGAAGGAAGGGAGGAATTTGCACCTTCTTGCTTGGTTTTTAGCCCAAAGTCCTTCCATGGAGACATCCAAGGCCAGGCTGGATGAGGCTCTGAGCACCCTGATCTAGTTGAAGATGTCCCTGCTCCCTGCAGGGGGTGGGACTGGATGGCCTTTAGAGGTCCCTTCAACCCAACACATTCTATGATTTTGGGCTGGGAACCTGCTGCCCTGTTGGTGCCAGTGGGTCCAAAGAGTCCTGCTATGGGGCAGACCAGGCAGGGCATGGCCAAGGGTGCAGGAAACCTGGAGCTTTATCAGAGCCTGCTTTTCTTCCACGATGCCGGTGTGAGAGGCCGGGCAGGGCTAAGCACATCACAGCAGCACCCCGAGGGCCAGCCCAGCACCGCGCTGCTGCTCTCGGGGTCCTCAAACAGAGGAGAAAACCTGGAGGTTTGTTCTGCCCCAATAAGGGTTAAAGCATCAGCTGGCAGCATTTACGAGACAGGTTACAAAAGTAAAGCAAATAAGTGTGTTGTTCCACGCCAGTGAGCACAGCCCGCCCTGGGCTGGAAAAACTCGTTAGTGAGGATGGCCAAGGGCTGCTTCGGAAGCACTGTGGGTTTGGGAGGCTGCGGGACTGGAGACACTGTCCCCCTGTGAGTCAGGCTCCAGCGCAGCTCCAGCCTTTTAAATATCTGGAGGAAACTGTCCCTGCCAGCAGCCCCTGCGCCATCAGAGCAAACGGGACCCTGGAATCCACGTGGACAACCTTGATGCATGGTGACACAGGGATCCCACCCTTGTCACCCAACAGGCCAAGAGGAGGACAATGTGTAGACTTTAGTTCAGCTGGGACAGGAGGTGAAGAGATAGCAGTAGGTGTGGAGCAGGCTGCAAACATAAAAGAAGCAGATGCAGTTTGAGCTACCCCAGATTGGTCCATCCTGAGCCACATTCTTGCTGGGTTTGTAGCCCTCTTTCACAGGAACAAGCCCCAGATGCAACCAGGGCATCGAAGGGGATGTGGGGGGATTTTACGGCTCCCTGTGAGGCTTCAAAGCATGTCTCAAATCTCCCTTTATGAATTTAAGGACACTCTCCTGCAGTAGCCTGACTGTTAATTCCCTTTGGTGCAGGTGAGCCTGGATGAGCGCTGAGGGGTCCCGTGGCTGATCTTTCACCTCCTCATTCCCTTCTCGCACATGGGTTGGCTCCAGCCCCGAGCGCAGGGACGCAGCGCTGAGCCCGGGGAGGCCGGGGTTTGCCTGGCCGTTCGCATGGGGCTGGATGGGATGCTGGGCTGGGGCACGGCGCTTTTTAGTATCTCCCAAGGCACTGAGCCCACACTCCATCAATCTCGGTTTCCAGCCCTCATGACTCTTGGTGCTGGCCCGGTGGCACGGAGGTGCTGGGGGCTGCCAGCCCGGGAGAGCCGCTTGCTTGGCCCCAGTGCTGCTGGCTCAGGCGCTCCCATGGCATGTGTGTGCCGGGAACGAGCGGGGAGGGAGGATGGAGCAGATGGGCCAGCTGAGAGTCGCAGCTCCGGCTTTATTTGTTCATTTGCTTAGCGGGACTCCAAAGCCATTAGGAAGGCAGACGTCTCCCCTCCGGCAAACACCGTCTCCTGTTTCTCTGGCGCTGTGCGATGTTCTCCCGGCCACGTCCAGCGGCACCAACGGTCCTTCCCGCATCCCCCCGAGCAGAAAGGCCTCGTGGTGTGGTGGGGGCTCGGGCAGCCGCTGACGCTTTCATCACAACCAGAGGCATTTTTACACCCTTGAAGGGCTGTCTCTCGCGAATCCCCAGGAGGGCTGGTAAGAGCGAGCTGGCAGGAGTGGCGCCGGCAGCCCGGGGGGGTGAGGGATGTTGAGATCATTCGCATGGGGTGGCCAGAGGCACAGACGAAGTGATGTGAGCCAGTGCTGCTGTGATTTACTGCAGGCGCTGGAAGTGCTTTGGTGCGGGGCTGCCTGCAAAGGGGGGATGCTGCCTGTGCCAGGCAGGGCTGGCACCATCCGCTCGGCCGGAGCGCTCCTTCCCTCTGCCCAAACCACTCCGGCTTCGGGTAACTGCTGCTGCTCTTCCCTTTTGATGTGCTTTGGGGGGCTTGTGAGCATGTGGTTGGACAGACTGACTCCTTGCAAAAGTTGCTCCAACCCTGGTATCTCTGGAAAGCCAAAGGATGTGTTCGGAATGCTGGGGGGCTCTGGGCGGTGATGCCCAGAGCGGTGTGGGGTTGGGAGACGCGGCTTCATCCTGCCCCTGTGGTGTCCCCTGGCCCTCTGTGGGGCTTGGTGTCCTGCTCTGTAACAAGCACCTTCCTGATGGAGGGTCCAGGCAAGGCTTGACAGCATGATTGCTGGAGGGTTGCGTTGGGCTTTGAAGCCACCAGTGTTGCTTTTGGTACCACTGGGGGTTCCTCCGGTCTCTGCGTGGCTCTGGCCATTGCCCTGGTGGTGCCAGTTGCAGGCAGAGCTGCTCTGCCAGGTCCTCTTCTCTCGGTGGTGGTGTCCTTATCGCGATCTGTGCTGGCAGCAGCAATGGCTTCCAGTGCCAGGTCCTTGTTTTATGATGCTGGATGAGTCCTTCACTTCGGCTCTGCAGTGGCTGAATGCGTCACCTCAGGCTCCTGCTGTCACCTCCCTCATCCTGCACAGGGGACAATGCTCGGCCCCTGCAGATAATGCTGCAGAGAGATTCCCTCGCTCATCTGCACTGTGTCACCCCTGGCAGGGGAAGGATGCTGAGGGTTGTGGGCTGGATGCCAATGACAGGATCTGCTCCTTCCTCCCCCTTTCCCACCCCTCTACCCGGGATATTGATGCTCAGACATCATCTCACTTGTCTCCAGCAGCGGGTTGCACCGTGCTCACCCTGTGGGGACAGGTTACCTGGGTCGATGAGGCTGCAGGTAGGAGCTGGCGCCCAGTTTGGTCAAACTGGACCTGTGTCCTCAAAACGCTGGACACGGTGCGGTGGATGTGTTCAGGTTCGGATGGTGACGGGACTCATTCCTGGCTGAGGGGAGCCAGGGATCCTGGGCTGGGGGTGCCCCGAGTCCCGGGGAGAGCTGGGCACCCCCAGTGTGGTGACAACCCTGGGCTGCGTGCCCGTGTCCCACAGAACTGGTGGCTCCGTGGAGAGACTGGGCAAAGACCCGGTGGGCTCAGCTCCCTTCGCCAGTGCGGGCAGGATGGGTGCTGAGCGCAGCTGCTGTGCTGGCCGTGCCGTGCTGCTGCTGCCGGTGATGGCATCGTGTAGCTGAGCTCTGCTCCGTGTCCAGTGAGACGTTTCCTGCCCCACTGCCAGCCCTGGCTACCTGCAAGGGAGAGGGGGCAGCACATTTTCCCTGCTCCATCCCGGGGGCACCTGCGAGCCTGCAGCTGGCTGGGAGCAGGGGGACGCGTGTGCGCCCCACGTCCATGTTGGGGGAGAGCTGAGCGCAGCTTGTCGCTGTGGCACCGGCGGGCAGTGGCCGTGGTGCAGACAACCACTGGCAAAGGGCTGTGCTCACACAGAGCACTCCGTAGCCATCAGGGCAACTTAGAATCACAGAATTGTCAGGGTTGGAAGGGTCCTTAAAGGTCATCCAGTTCCACCCCCCTGCCCTGGGCAGGGACATCTCCCACTAGATCAGGTTGCTCAGAGCCCCATCCAGCCTGGCCTTAAAATCTTCCAGGGATGGGGCTTCCACCCCCTCTCTGGGCAACCTGGGCCAGTGTCTCACCACCCTCATGGGGAAGAACTTCTTCCCAACGGCCATTCTGAATCCACTTGTCTGTCTTGGTCAATAAAGTGCACTATCATGAGAAGAAACTTCCAGCCAAGGCAGTCGGATCCCCAGCCCAGTGAATGGGGGTGTCACGAGAGGGGAAAAGGGGAAGATGGTCCTGGATGGAGACCATACACCCTCCTGCGTGTTTGTTCTCCCTGTCCCTGCCCATTTGGGTAGAGCTGCTCGTAGAGGATTGCCGAGCAGAGAGTGAAGCGCCACGCTGCAGAGCATCTCCCGCTTCAGAGCTGTCCCTTTGCCATAGAAAGTATTTTGGGAAAAAACCCAACTGCGAATCTGCAGCGGAGCCTCATTTAGCAGGAAGCACTGGGATCACTCTGTGGCTTGGTGTCGCCCGGGGGCAGGACAGGGCAGGAGAAGAGGAGCCGCGAAAGCGAACGCGGCGGGTTGCAGGGTGATACATAGCTCTTCCTCAGGGCAGAGCGGTCGTCCACTTTTATCAACAAGTAATAGCACCTCCAGGGATCGCTGGCAGAGCCTTAAATAGCGCGCGGGGCAGGAGGGAGCGGTGTCTGGGAGAGGCTGGGGCGGCTTCAGCTGCCGCTTGACACAGACATCAGTGACGGCAGAGGCAGAGCCCAGCGCTGCGCCAGCGCCTGCCCGGCTGCGGCAGTGGGCACATGTTGGGGACAGGGCCACCGGAGGGAAATGCCGCTCACTTGGCCCCTGACGTTGGGATGCAACTGAGAGCCCGGATTTGGTAGGTTTTTACTTTCAAAGATCTCAATCCCGGGGGCTGTACCCTTCGCTGGGCAGGATCCATCCATGAGTCAAGGAATCCTGGTGTCCTCCTGGATCACAGGCGTCTGCTCCGCTCCCTGCGCCGGTCCCCTGGCACCCCTGCGCTGGGCTGGTCCCTGCTGTCCCCTGCGGAACCCAGGGCTCCTGCCTGGCTTCGTTTGCCACCAAGCTGGGTTTAATGGGCAGCGCTGGGGGGAACAAGGGGGCGTTTGTAGCGACAGGGACTTTCTGAGGTTCACTTGCAAATTTGGGCTGTGTACGGCCGTGCCACCTGCGGCGGCTGGCTCTCGCTGCGGGAGCGGAGTTGCAGCGTGCCGGCAACCTGGTCTTTCTGCTCCTGGACTTTTACAGCCTTTTGGATCCTCTCCGTTTGCTGGCACTGGGGACCAACCAGCAAATCCAGCCCTAACCACTGGCATCAGAGCTGTGTGCGTGCTCGCAGCCACGGCGGGGATGGGGAGCACTGGGCAGGGGACATTTGGGGTCCGGAGCTGGGACGTGGGGCTTGTGCTTGACTGCTTGGGTGAAGTACGCAGCGTGGGGAGGTTTTGTCCCAGGTTGTTTCTGACACCGTCAGCAGCGGATCCCGAAAGGCGGGGGCAAAGCTATGCCTGCAGCCGGGCTCCCCCCTGCCCACCCTCTGCTACGGGTGAGGCTGTTGCCCTCCATCAAGCCTCGATCCCTGTTTGCGGCGGTGTCGCAGGGAGCGGAGCGGCGCTGGGGAGAGGCGCAGAGTGCGGCCACTGCGGCGTCAGGGCCGGGCGATACCCCGGTCCGACCCCGTTTGCGCAGCAATTAATTGGGGGTGACAGTAATGGGGTAATGGGATTAGCGCAGGCTGCCCACATGGGATCATTTCCTCCTGCAGAGGGGGATTTCTCCTTCCAGGGCTCTGAGCCCTTTCAAGCCCAGGGTTTTTTGGGTGGTGTGAACGTTCACCCCCCACAGGTATCTCATCAGAGACGTGTATCCCCCCTCGCCGCCCTGCCCCGGCGCACTCTTGGATCCTGCTGCTTGGGTTTATACATCCTCGCTTGCTTTTGCTGTTACACTAATTGCTCTGTATCAATTATTCATCGATTCAGAAATGAAGCAGGGAATGGGTAGAAGACCCTGCTGTGCAGAGCCCTGGGCTCGGGCCGGCCCCACGGAGCCTCCGCGGCTCAAGGAGCGGAGCTGCTGGGGGGATGCTCCTTGTGAGCACTTTCAAAATGACTCCCATGGAAATTTTCTCAAGTTTTGGTAGTTCTGCTTTGTGTCTCTGCCTTTGTTTTCTTCCCCTCAGCCCCGTGCTGTGTATTAGATGGCACTTCTTGTAGCCATGCACTTACTGGTTCTTAGTGCTCACCTTTTGAGTCTCGAGGTTCTCATCATCAACGGCTTTTGGTAGCGTTTCACAGGGCCAGTTAGAAGTTTCTGATCTAATGGATCTGGGCACAGTTTGTCCTACACTAAGAACTGAAATTGTAATTTTTTCTTCGACTTTAGGAAAAATCTACTTTGGAAACATTGATGTTTCTGGGGGTGATGTAGGTGCTGTTTTCCCTGCACCCCCTTTGCCCAGGGGAGGAATGTTACTCCCGCCTAGGGAACGCACTGCCCAGGGCAGAGCTGTCTGCATCCTCCCCAAAATCCCCCTGGAGAGGGACTTGGTCTTGTTCCTATGGGGTGAAATGCTTTAGGGGGCAGGTGAGCCACCTTCGAGTGAAGGTAGATTTAAAGGCAGCAGGAGACAGAGAGGTTCGTCCATAGGAAGCACAGAGGATGGGGACAGCCTGTGGGAGCAGCTCCTGCAGCAGTGTCTCGGGAGGTCCATGGTCTCCTCCCGGGGTGGGAGCGCAGTCGGAGCAGGTGCCCTTTGCTCTCCTGCTCATCTCCATGTTACGTTTCTCTTACCTGCAGGGACTTCCCTGCTTCCCCCAATCCCTGATTTCAGCTGAGGAGCTGCCTGGATGCAGGGCAGTTCTCCCAGGCATGGTCAGCTTCCTCTTCCTCAGTATTACCGCAAGAGAAAGATGCGCATTGCAAAACCCGAGCATCCACATCAGGAGCCAGGAAAGGCTGAATTCAGTTTTCTTGCGTCCAGGCGTTACTTGAGCCACAGCAGCTCCGTGACTGAGGAGGAGAAGTTTTGAAATAAGAAGCTGAGAGCCTCAAAAAAAAGAAAAATCCCTGACCTCCCAGAGATGGGGACTGAAGGGAACGCCATGGATCACGGCATTCTGGCAGTGTGAGAGCTGGCTTCAGCTCCCAGCTGTGCTCTCTCTGTGGCTGGTGTTTTCCCAGTTGGAAGTCCCGGCCGTGGGCCACCAGAAAGGGCACGTTATTTAAAGAAATGATGGAGAAGTCGAGGCCGCGCTGACAAACCCACATCTGTTTGTTGAAATTTGCTTTGCTGGTGTCAGAGCAGCAGCAATCAGAAAAAACTGATCAACTTACAGACTGAAGAGCCGAGGGTTTGCAGTATTTCTCCCCCTTCTTGGTTTCCAGAAAACTTTTGAGTTGGTGAATGATGCCCGAAGGCAGAGGGAGTCCAGGCAGCGGGTTACAGGTGCAGAGATGGAGGATGCTGGAGCAGGCAGGGCAATGTTTGGATTTTTGGGGTGTGTTGAGGCTTGTTCAATGGGGAAACGGGTATTAGGGGCTCTATTGCTGTTGCGGTGATCTCAGATCAATCATCCTCCTTCTCTAAAATTACCCCTGATAGCGGTCCTGGGGCTTGGAGGCAGCTCTTTTTCCTACTTTCTCTTCCCCTTTCTGGGACATGCTGCCTTGGCCACTTCGTCTTGAGATAGAAACTGGAACAGTGAAGTGTGCGGTCCTCCAGGGAGGTTGTAGTAAAGCCCCTGGGCCTTCCTGGCTCAGGACAGGGAAATCCAGATGTTGAGAATGGGAAGGCCAACGTGTCAGGAACGGAGGGAGCCAGATGTTGGGGATGGGAAGATGCAGACACTGAGAACAGGGAAACCCACATATTGAGGATAAGGACACCCAGATGCTGAGGGCAAGGAGACACAGATGTTGGGGATCCAGATGTTGTCTGCTGGCTCCCGAGCTACTGCTGCCGGCCAAGGGAGAGGGACCCATGCTGCAGTGAGACCGCGGGGTGTTTTGGGTGAGTCCTTGAGGTGGAAGGATGGATGTCCCCTGCACCGCCCTGCTCAGACAGCATCAGCACTGCCTCCGTCTGCTGCCTCCTCCGGCAGCCCCTTGGCCGCGATGATGGTGAGAAGGAAACCTGGTTGCATCCCTGTCCTTGCTGCCCCAAATCGGCTTTGCCAAGGTGGCCCTCGGCTTGGTGCTGATGAAGTCCCTGGTGCCTCCAGCCACGATCCGCCTTGTTGGCTGGCCACGATGGCACTGCTGCCGCTCTCCTCCCCTGTCTTCCCCCCCCCCAGGGTGATGTTTAGCAGAGCTCAGCCATGGCGCTTTCTGCGAGGACAGGATTTCACAGCCCTGGTGATGCTTTCAACCCGAGATGGAAACCTCGCTCGGTGGCGAGGCTTCTGCTCACATCCTCCGTGCCACTGAAAAGCAGCAGAGTCTCTGATTGAATTAGCCCAGGGATTTAATTTAATCCCCAAATGTCTCTCATTTTAAAGGAGCCTGTTCATTTCCTTCTAGGGCCTTATCTGATGTGGGCAACCAGCAATATTAAGCAGAAGGACTGGACAGATAGGGAGGGGGAGGGCTTTACAGGGAGTGAATTGAGGGCTGCATGGGTTTTTCCTATATTTCATGAAATAATGATGACAGTGATTGCAATATAAATAAGACATAAACAGCATCATTAAAACACACGCTTGTGCAAATCGCATCCTTGCACGGCAAGTCTGGAAACATTCTCTTTTTACAAGAAATTACCATGGGGGGAGTGAAACAGCCCCGAGGACGGGGTAAACTGAGCACTGGCTTTGTGCTTCCCACCGAATCCGGCTTTTTCGGGGACGGGGCAGACGGCGCAGATGGGGCTGCTGGGGACATGATGGTGTATGGATTTTAGTGTTCAGACCCACTGGGCAGTTCGGATGATGCTGAATCGCGGCCTGTGGCGGGTCCGGCTGGAGGGGGAGAGCGCGGGTCTTCTCCACACTCGTAAGTGTAAAAGGGTCCCTTTTGGCATGATAAAAAAGGACCGGACCAGGCCCAGGAGGACGTGGGTGAGCTTCTGTGCCGGCTGCCCAGGAGGCAGCAGAACCCAAGGATCTATTTGGGAATCTGGCCCGCATTTTGGACCCCTTGGCTCGGGCGGGCACTGCCGGGTGCCACAGGGTCTCTGTGCCATCCCTGCTGTGCTGAGCCGATGGTGCGGAAGCCGGGGCTTAAACACCTCCAGGGTATTCCCTGGGAATGACAGTGGGTTTTGCAGCCCGACGTCTGCATACAGCTCCCTGGAGATACCCAGTGCTTCCNTGGAGATACCCAGTGGCGGGTTGTGATCCACGTGCGTGCAAGGACAAGCTGGGACCACCGTGGGGATACAGCCTCCCTCTTCTCCATGGGTGCTTCTTCCCAATGGGATGTGACGCTGGACGGGCTGATTCCTGGGGCCACTGCTGTTTTTGAAGCTGAAATCAACCTGATCTGTACAGGGGTTGTGGCTTTGTTAATTCCAGCTTTCTGGTTGTGCTTGTGAAAATGCTTGGATCTTAACTGGGGATACAGTGATGTTTTTTCTGGGTGACTTGTTACCTGGGGTTGGTCCTGTATAATAACCCCTGCCCAGCCCTACAGGGTCTGCGTAGGTGGGAATTGCTTCCCGGAGGGAGGATTTTTCTCTGCTTTGGTCTTTCTCCCCTGCTGAGCTGGTTTTGCCCCTTTGGCTCAGATGGGCTCTGTGCAAAGGGAAAAAAACATGGAAGAGAGGACCCAGCTCTGGTAGGAGAGGGCTCATCACAGGCTTCTCCTGCTCATGGAAAAAATCTTGGAGGCTTTTTTCAGTTTTTTGCCCCCTTTTTTTCCCCTTAGGCTACTCCTGGCTTTTCCCTTTGAAAGGCCTTTCCCAGCTGCAGAGGAAAACTGGCAAAAACCAGCACCGGAGGCTTAAAAAACTGAAAGGGGCTGGTTGTGGTTTGGCAGGGACACGTCTGCGTAGGGCATGGGGGGGCAGCCGTGGGGAGCCCCAAAGCTTGGGCAATCTGCAGATGAGCAGAGCCCGGCGCTCCCCTTCTGGAGTTAATAATACAGTGCAGGAGGGGCCGGAGTTGCCGGACGAGAGCTGCTGGTTTTCCCTGCAGACCTCGGGGAAGACCCCTGCAGGGCTGAGCCCCCCCCAGCAGCTCCCAGGGGGACGAGGGGAGCCGTCGGGATAAGGATGATGTTACCAGCTCTGCCTCTGCGGCCGGAGCCGAGCCTGTCTGTGCCTGCTGTGCTGCCGGGCTGAGCCACCCACCCCAGAGCCACTGCTTTCCTCCAAACACACCGGTGCTGCCGGCTGCTGGAGCTGGGAGCTGGGTGGCCCCATCCCACTGCTGCCCTGTAGCCACCGGCTCGCTGCTGGTGGGTGGACCTGGCGGTCTAGGGATCAGGACCAGGACTGGGTGCTGTGGGAGCAATGGGTGACCTGCCACCACCTGGGGACGTGGGGTTGATGCTCTCCCACCCCACTGGAGCACTGTTAGGGTTGTACAAATTGGTGCCAGCCTTGTGGTTGGGGTGTTAGGAGCGGAAAGGCTCTCCAGGAAGGTGGCCAGCGAGAGATTTGGGGTGCTTCTGCCTTCATCCTTTTTTATCTTCTCTTCCGGACAGATGCTGGAGACAGACGTGGAGAAGCCGGGGCAGATGCACTCGGAGGACAGGAAGGCAGCAGCGGGTGATGCTCCTCCAGCTGCAGAGGCACCAGCTCCCGCTGAGTCCCGGGAAGCTCTGGGAGCCACCCAGGCTCCTCTCCTGGTGGAAAAGCAGCCGGTGGCCACCGAGAAGGGAGAGGAGCAGCCCAGCTCCCTGCCAGCCTTCATCATTCCCGAGTTGCGGCTTGACAGCACCTTCAGCCAGAGCGCGGCAGGCATGGCGGGCAGCGCCACGGACGGTGAGGATGAGGAGGAGGATGATGATGAGGAAGATGAGGAGGAGGAGGACAGCGATGAGCACTACTTGGAGAGGAACGAGGCGAAGCGCAGCAGCATGATCGAGACGTCGGGCTGCCAGCCCGTCTACACGCTGAGCGTGCAGAGCTCCCTGCGGCGCCGGACCCACAGCGAGGGCAGCCTGCTGCAGGAGGCCAAGAGCCACTGCTTCACCTCCGACACCACCCTCAACTGCTCGGACAGCCAGGGCACCAAGGGCCACTGGGCCCTGCCCTCCCCCAGGACCCTCAAGAAAGAGCTCGCCAAAAACGGCGGCTCCATCCATCAGCTCACCCTGCTGTTTTCGGGGCATAGGAAGGTACGTGAGCCGGCGCTGGCTCTGCAGAGCATACGGCTCCTGCTTGGCTGTGGTGGTGGGGGAGCTCCTGGGGTGGAGGTGTCCCGGCATGTCACCCCTCTCTCCATGGCCATGGCGAAGCTGGCATCTGAGGGGTCAGGAAGGTCCCTGCCACTGGCAGTCAGCTCTGGGAGATGCTTAGCACCCGGGGGATGTCACCCAGAGCCAGTGTGCTGGTGCTGCGTCCAGATCCCGTGTCCTGGAGAGCCGCTGCCTGCTGAGACCGGTGGAGGGAGAGGAGCACGCAGGTGTCTGCACTTGCACAGAGCTGCTCGCAGCGGTGGGGACAGGCAAAAGCCAGGCTCCAGAGAGCCCCCCGTGACAAAAAGTCCCCGGTGTGCTCAGGGGTGCCAGGAGCAGTGGGGCTTTCTGCCCCGACCAGCCTCTTGCAGGGCTTTGAATGTTGCGGAGGTCCCGTCTCAGAGAAAGGTTGAGCTCAGCAGCGATTTCTGACCCTGCCGTGCAGGAAGGAAGAGCAGCGCCGGGCGTGCGGCAGGAGCCCTGCAGCGGGCTGGGTGGTGCANGCCCCCTGCTCTGGGTGACCCTGCTCTGGCCGGGGGTGGGACTGGGGGATCTCCAGAGGGCCCTGCCAACCCCCCCAGTCTGTGATTCTGTCATTCTGTGTCCCGGGGTGGCTGCCTGGGGGGCTCCCCGTGTGCCTCCCCAGAGCAGGGCTTACCTTGGCTGTACTTTTGCCTAAAATATTTACAGGCAGCCATGTGTCATTGCAGAGACTGTGTGTGAGAAGTGCTGCTCGCCCCATTCTCCTTGGGTGCAGCCTGGCTGGCTGCTGAGCATGGCTACCTGCCTTCCTGCTGCACTGGCCCTGCAGCCTACTCTGCCTGGCCATGCCGCATCGCTGCCAGCGGCTGTGGGCACTGCTCTGCCCAGGCTGCATTCTTGGCTGAGCACCACCTTGCATTGCTCAGGGTCACGTTGCGCAGCTCAGGACCACCTTACTTGGCTCAGGACCATGTCGTGCTGCTCGGGAGCACCTTACAGGGTGCAGGACCATGTTGCATGCTGCTCCAGGTCAGGAGAGGCTGGTACAGAGCCCCGTGTGCCAGCAAGCGGGGCAGCATGATGGGGTTAAATGCATGGTGGGGTTAACCCTCTCCCTTCCAGGCTCATGCTGCTTGAAAAGCCACCTCCGATGCTGTTTCCTGGAGCACTTTGTGGGCTCAGAGTCCCAGGCCGGCCGGTGAGGGCTCTTACAAGTCTGACAGGGCGGTCAGATGGGGCTGCTGCGCAAAAGCCCAAACTCTCTGGGAAGCTGATGCCAGCAATTGTGGGCTGGGGGGTTCAAATGCCTACCCAGATCCTATCAAGAAGGGACACCTTTGTGGTAGGGACACGCAGATGCGAGGGAGGTGGTGGCATTGGCATTGTCTGGGTGGTGAGTGTCCTGTCGGGGCTGGCAGTGAGGAGTCTCCTGGCAGGAGGTTTCACAGTGAACTGTGCGTGCAGGCTGGGAGCGCGCAGCGCTGTGGCCGGAGGCTGCTGCGGCATGGGATGGGGCAGGCTGCACGCTCGCTGCCGGGCTTGGACCAGGGAACGTACCCCGCTCCTGCCCCGGAGAGCCCCCAGCTGCGCTTTCTGGGCGGGTGTTTTTCAGCGGGGACAAAGTGAGCTCCCCCTGGATTACACAGCTCAGCTGCGGTGAGACCGGGTTTGTTGGAGCAGGGAGCGGGGCAGCGCCGGCGGCGAGGGCAGCGTGGCCACTGGACCTCCTGGAGCTCCCAGCCCTCCTGCAGCTCCTCTGGCTCTGTCTGGCCGGTGCCTCAGTCCCCTGCCCATCTGCCCTCCTGAGGGACTTTTGTCAGGCTGTGCCTTCTGGCTCGTTCCACGACGGTTTCTGGAGCAGGGCACTGATGGACAATTCCCATCCGTCTCCCCTCCAGCAGCAGCACCAAGCACCCATGATCCTTGTACCTGGTAGCCTCCGTGGCAGGTCCGCAGCATCCCTCAAGGAGCTGTTTTTCTTTCCCCACAGGGAGCATTTCAGAGGGACTCATTTTCTTGGCCCTTTTAACGCTGTCGTGCCCAGCGTGCCTCCCTGCTCCCCTCCTTCCCGTGGCCAGGGCTGGGAGGTGGTTGTTTTAGGAGCGTATTGTGACTGGGAGCACTGGGACTCCTCGGGTGAGCTCTGCTGCTGCCTTTTGTCCCGGAGTGCCGCGGAGCCTCTCTGGACAATGGCAGGAAGCGTGCTCCGGCTGCGTGTCGCCCCGGCCAGCCCGCCTGCCGGGGCCCTATCTGGTTGGGGAAGGTGCTTTGCAAGGGCTGCATTGTTTGGGGCCGATAAACTCCGGAAACCCGAGTGCAGAATGGAAGGAAGTGTCAAAAGCCTCGAGCCCGGGGCTGTGCAGCGGGTTCCCACGGCACGGCTGTGGGGCGGCGATCCTGGAAAGCGCCCTGCGGGGCTGAGCTTGGTGCGGGGTCGCACTGGATGCGGGGCTGCCTGGGAACCTCTTCCTGTCTCATTCAGTAAGGGATAAGCCCCCAGGCTCTGGTGGTCCCCGGGGTCCTCACGCCTGGCCCCAGGCTTTGTGGCTCAGAGGCTGGGGTGGTGCTGCGCTGATCTTGCGGTGCATCCCAGGTCCCCAGGCTGTCCCAGGGCAGTGGGTGGGGGATGGAGCCCTCTGGGTGCTCCTCGGACTTGAAAGCTGCCATGATATGATTCAATTATGGCTGAAATGCTCTGATTTATCCTGCCTGGGGACTGCTGGGGAACCCCTGATTGATTGTGGGTGCCCAGCCTGGTTCTGAGGGGTCAAGGCGCTCGGCAGGCTGGGCAGCGGTCCCTGTGCCCACTCAAAACGGCAGGAATAGCCTCGTCAGGAATGGGGATGCGGGTGTTCTCCCTGAAGGAGGTACCACTGTCAGCATCTTGAACCTGGAGGGGTCCCTGGGCCAGCCGTGGTGTCCCCCCAGATGCTCCAGGAGCCCCACGGACTGCAGGTGGCACAGGACGGGCCGGGGGAGGCAGGTTCCCATGCCGGAGCTGAGAGAAGCTTGTCCCATCGCATTGCGGCAACCAGCCGGGGCTGTGGGGAAGGAGCCCTGGGGATGCCGTGGCTCTGGGCTGCGTGGGTGCGGGGACCACAGGGGATGCTGGCGATGCTGGTTGGTGACACTTGGAGTGTCACTGTGGGCGTGCAGTGTCACGATGACACAGATGCTGTTTCTCTTCCCCCCCAGCTGAGCGGAGGTGACCCCGAATGCAGCTGTGACGAAGGGGACGAGACCTCCCGCAAGAAACGGAGCAGGAACCTGTAAGTGTCGCATCGTGGTGGCATCAGAGCGTACCAGGGCTCTTTGCCGTGGTCAAACACCTTGGCCAAGCCCTGCTGGTCCGCGCAGCCCTCAGTGTCCCCCTGACTTGTTCCCCTAAGCTTTTCCGGGAAGAAAGTAGGAAAGAGACACTGAACTAAGGTCTCACTTCGGACAGGGAGTCGTGATTTTCAGGGAGGAGGGTGGGAGCTGCGCTGGGACCATCGCACAGCCTGGCTGGAAGCAGCCCCCCCGTTGTCTTGCATTGAGAGATGGGGAGAAGGAGCCAGCTCTTACTGGTGGCACCGGGAAAGCAGCTTCCAGCGATGCCAGGTTCAGGGAGAGGACATGGAAGTGGTGAAACTTGATCTGGGGGCCTCCTTCCCTCTGGCCCCATGCCAGGGGGAGGAATGGGGAGGTTTCCCACTGTCGGACAGGCTCCAGCCCCTGCGGCACATCGTGGGGCGGGAGCAGCGAGCCAGGGACGCCCGCAGCCCCTCCGCCTCTCCCGGTAAGGCTGTGGGGCTGCCACAACCTGGGTCTGGGCAAGGACGAGGTAGCCCTGGCCTTTGCTTCCCAGGAGCGCAGCTGCAGCTGGGTGGGGGCAAACGTGGCAGGGCCGAGCCAGGGCGTTTTGCAATGAACTGCCCCCACGTTTCTCAAGGCAGGATCCGGCCGGGTGTCACGGCTGCAGGGATGCCCGGGATGCTGGATCTTTTCCCCACTCCACGTGGCTCGGGGCAGGTGGAGAAGTCACACGTGGTGGGAGTGTGGCTTCGCCGCGTGTGCCGCCTGCCAGCGAGCGGCACTGTCGGCCCGCACGCTTCCCAGCCGCAGCTGCCTATTTTTAGCTCTTTTTTTATTATTTCCCCCCCCTCCTCCTGCCCAACACTTGAAATTAAAATGAATCCCTCGCAGCCTGCAGCAGGGACGTCCCCCATCCGCGTGTCCCTGCTGCGGCGCAGAGCTGGGGGAATTGGGCTGGCGGCGGGGGGGGCTCCGCCACCCCCGGCTTAGCAGGGTCAGGGGCGGTTGCGAAGGGGGTTTTCTCCTCACCTTGAGACGGCAGTGGATGCGCTGGGGAGCCTCTCGGCATCGCACCGGCCGGCTATTGGCTGCGCAGCCCGGTTGCCAGCCATCCGCGGAGAGTATTTATGGTGCAAGTGGCTGGGGTTTGGCACTCGCCTCCCCTCCCGGCAGCGGCACGCTCTGCCGGCCCGCGCCGCTCCCCGGCACTCCCCGATGTACCACGCCATGGTGGACTTTTCTGAAAAATACCTGGAAAGGTAGGACTTGAGCTTCCTGCGGGGAAAGGTGATGCGCTTGGCAGGGGGTGGTTTGGAAGCAGCGCAGGGGGATGGGACTGGATGCCCTCATGTCCGTGCCAGGGCACAGGGTGCAGATCCCTTTGTAAGGGTGACTCCAGTCAGAAACTAGGACTTTCTTATGAAACGTTATTTTTATTGTGGCATTTTATTCTGCAGGTTGGCCGCAGTGCGTGCCTGCAGCTGCCGCAGCAGTGGTTTTGTGCCACTTGCTATTTATTTACAAGCGTGTGGAGGAGAAGCAGCGGATTTTAAGTTGAGGAACTTCCTTAGGTGGTGCTTGCTGGCATTTTCCAGCTGGCAAATCTGCCCACGAGCCGCGGTCACCTGCGAGCCCCCGAGCTGGGTGTGCGGGTCGTGGGGGTGGAGGCAGCCCACGCGTGCGGGAGACGCACACAAGGGCTTTTCAGAGCTCTGAAAGCCCCGCCGAGCCGCGGCGGCTGTCTTGCTCAACCGGGAACACTGCTAAAATTGTTGCTGGGGGCTGTGTGGGATGACCCGTCCCGTGTGGCTGCTGGTCCTCAGCTGCCGGCGTCGCTGGCAGCAGGGTGATGGGAGGCAGATGGTGTTTGGAGTGTGAGGCTCCGTGTTTGGATCTGCTTTTCCCACGTTAGCGCCGAGCCGGTGGCTGGCAGCTGGCGGCAGCGGGACGTGTGTCCTGCTGGGACCACAGCCCAGATGATGCGAAGGCAGCAAAACCCTCCGTGCCCCATACGGGGGCACAGGCAGCGGGTGACTGGGGGGGGGTGACTGCCTTCTAAAATCCTTCCCTGGCCCGAGGTGCTCAGCACCTCACAGGAGTGAGCCTTGTGGTTGTTGCAGCTAATGTTTTCCCAGTGGATGGCTGTATTTTACCTTCCTGGGACTGGAGGGAGCTGTGGGTCCAGATGGCATCGCTCGGGGTGGGGGTACCCCCTCGCCTTGAATCCCTCCCCTGCCCCTTGTGTCCCCAGCCCTGGGCATGGCCTGGCCCGGCGGAGGTGCCTCCTCTAAGCATCCTTGTACGGACCCACCGGTGTGGGGCCCGTGGGAGGCTGCAGGGGGTGGCCTGGCCACGCCACTCCGCGTCCCATCCGCCCTGGTGGCACCGCCAGCCTCGGTGCTTGGAGAGCATCCCACGCCACCCCGCGTGTCCCCCGCACCCCTTGGTGCTGTGGTGTCATGCAGGGGCTGTGCCACGAGGGGACACCGTTGTCCACGCCGGTCCTCACCCGCCACCGCTTCCACCGCCTGCTCCCCCGCCTTGGCCCCCGCGCAGCCCCCCAGGCTGGGGCTGGGCTGGGGGTCCCACTGCCACCTTCCCCGTGGCACTTGCCCCAAATCTTTGTCCCGCTTTGTCCTGGTGGCAGTTCCCTGGGTGGGCTGTGAGCCCTGTGTCGGGGGGCACGTCGGTCTGTCTGTGCAGGGACGGCGCGGCGGTGACCCACGCAGGGTGGCACTGCGGGGTGTCTGTGCCCCAGTGCCCCCCAGTGCCCCCCACACATTGCCAGTCCCAACCACCCCCTTATGGAGATGTCCCCACGGCCGTGCCCATCCCCGGCTGGCACCGGAGAGGTGCGAGCACCGGTGTGTCATGCGTGGGCTCCCAGCCCCGTCCCCGCAGGGGGGACACGGAGAAGCGCTGCTGTCCCCGCTCTGCTCCTAACCCCGCTCAGTCCCACCGCCGGCCCCGCTGCCTGTCCCGGGACGCCTGCGCTCTATAAATAGCCCTCGTAAATCCCCGCCGTGATTATTTTCCCTGCCGTCTCTTGAAAGGCCCCACTATCCGCCCTGGGCGCTGATTTTTCCACCTTCCCTCAAGTTTCCCCAGCAACGGCGGAGCCGTCCCAAATAGCAGCGGGGCTGACACAGCCCTTACTCACTCGCGCCTCGTTCACCCCACGCTGGATTTAAAGCTCCTCCAGGCTGAACCCTCCCACTTCCGCGCTGGCCACACCGGGCGGGAGCGCGGCTCCGAGCTGGCGTCAGAGCGCCCGAGCCTCTGGCCGCGCCGGTCGCGCCGGCAGCCGCTGCACAGGCTCTTCCCGGCCGCCATGCCCTTTTTCCGTGACCTTTCCAAGCCCCAGCCGCTGGAGTTTCATGCGGAGATGCTGCTGGGCGTGCAGAGACCCCACAACGGCAGCCTGCAGCGCCGGCACACCATGAAGGAGTAGGTGGTGGGCACGGGGCGTTGGGCGATGTGCGGGACAAGGCTGCCGGAGGGTCCCCTGGGTGCTGGGTGTCCCCCCGACCCCTCGCCCGCCTGCTAAAACTTGCTCTTCCTTCCAGAGCCAAGGACATGAAGAACCGGCTGGGGATTTTTCGGCGGCGAAACGAGTCCCCCGGGGCCAACCCCTCTGGCAAGCTGGACAAAGTGCTCAAGTCACTCAAGTAGGTGCTGCGAGCGGGTGCCGCGGGGACTGGGGGCTTGGGGACAAGCTGTGGTCGGGCTGAGCATCACCTCCAGGGAGATGGGGGTCGCCCTGTTTGGGGAAGCTGTGGACAAACAGCTTTTTTATCCAGAGGAGCATTAAAAACATTTGTTGGCTGAAAATCCCCCCTGAGGTAGGTGGGAGGTCTGTGCCCGGGAGGCAGCACAGCGGCGGCTCAGGCTGGAAATTCCCCTGACGGCTGCTTTCTCCGGTGCCTGTACGTGAAACTTTAACTGGCCAGAGGATGGTTCCAAAAACCACTTTGCTCTGGAGATGCTCCAGCAGCCAGAGACGAGCCCTCCCTGCTCTCGCGCCCGGTGGCTTATCCAGCTGCTTGAACGGCTGAACTCCCCGCTGTCCCGCGGCCTCCTGGGCATTGCCCAGAGCTTTTCCAATTCTTGCTCAGACACCCCAAGCAGCACGGCTGCCCTCACACACCTCCTTATATCGCATTTTCTTCCTGCCAGCCTAAAGGCAGAGGTTTGACTCCAGCAGAGCCCCTGCGGTGCTGCTGGCTGCCGAGCCTGGCTCTGCCCGCGGCCGCTCGGGCGATGATGGTGGCGCTTTGGGAGCGGGGGGCCGGCTCTGCTGGGGCACATGGTGGTGCTTTATCGGCTGGAAATGTTTTGCTCCTGCTGCATTGGAGCAGGCAGTGAATGTGGCTTTCCTGGCTTCGTTTTCCCAACGCACTGCCCTTCTCCCGCAGGCCCACTCCCGAGGAAGCGCTCAAGTGGGGGGACTCCCTGGAGAAGCTGCTGCTGCACAAATGTAAGTGTTCGCCCGTCTCTTCCGCCTCCGTTTGCTGCCGGGGGAATATCCAGACACGTGCATGGATAAAGCTGGGATTTTCTCTGTTAATTCCTTCCGGTGTTTGGGGGTAGACAAAGAGAAATGAGCCTGCCCCTTGCCTGCACCCCTCCTGCTCCTGCCTGGCTGTGGCGAGGTTTGGAGATGGGGCCGGGGAGAGCCGTGGCCTGGGGCTGCAGCCCCCCTCCAGCCTGGGGGGGAGAAGGCAGCGACTCCTGTCTGTGCCCGATTGGGAGCTGTGCAGTGGGTCCGTGAAGCAGGAGCTGCTTTAGACCAGTCCCCTTCTCATGTATCACAGCTGGGGCACCCCACATCCTGGTCATGTCCTACACCCGGCCCCAACAGGGACGGCCCGGGGTCCCTCTCCCCATTGCCGCCCCCGCTGCAAGCCCAGCCTCCCTCTCTTGGCTCTCCATGCGTGCAGCCGGGCTGAGGACTGCACATTCAGCACATGGATGGCTTGCACTGCCGTGCTTTGGCTGACAGTGCCATCGCTGCCTGCTTTGCCCGGGGGCTCACAAGGGGACAGCACGGGGAGGTAGTTCAGGTTGCCCCTTTGCCAGGCTGCTGGGCTGGATGTCTCGTGGGGCTGTTTTCCGCCTGCGAGCCGGGAGTCGAGTCGTGTCTCTGTCCCTGCAGACGGACTCGCTGCCTTCAGGGCCTTCCTGCGCACCGAGTTCAGCGAGGAGAACCTGGAGTTCTGGCTGGCCTGCGAGGAGTTCAAGAAGATCAAATCCCAGTCCAAGATGGTCTCCAAGGCCAAGAAGATCTTTGCCGAGTACATCGCCATCCAGTCCTGCAAGGAGGTGAGGGCTGGATCCCCTGCTGGTGTGTGGCTCTGGGGCACGGTGGCTGCCGGGGGAGCTGCTCACCAGCGCTGGTCTCTCTGCCCGCAGGTCAACCTGGACTCCTACACGCGGGAGCACACCAAGGAGAACTTGCAGAACATCACCCGCAGCTGCTTCGACCTCGCACAGAAAAGGATTTACGGGCTCATGGAGAAGGACTCCTACCCCCGCTTCCTCCGCTCTGACTTGTACTTAGACATAATTAACCAGAAGAAAGCCAGCTCCCCACTGTAGACTCAAGGACTCTCTCGGGGCAGGCTGGGAGCTGTGTGTTTACATGGAATTGGGTGGCGGAGGCCTTCCCGGGGGACGGCGGGAGCGTGCCTTCCCGCTGCCGCTCGTGCCCCCAGGCCATATTCCTGCAGCGGATGGGTGTGGGGCAGCCGAAGGCACCGAGCATGAGGCCGAGGGGACCAACAAGCCAAGCAGTCTGGTACTGCTGCATCGCCCCGTCTCACCATCGCTGGTACGACGCCTTCGGGGTGACTCCGGCATGGATTTTAGCCAGGAGGGAAGCTCCCACGAGACTACTGTGAAGCACCCACCCCAGCTGCGAGTGTTGCTGGAAGGCGACGAGTGACCCCGACTCGACAAGGGAGGCAGGAGGACTTTCGTGCAGGGCTCCGGCAAAGGGACAACAGCACCGACATGGACATCTTCCCCGGATAAAAAGACTTGTGAACTGGACCAGCCCCACGATGCTGCTGTGCTTCCCCTGCTGGCCGTGCCTCCCCCGCCGCAGCCATCTCGCAGGAGCCCGGCGCTTCCTTCGCTCGTGGCGGATCCCCCCGGGAGCAGCGAAAGCCGGGTCCTTCCCCTGCGCCGGGGGTGTGCAAGCCACCCGCCTCCCGCTCCCACCCCTGGTTTATTTATTGACCTCCTATAGCTGGACGCGTCGCTGTGTAATAGGAAATCCTCCCGTCCTTTCCCCTTCTGAAATTACAAGTGCAATATTTGTGTGTGTCGCGGCGGAGTTCTCCGGTGGAGTGGATGCCTTTTTTTTTTTTTTTTCGGAGTGCGTACAACATTTTCTAAGTTAGCAGGTTTTATCTGACAAAAACGCGTTCCCTAGCAGCGGGCCGCTGGGGGAGCCTGGGTGTATATATCATGCCCCGACGACGGAGGGTTTGGTGATGGAGAAAAGCAGCTCTGTGCATCGGAGGCTCTCCTTACTCTGGATACCGGTGTCGTGTTTTGAGAAGCAGGGGTTGTTGCTGAACCTGGCAGAGCTGGACGGAATGCCTGCCTCCAGGCGCCCGGTTTACAGTGCGAAGCATCTCTGCGGCTAGCAAAAATACATTGTCATGGTCATAGGTAAATAAAAGGAGAATATAATTTCTTGTAGCTGCCTTTTCTTCCTGGCGTGTTTCTCAGCGCTGGCGGAGCCGGGTGTCCCCTGCTTCACTGAGGAGCATGAAATCCTGTTACTGCGTGGCTAAAAGTGGGAAAAATCTGGTTGCATGAATTTCAGAACTTTTTTTTTTTTTTGAGTGAGCAGCTGGCGGCTGCCCCTGAGGCCGCTCCTGGGCTCAGCCCTGCGGGGACACGGGAAAGTTTTGCCCAAAACGAGCCTGTTCCCAGGGGTAGTGTTCGCTGTTTAAACATGGCAGGGCATGAACCTCTGGACATGGAAATGCCCAGAAACAGAATTGACCTGGTGTGGCTCCGGGTGCCCCTCGGGACATGCCAAAAGAAGCGTCAGAGAGCCCAGCAGTGCTATTTCAGGCCGTGGCTGCACGGCGTGGCAGGGCTGCTCCTCTCCGGCACAGGCAGCGCTTTGGCAGCTCGGGTGTGCGATGAAAATGTTTTGTAGAGGCGGTTTGTGGTGCATTCAGTAGCTGACGTATCTCGAGCCCGTCACCTGCTCGCGGTCGGCCTCGGAGGGGCCGGAGACGGGCTTACGCTGTCGTGGGGCTGTGCTGTGGGGCGGCACCACAGAGAGGTGCTGCTGGTGATGCCCAGGGATGGAGGTGGTGTGGCTGCCCCAGGAATCCCACCTGGGCATGGCTTTCCCTGGCAGGTATGGCCTCTTCTGGGAAACTGTGTTTCCCTCCTGAAACACCCAGCAGGTGATGGCCGCTGGGGAAACTGAGGCAGGCATGAGGGGACCCCTCAGGGGCTGGCTGGAGCGGCAGGGTTGGTGGGATGCCTCTGTGGCTCTCCCGGGGATGGTTTGGGCACCCCGGGGTGGAGGACACCCCAGGATCCCAGCTGGGACCTGGTCACCGACACCGGAGCTGCTGGGACCCGGCGGGTGGGTGCAGCCTCCCCGCGAGCGCTGCCACGGCCGCCCCCGCTGCCTCCTCCGAGCCGGACCCTCCTTGTTCTCCTGGCGCTGCTGAGAGCCTTCGCCTCCCCCCTTCCCAGCCGGGAGGGTTTCTCTGGCCTCCACACACAAATTCTTGCCCTTTCCCCCCAGCTGTCCGTCACCCACACTCCCCTCACTCTGTCCCAAGCCGTCAGTGTCAGGAAACTATTATTGCAGGGTCACTTCACTGCCCCCCTCCCCACACTTCTCTGTGTCCCCGGGCCCTGGGGGGCAGCAGGCAGGGGACATGTCTCGGGGGGGCTTTGTGAGGATGGGGCAGCTCAATACCTGCCGTTACCTTCTCTCTGCCAGGTCCAGCGAACCCTCCTGTGGCTGTCGGTGATGCCCAGGAGCATCCACCCCACCCCACCACGCCTGGTTTGGAGCCAACAATCCGAATTACCCATCCGGCAGGGCGGGCGGCAAGGGCTGGAGCTGCTGGGGGACATTCCCTGCGGTGCCAAAATCTGGCACATGACTTTGAATAAAGAGCAGAGCCCTGCCTGCAGACAGCCCTGCCGGGCCGGAGGCAGCGGTGCCTGCAACCGGCAGAGAAATGGGGACCTGGGGTGACTCCCTGGAGAAAATGGAAATAGCCCTGTGTGAGCAATAGAAATTTGGCTATTGCTGTAACAGAATTTATTGCCGGCAGGTTGGGTTAGCGTGAGTCACTCTGCAAACACCGTCCCCGCGTGCTTGGGAGGCGGTTGATTTCTACGAGAGGCAGGGCCGGGGCGGGAGGTGGAGATGCCGGGTGCTTGTCCCATGTTTTCCCAGGACAGGTCTCATCATGGACCCTGCGCTAACACCGAAGCCACAGCTTTGTCCCCTCCATGCCATCTTCTCCAAGCCTTTGTGCCACAGAGTGGAGGGTATGGACAAACTTGGAGCATCTGGATGGGGACCGGGTGGGGGATGTCGGCTCATGGAGGGGGTTTGTTCCGTGGGGCCGTTGGTCAGGATGGAGATACAGCCCCACCACCCTGAGCAGCTCCTGTTGCAGAGGGGCCTGGGGGACGGGGAGCTGCTGAGGCTGTTATGGGGACACTGAGCTTGCAGCACTAGCAGGAGGGGGACAGAAATGTCCTTATTTAGCACAAAACAAGATGTCCAGGACAGAATCCAACCAGGCTGCAAGGGATGCAAAAAGAAGAAATTATTGAGTTGTTGGTGCCAATGGGAAGAGTCTGGGCAATGAAAATGGGAATTAGGTATTCCTAGTTCCCAATTTGAGGCACAACCTCAAAACAACCAGGATTGCAGACACCAGAGGGATATTCCCAGGGCAGCAATGCTGAAATCATGGGGGGGTCTGGATGGGGATGGCCCTGGGGAGGGAGAGATGGCCTTTTGCAGAGAAAAAGCCATTACCTGTGCCCAAGCCCCTGCTACCGAAGCTGCGAAGGTGGAGGGGGGGCACGGGGTGGTGACAGCAAGAGCCGCTCATCCCGAAGCCCGTGTGTGTGTGTGTGTGTGTGTGTGTGTGTGTGTGTGCAGGCAGCTGCCTGTGGGCATCGCTGCCGCCGCGCCACCCCATTTCCCAATGTGGAAACCGGTGCCTTCCCAAGTGGGGAGGATGCTGTAGCGGCCCTTATCTCAGCAGATAACAAGGCTAAAAAAATTAGTGGTTGCCCAGTTGCAAGGCAGTAACAACTCCGCTGTGTTTGTCCTGTGCAAACAGGGTAAAGTCCAGCCAGGCGCGGGTGCTGCCGGCTCATTCACGGGACGAAGCTCACCAAGCTGAAGGCAGCCATGAGACAAAGCACCCCCGGGAAAGGATTTACATGGGAAAATGGGAATAATCACCAGAAAGTGCTGAATGCTTTGTCGGGTTCAAAAAAATGCCATGACCCCATAGGTGAGAAAGGTTAAGACTGCTGGGAAAAATGTCCTAAGGTCACGCGTTTAACATCCCCGTGCCCTCAGGGGTGGGGGGGATGAACTGAAAGGTCCTGGGGGAGGCTGGTAAATCACTGACCTGTCCCAGGTGATGAGCCTTGGCCCTTCAAGTGTCCCTCAGCTCAGTGTTTCATCAGCTTCCTCATGTAGCAGCCTGAGTGTTGGGGTCATTTGTGATTTACAAAAGCAAATGAAGTGCTGAAAATAGCAGCTACGTGAAAATACAGTTCAACTTCATAGAATCATAGAATGTCTTGGCTTGAAGGGACCTTTAAAGGCAATCTACTGTAACACCCCCCTGCAGGGAGCAGGGACATCCTCAACTAGATCAGGTTGCTCAGAGCCTCATCCAGCCTGGCCTTGGATGTCTCCAGGGATGGGGCCTCCACCCCCTCTCTGGGCAACCTGGGCCAGTGTCTCACCACCCTCAGGGTAAAGAACTTCTTCCTCATGTCTCATCTAACCCTGCCCTGCTCTAGTTTAAACCGTTGCCCCTCGTCCTGTCGCTCCATGCCCTTGCCAACAGCCCTCCCCAGCTTTCCTGGAGCCCCTTCAGGGACTGGAAGGGGCTGGAAGGTCTCCCCGGAGCCTTCTCTTCTCCAGGCTGACCCCCCCCAGCTCTCTCAGCCTGTCCCCACAGCAGAGGGGCTCCAGCTCTTGGATCATCTTCGCGGCCTCCTCTGGACTGGCTGAAGCAGGTTGCCAAACCCCTCTTGGATGAAGACTTATCGGGAGAAGCTAATGAGCAGTGGCACTGGTTCTCACCTGCACACAGATGAGCGGCCGCGGTGGCTGAGCAGCGCTCAGGTTGCAAGAGGGTCTCCTGGCTAGCAGCCATGAGCGTAAAGCCTTTCTCTTATTTCTGCAAAAAACTTAAAAGTTCCCTTTTTTTACAGGTGTGCACCATGCCCCGAGACACTCCAGCAATGCACAGCCTTTATTGGGCTTTTCCAGGGCACCCATCCTGGAGTATAAGCTTATGCAAATAAACATAACTTTCTACTGAGCAAAATAATTCCTTGGACCCCTCGTTAGACAAATATTCTCAGAATAGAAACAAGGCTACTTTATAGCCATAGACTAAACATAGCTCACCCGGGAGATACTGAAACTGCAGACACAAGAATTCCCCTGCCCTGGAGAGAGAGCTGACTCGCGCTGCCAGTCGCTTTGCCCCGCTCAGAAAGTTATTGGGGGTTATCAGGAGCAGAGCGAGCTCCTCTTCGGGGAGCTGAGATGCCCAGACGCCGGTTGGAGTCACCCAGTCTTTGGTCGTCTGCATGGCAGGGCTGGAAATCGGGGCTGGTCTGGGTTTGTTTGGGGACTTTTCCTTCCACTGGGTTTGATAAGGGTCGGGGGAGGGTGCAGAGATGTATTTGAGGGCTCCCGTCCTTCCAGACGGTGACCCTGGGGCTGGGCTCAGAACAGAGCAGTTACCATCATAGAGTCATAGAGTGGTTTGGGTTGGAAGGGACATTAAAGATCATCCAGTGCCCCCCCTGCCCTGGGCAGGGACACCTCCCACCAGCCCAGGCTGCTCCAAGCCCCGTCCAACCTGGCCTTGAACCCCTCCAGGGATGGGGCAGCCACAGCTTCTCTGGGCAACCTGGGCCAGGGGCTCACCCCCCTCACAGCAAAGGATTTCTTCCTCAGATCTCATCTAACTCTCCTCTCTTCCAGTTTAAAACTGCAAATAGAGTCCTCTGCAGTGGCCCCACTGCTCTGGCCTGTCTTAACCACAGAATGGTTAGAGTTAGAAGGGACCTTAAAGATCATCCAGTGCCCCCCCCTGCCCTGGGCAGGGACACCTCCCACCAGAGCGGGTTGCTCGGTTGAGGGGAGTCTCTGCAGCGCAACGGGGGGTCCCAAGGAGCCACCAACAGCGATGCCCTTCGGATGCATCCTTCAATTGAATCTGTAAGGACAAGAGCCACCAAACTTTGTGGCTGGCATTAGCAATGTCACTCCTAAACAATCCAAGGGAGGGAAGAAGGAGAAAATAAAGTGCTTCTGAAGTAAAAATAAAAACAGTCAGACTCAGATGCTGTCTGTCAAGGAAATGAAATAAGCTCAGCTGGGCTGCTGCCAGGACAGGAAATCCAGCGGCAGTAAGAGTCCCCTGGGTGCCGCTAACCCATTCGGGAAGCATTGTTATGACCCTCTCATTGCTCATTTTGTGATTCTTCTCTGCATTAGGTCATTTTTACAAAGCTCGTCCAGCTCACACATTCCCCCGTGCTGGGGAAAGAAGGCAAATAATGCCGAGTCTCGGCCAACCTTGAGGCACTGGAGGAGGCTGGAGAAAAGGATGGTGAAGAATACTTCCCTTTGTTGCTGAGTTGCTGAGATCTTCAGAGCAGTGACACAGGGGCAGGATGAGGAGGAGCTTCTCCCCAGCATCCCTCACCCAGCTTTGGGTACCACTGAGCCGGACACGGGGCACAGGCAGAGCTGGAGGTGATGAACTGGATTTCACCTTGGGAGATCCAGGACCCCTCATCTTCCCTGCCTTTGTCACTTGGCAGAGGGCGAGGAAGAGGGAGGTGGGGGAGAGGGAGAAGAGCCAGCAGGAGCAGGTGGGGACTGGGGATGGGGTGTTTGCATAGGAGCCATTTGCAAGTAATTTCTTGTCCCTTCCTGAACTAATAGGGCAATTATTTCAGGAGGACACACGTGTTTCTCATGGAAAGTTCCACCCAGCCCGTGCGTCAGTTCATCGGTGTAACAGCCCATTCTCCCTAACGCAATCACAGTGCCTCTAGACAAAGACAAGGGGGTGAAACCTCCTGCTCCTGGGTCGGGGGATGGCAGTGACCGGTCACCGAGCGCCAGACAAACCTCCTGGTCCAGGGCAAATAACAGCTCGGCAGCAAATGGGCTCACGTGCCGAAAACCGACCCGCAAAGCCGAACAAACACCGCTCTGCTCTTTGATGTACTCCCATGCTTGGCACTAGATGTTTGGACGAGTGTATCTGATTTTGTACCCCGTTCCCTCCAAGCAGCTCAAGATGGATGGGGAGAAATAGGAGGGGGTCCTGCAGAGGCTACTGAAGTTGTGGTGGACCTCAGACACAGGACCTGTCTGGAGGGATGGAAAGGGATGGGGTCTAACAGCATCCTACAACTTTGGGACAGCTACAAAGGTGACAGAGCCAAATGCTTCTTGGTAGCACCAGGTGACAAAATAAGGGGCAACAGCCACAATGAACGACAACTTTCAGACTTTCAGCTTGGATGATAGGAAAAATATTTTCATTGTAAGGCTGATACGGTAGAAAAACAGGCCCAGAGAGAGGTAGGGGGACATCATTGGAAGTGGTCAAGGCTTGGCCAAAGTCATGGCTGATGAGGTGCTGGTGATATTCCTGGTCTGAGGAAGGGCTGGACAGGAGACCCCCCCTGCACACCGAGGCGTTTGCCCTCGCTTTGCTGGTGGACATGGGGAACGTCTTTGAGGACACAGTCTCTGAGCCCTCGGGAGATGTGTGACAGAGGGGCAGCAGGCCAAAGTCCACCAGGAGCAGTGGGGATGAGCCCTGTGTTTTTCTACAAGAAAAAGAATAATATCTGTGGCTGGGGGATGGGCCCGCTGTGTTGATGTTGGAGCTGAGGGAAGAGCTTCTTCCTTTTGCCCTCTGATCAGCTCTGAAGCTGTTCGGTTCTGGGTAAAAGAGGAGAGTTAAGTGCCAAAAATTGTGCTGGGCTGTGGGATGGTGACATGGAGCTCAGGGTGACGTCTCTGCTGCCTCCAGCTGCTGTGTCCCCTGATTGGGCAAGTTCATCTGCTTAAATGATATGACTATAACATTTTGATCTCCAGATTACCACGTTTTCCAGTACTAATTTTTAAAATCTCTTTTTGGCACCACAAGCGTTAGTCACCCAGCGCCTGAGCAGCACCCTGCTAACTCTGCAGGGATCAGACGTGGGACGGGGATACTGGATGGCTCTTGCAGCTATTGCCCAACATATTTCATTTAATTTGCCGTTTGAATGCAAACAATTGACTTAATTAACTGGATGATCTTTCAGGGAACCAAAGTGGTGTTGCAGGTAGGAAGTCTGATAAGTTAATACAGCCGGACTTTCCTTTTCTAAAATAAATAGAGGGGAAGGAAGTAGGATGGGAGTCCTCGCAAATCATGGTTTAACAGAGTGTCAACTTTTATGGCTAAGCCATAAAATAGTAGTTCCTGAAGCACTGGCACGGCATTAATTAGATGAGAATTATGGACATGCTCATTACTGCAGCTTCATTACAGCCCAGGAATTGACTCCGGCGATGATCGTAGCGGGTTCTGCTGTGCCTGCACTCATTTGCTACCGGGTGTCCACGTGTTGGGGAAGTTATTTCCCGTGAGCGCTCACCACTGCTCCGCGTGTACTTCCCACCAGCTGAGGGTCCATCCAGGCTGATCGCAGCTGCCTGGACAATGTCCTGTGGTCCACCTGGGCAGTTTTGGGATGCACGGCTCCGCAGAGCCAGCATGGGGGCTTTGAGTGCAATTGCAGACCAATCTCACACAAGGCGATCCCTCTTTCCGTCCCTCTCTCCCCCATGCACGAGGAGCCTGAGGAGCAGCTTTAGGGCCACCACGTGAAGATCCAGAGAGGTCCCAGCTTGGACCCGCTGATCCTTCGCTGCAGCTGAAAAGGCTTCTAGGGCACTGGGCCCTCTGCAGAGGAGCGTTTTAGAGGGATGAAATTTTGCTGGGAAATGTGATGGCCCTTACTGTCTCCTCATTCAGACACACTCCCGTTGTCCAGAGCCTGCAGCTCTCCATCTGAGCTGGTCAACCAGAGACCTCTGTGGTCTGCTGAGAAAAACATACCCCACAAGAGTTATTTAGTCGGTGCCCTGCAGGCACCTATGTAAGTGGAGATGACTACTAATGTCCTGGTGTGCTGCTTCGTCCCCACAGGCCAGGACAAGAACAAGATCTCCTGGATCTTGAGAGGCAAAGCCCCCTTGGAAGGTGGGAAGACACTTTTCTGCTTGTTACTGGGCACACTGCTTTGGGGAGTTGATTCTCTTACCTGTCAGCAGCCTGAGCACTGTGGACGGTGCCAGACACCGTAGGTATTTTCCAGGGTCTGAAGGCCACTCGTCTGCTTTCCCGGTCTGTCCTCTTGCTCAGTTCATCTCCTCCATTTCTGGGGATGGCTGAAGCTCCCGTGTGCTGTCTTAGGAAATTCAGCTGCTTTTTCACCCTCAGGGTCCCGTCTCCCCGCCGTGCTTTCATTTCTTGAGTGGGATTTTTGAAACCATTGAATATGTGTCCTTGTGCTTGAAATCCCCCAGTTTATGACCCCACAGGGGATGCTCCATGCCAGGACTTGCTTTGCCCATTCTGGGTCCATCAACTGAATCAGCCTCCAGGGAGCTGAATCAAAGGGATCCTCAAAAAATTAACCCTTTCCCCTGTCACGCAGCCAGTTGGGACAGTCCCCACCGGAGAGCTGGACCAGGGCCAGATGGCGATCTTATTCTGCAGCTTTGTAATTGCTCCCTGCCTGACGCCACATCCCTGAGGAGTCAGTTTAAAGTGGTTTTTATTGTGTGGGGTTTTTTTTTCCCCCTAGCAATATCCTTGCTGTTGGTTTTCAAAAGCACGTGGGCAGTTGTCTGTGTGGCATCACGTTGGCTGCCCGTGTTTGAGCCTCCAGACCAGCTGCCAGACTCGTGCTGGTGCTCCTCGCCTGTGTCTGACTGCTCGGCACAGAGGAGCTGGCTGCCATGTGGTCCTTGGCATTTCTCCTCCTCTTCCTCCTCCCTGGTCCTCCTCACCCTGCCCAGCTCACCCTGCTGCTCCTGCCCACCTCCTCCATCTCTGCCCACGCGTGGTCTCCGAGACTCCAAGCCATCTATGGTAAAAGCAAGAACTGGCGAATCCAGGTCTTACCACGTGAGATGTGGGTCCTTCTCCTGCTGGCAAAGCTGCAGGGCCCTCCCGACATGGCTCTGCATCTGGCAGTCACGTCTGGGCTGGCTGGGGACGCTGCTGGACATGTGCCACAGGCTTTGTGCCTGCGGAGGTTTGTCTTCGGAGCGCCACGGCCAGACTTCAGGTGGGGCTCAGGAAAAACAACATGCACCCGAGCCCTGGCCTGAGGCCAATCTCCATCCCCAGCGCTTCCCCCAAGCACCCCGAATCCAAAGCCCTTTGCTACCTGGCGGCCCATTTGCTCTGCTCTCAGACCACCCTCCCCTGTTCCCTACCTCTCCCTGGCTTCATGGAGTCATTAATAAATGTATCATACTCCAATGCGAGGAGACAGCGGTGGAAACCCCTGTGTTGGGAAGGCATCACGCAGAGCCCCTCTCCACTTCCCTGCATGATCCTGTGGCGCTGGACTCAGTTATTTCCAGCTGCGGCTTTTGGAAACCTTTGGTGCTTTTGCCACTTTTAGCTCTGGCAGCCCAGTCACCGCTCCTGGCAGGGCTGCCGCTCCTCATTTTCTGGAAAAACCCTAAAATGCTCCAGAGTGTCAGAAGAACAGCCAGCTAAGGAAAAACAAAAAAAACAGAAAAACAAATCCCAGTCTTTTTCCAACCAAGCGACAGCGTTGTTTTTATTTTATAAAAAAACCCATATCTACTTTTTTCCTGGAGCAGACTGGCCCCTGCAAATGCACTCCCCATTGTGCCGAGCTCTGAAATAACTGCCCTTGTTAATGGAAATAAAGCCCTGGGAGAATCACTGGTTCCCGTCTCACCGTCCAGCCTGACGTGCTGCAGACCTCTGCGCCGGGCTACACGTCTTTGCTGTGGCAGCTCCTGTGTGCTTCAAACCTCGGCCATCCCGAGGGCTTTATCTTCAAAGGCTGGCATAAATCACAGGCAGCACATGGAGCAAACGCTGGCTGGGTTTGTCGGTGTGTCCTGGCGGCGTTTAACCTCTTCATCTGCGGGACGGACTGTGCTGGAGCCTTGGCCAGGGCATCCTGGGGCATCCTGGGGACTGCACTTGGGCGTGGGGGATTTGCCGGGCTCCAGCCCATCCTACCATGTGCAGGACAGGGAAATACAGCCCTTGGTTAAGCCAGCGATGCCCAGTCTAATTTATTTGGACATGGGAGTGATGAAGATCTGCATGTTCCAGGTCAGGAATACGAACAGTCACAGCCCTCGTTCATCTGTTTGAAATCCCTTGAATAGTTACTTGTTGTGTTTTTAAAATAACTTTTCACAAATCTTCCCCCAACCTCCTCCTGTCTCTCCAGAGGGGTGACTGGCAAACCCGGGGGCTGGCAGGGGGCATGCACCCCCTCCGGGTGTTGGAGCCAGGGCAGCTCTGGCCGGCAGAGCCAAGGCCGGTGGCTCCAGAGCTCCGGTCTGCAGTGGAGGTACCAGGATTTGTGCCGAGATGCCCCCCTAGGAGGGGAAGGGAGAGGAAAGGGAGGGTGGTCCCACTGAGGGACAGTGAAAGGCTCCTGCCTTCCACTGACCCTCCTGGGAAATGCCCCTTTCGTGGAGGCACAGGTCTGCAGTCTGTTTTCTGGGAATGTGCCCCATGAGCAGAGCTTTCTTCTGCTCTGCTGCTCCATCCAAACACCCCTCCACGCACAGCTCGCTGCGTGGATCCACCCCGAAGGGCCGGGGGACCCCTGCCCACCGCTGCCTGGGGCATTTCAGGGGCTGCCAGGGTCTTTCCCACTGAGCCGTGGCCTCATCCCACAGTGTCAGTGAGCGTGTCCGGGCTCCGCTCTCACCCCAGCTCCTGACCCTGGTGTGGGACCCCCGGCACTGGGCAGGGGATGGCTCAATCCCTGACTGACTCCTCCATGGGTGGCCCTACTTACGGGGTGCTATTTCAGACTCCTTTTTTTCAATAAACTAGTGAAATCCTCCAAAAGATGCAGAGTCAAACCGACCTCTGCCAATCTCCCTGGGGAAGGTGCCCTGGTTTGGGGCCGTGGCAGCTCCGGGGCACGGCTCTGGTTTCCTGTGAATGGAGCGAGCTCAGACAGGGCTTTTGCAGCCATCCCCAGCCGCGGGGGCTGACGCCGATCACGGAGCGCTGGCGTGTTTCACCGCTGTTCCGCCTCCTGCTCCCACAGCCTTATCAGTGCCCATGCTTCCTCCCATCTCGGCTCGTCCTGTCCTCCATCCCGCAGCCTCCCTTCCCAGCGAGACGGGGGGAAAGCTGGGCACGGAGCGAGCTTTGGGGGAGGCAGGGGCCAATGGTGGAGGGGTTGGGGTCAAGTGTTATCTCCCCTCAGGTCTCCAAAAGGGAGGTGTGCAGCTCCCCAGAGCATCAAATCACTGAATTTTCTGCAGGGGCTGTTTTCATTTTAGTTTGAGGGTTTACAGGTCACATTTTCCATGACTTTCTGCTAATCCAGGAGGCTGGAGACCCAGGAAGAGGGCAGGAATGGACCTACTTACTGCAGAGGTGTTGGACTGGATAACCTTTAACGGTCCCTTACAACCCAACACATTCTGCGATTCCATGATTCTACACCTGCTCCAAATGCTGGGGAAACCAACAGAAGTGCTGGGAGGTGGCACTGTGAGACACGGCTTTATCCCAGACTGACCAAGGTACGCAGGGATGTGTCATGGTGGGTTTTGACTCCCGAGTGAGGTGAAAGCCAAGGACAGACCTGCCCACAGGCTGCACAGTGGCACGTGCCACCATCCTGCTCCATGGGCACAAGCAGGGTCTTCACACCTTGCCCTGGAGCGGTGGGGCTGGCCCTTTCCTGGTGGACTGGTGTGATGAGTTTGGAAGTTCTCAAGCCTGAGTCATTCTCACACAGAGGTCTGTCACGGTCAGTGCTGAGGTCTTGAACACATGTTCTCCGTGAGCAGGTTTCTGTGCAGGCCACCAATCTTTTTTCTTGTCCTCCAGCCAAGGTTTTTGTGAGAACAAGTCGCATGGCCAAGGGCTGGAGCTGCTCCTGGGGTCTGCGTGGCCACGCGCTGGAGGGCTCACTGTGGGCCTGTAGGAGCAGCTTCTGGTGATTTCACTTGAAAATTGAAGAGAAAGTGTCAAATTCACTTGACAGTTTAATTTCTCAATGTAAGGGGTGGACAAAGAGAGAGAGCAGGGATGGCTGTTTTCAGCACGGTTGCCCCTGTTTCGAGGGTGGCTTTGGGGAGGAGGAGACCTGGGTGGCTCTGTCACCTCTGCACGCCCAGCCAGCGCCAGGATGTGTCTCCCCTACCCCTCCGGTCATGCCTGACCCTTCTGAAGCAGTTGGGATCTTCCCAGGAGCAGTTTCTAGTTTGGGACTGGATCCAGTCCGTTGCAGCGTGTTTCTTAGAGATCAGCCCAGCTTCTGTTTTAGTCATTTCCCCGGCGGCATCACTCCTGCCTTCCAGCTCATCCCCTGCCGCCTTCACTTCACACATTCTCATTTCTGCAGTCCAGGATCCCTTCAGCTCCTCCAACAACCACGTAAAGGGCTGGTGCGTGGGTGGGGGAAAACGACAATGACGGGGCATTCGATGGAAACGCACGAGGGTAAAGGGCTGAACCTGCTGGGTCACCTCCCGCGCTCCTGTCCCCAGGTGACGAGGCTCCTCCTGGACATGATCCAGGTTGATGTCACTCTAAATGCCCAAACCCTTCCCCTCCTTTGACTGTGCCCTTGGGGTGGCTGGTATAGGGCAGGATTGCTCCAAAGGTGGAAAAAAGCAGAGGTCAACACTGGCATGAGACTTAGCTGCTGTCATCCAGGGCTGGGCAGGGAAGGGAGCGGCAGCTCTATCAGGTCCTAGGTGGTGACACCGTGGGATGAGTCACAAGAGGCATGGCATGCCCAGGTTCACAGGGGTTTGGTGATTCAGCTCCAGGAGTCTCTATTGCACTGCCTCCTGCCACACGACCAGGAGACGTGACATGGAAGTGTCCCTTGACCTGCAGAAGACCGTCAGCAAAACCACAGCCAGATCAGCACGGTGGTGCCTGCAGGATGGGCCTCAGCCAGGGCTGAGGGCAAGGACTTTCACCAGGTTCTCAGCGAGGATGCCGATAACTCCCAGATGGATCCTATTGCAGGTCATCTCCTGACCACCCTTCAGTGGAAAGCACTGATTGGGGGCTGTTTCTCCTTAAAATAATGGGCTATAAAGTGGTGTGATGCCTGGCAGTAAGGTTGTATAGGGTCTGAGCCCAAGGTCAGTGGTTCTGAGCAAGTCTCAGCCCTCTGACAGCCTTCATGAGGTGTCCCAGGGGATGTGTCCTGAGTGGGGTTTTGCTGTGTTGGTACCAGTACCTCCTCCTAGGGCCCCAGGAGGCTCCCAGGGGGAGCCTTTTTTGGTCAGCATGTGGGAGCATTTGGTGAGATTTGGAAGACCGTGTCCTTACCTGATGGAGGAGTCTTTGTGAACCACGCACAGAACAGCACCTTGGCTGGTAGGTTGGAAGAAAAGGGTGTGGGGCTTTCTCAGCTGTTTATTGAACCACCAAGAGCCTGAGGGAGCCTCATGGTTACAGCGGGGAGAGGTCAATTCTGCACCCTGCTCCAGGGACTTCCAGCATCTTGTGTGCAGCCCACACTGGAAAGTGTTTGGCAGCGTGCTGGCCCAGCTCTGTGAAAGGGAATGTGCTGCATGTCCTCCTCCATGGCCCTGTGCTTCAGGAGAAGCAGCTGAAAGGGGCCTCTCCAAACATAGGTGACAGCCATTTGATCCAGCAGTGCGGGCAGGAGATGATGGTGTGTGCTGCCTCCTCATCTTGGACCTGCATGGGACTGATCCGACAAGTCTGAGAGATGCTGGGAATCACAGGTGGTGTAATCCCCAAGAACCCCTTTAAGCACCAGTGAAGCAGCAGGACATGGCAATGCTGTAAGCTGTGCTGTGGTGCAGGCATGGTCCCAGAGCAATTCCCACTTAGACCCGTTAGCCCACAGGAGACCTGAGCCCATCTCTGTTGACACCCTGTTCCTCCCACCATCCCTCCATCTGCTCTCTCCTCCACTTTCCACTTGTTGCTGGGGGTGCTGCTGCCTCTGTCCTCTCTAATACCTCTCCTGGAGTACATGGACTTCTTGTCCTGGGGCTGTTCCTGCAGCCTGCTCCCAACCAGCTCAATTTCTTGGCTTTTTCTGGAAAGGCAAACCAGGCTGGTGGCTTCCAGGGGGTTTCTGCAGGGTGGAGACTTCACTGCATCGTTTTCTCAGATTCTGCTGATGGCAGGTCTCAAAGCCTTTGGAGGTCAGGTTTGTGTTTGTTACCAAAGCAACCCCCGGCAGGCTGAGCAGCCCTGCTTGTCTCTGGCCACATCTGTCTGACATCTGTTTCCAGGCAGCCTGTACCTGCGGGGCTCTGCTCTGCAGGGTCCCCTTCGGAGGGGGGGTACCCGGGTGGGAAGCCGACTAATGGCTCTTGCATTTGATTCCCTCTCTGCCTCAAGGGTTGGACCAGCTTCTGGAAAGTGAATTTACAGAGGGCGGCTGAACTCAAGGTAACTAACCTCGGTGCGGGCAAAGGGAGTGGGACGGCGCTGGCCTCACATAGCCAGGTTCAAACAACAGGGTCTGCAACAGCAGAGCTGCTGCTGCCCAGAAATTACATGCAGTCAGCTCAGAGACTTGTACCAGGCTTCTGGGTTTCCATGTCAATCCGTTCTCGAGACCCTGGAGCTCCCTTTGCAGCACATTCCAAAGGAAATAACCTTGAGCTTTGCAGCTAAGCTCCAGCTAGGCACAAAATGAAAGTCACGCTTGGGCAAGAGGCCAGCACAAGGCTCCGGAGCACCCTCTGATGCTAACCCAGCACATGCATGGGAGATGACTGGGAAACAGCCCTGGGAGTTTGGGTCTGTTTGTGGCTGGGACCTTGTGGGAAAGTTCCCTGTAGTTTCTTGACTTGCAGCAGTTTTCCAAAAGAGCTTGCAGGCAGCACATGCCATTGTGCACATGGAGGGACCAAATAAAGCCTGGCCCTGTGTCTGCAGGGGAGGAAACAGCCCCATTCCTCTCGCTGTTTCAGTTCCCAACAGTATGGAAGTGATTTAAAGCACATGCCACCAGCTGCCGAGGCCGACTGCTGTGGGAGCTGGGGCTTGCCTTGCTCCTGCATCCAGGCAGGGCTGCCTCTGCCTCGATGGATGCCTCTGCAAGCTGGCAGGGAGAGTCTCCTTTGGCCCATGGCAGAGCCTGCAAGTGAGGGTGCTGCGGTGGGACTGGCCTTGCCAAGCGTCTCCTGTCTCATGCACTGGAGTCCTCTCCAGTGGCCCCACTGCTCTGGGCTGTATCAGAATCGTAGAATGGTTCGGGTTGGAAGGGACCTTGAAGATCATCCAGTGACACCCCCTTTTCTGGGCAGGGATGTGCCCCACCATCCCATGTTGCTCCAAGCCCCATCCAACCTGGCCTTGAACCCCTCCAGGGATGGGGCAGCTACAGCTTCTCTGGGCAACCTGGGCCAGGGGCTCACCCCCCTCACAGCAAAGGATTTCTTCCTAATATCTCATCTAAATCCCCCCTCTTCCAGTTTAAACCATTGCCCCTTGTCCTATCACTACCTTCCCTTGCCAACAGCTCCTCCCCAGCTTTCCTGGAGACCCTTTAGGGACTGGAAGGAGCTGGAAGGTCTCCCCAGAGCCTTCTCCAGGCTGAACCCCCCCAGCTCTCCCAGCCTGTCCCCACAGCAGAGGGGCTCCAGCCCTCCCAGCATCTCCGGGGCCTCCTCTGGCCCCATTCCAACAGCTCTGTCTCTCCTGTGCTGAGGCCCCAGCGCCGGAGGCAGCACTGCAGGGGGGTCTCCCCAGAGCGGAGCAGAGGGGCAGAATCCCCCCGTCACCCTGCTGGCCACACTGCAGGGGATGCAGCCCAGGCAGGACTGCAGTGCCCAGAATGGTTGTACACCTCCATCCTGAGAGATGGAGCTGGTTCCTGGCTTGCCAGAGCAAACAGAGATGTGTAAACCCTATTGGGCAGGTGAGAAAATTTCTCTGGGCTGGATCTCTGCGCTGTGTAACCCAGCAGGGCTGCAGGCAGGAGGAGGAGGAGGAGGGCTGAGCTGCCTGTCCTGCATGCCCTGTCCCACCTCGCTGGGGCTGCTTGGTCAGGTTGAATCTCTGGGATATGGTCACCTTTCATGCTAGCTTTGAAACAGCAACATTTCTGGTGGTGAGCAGTTCTTCAGCTATGTCCACATGCTCTGGATATGCCCAGTGCCAAATTGGATTTACTGTGAGGGGTGCAGAAGAAAAGACTTCTAACAATGGCTCTTGGGGAGGAACAAATGTGTTATTCACGGCCACTTTCAGAGGAGGATTCTGCAGATACTTCCCAAGGGTGGAAGTTTTCTAATAGCTATGTTTCGAAGAGGTGCTTGGATGTGATGTGAGCCTGTCTTTGAACCGGAGCAGGAGAACCACTGCAAAGGAACAATTACAAATTTTTAACACCAGAAACTCAGGGGATGGAGAAAAAAATTACCCTCAGTTTTCTTGGACCCTATCCCAACTCATGAGGATTCACTGGAACCATCCAGAACAATTAATTCTGCATTTCTCCCGAACACACTGGATGTTCCCTTCTTCCGCAGAGAGTGCAGAAGATAAGAGCTGTGACCTGGCACCGGTTCTGGGAGCTGAGGAATTTCTAACCTCATTTTCTGATAAGAGCCCTGACAAAGCCTTCCCTGGGATGGTTTGAAACAGTCTGTTTTCCTGTGTACTGTGCAAGGTCAAGTAGTTTAGCAAGGACCACCCTGCATTTATGCTGAATGGACAGAAATAACCATGGGAAACAAGGCCATGGCATTGCAGACCCTGCAACTCATGGCAGGGAAGGGGCTCCCTCCTTGCAGTTTGAGCAATATGCAGGTCCTGCTCACCCAGGAGAAGCAGAGGGAAGGAAGGGCCTTTGGAGATGTAGAACTGCTGAATGAAACGTGCACATTGTCCCTCTGCAAGGGGAAGGGACTGCCACCCCATGGGCTGGTGTCACCCACCTGGGCCACCAGAAACTGGCTCCCTTGTGTCTGGAGTTGAGCAATATTTGCTGGCTTTAGGCTTGATTAGAACCTGGAAACTGCAGAGTAACCGTCCCTTCCCCCAGGATTTCATAAACAAATCCAGCATTTGCATTTACACAAAGGGAACAAGCCTGCTGCCCGGAGCAGGCTGAGGAAGGGGAGTTAGCTGGCCGAGCGGAGCTGGCTGCGTGCCCTCTGCTGCGCACCGATAGCCCAGCCTCCAGCCCCAGCCTCTCGTGCCTGCCGCATCAGCGCTAGCGTGATTGGGCTCAGTCCAGCAAACTGACTCCATTACTTATTCCTTAAAGTAGCATCTTCAAAGATGCCCTGTCTGCACACAGCTGCGTTGCGGGGCTGAGCTGGCCGCTCTGTGCTCTCCGTTGGGTTTCCTGGGGGCAGATGGCTCGTGTAGGGCATTGCAATGACCCCGATATTAGGACAAGTCGTGCGCTCCAGGCGTATGCCGAGTGGCAAGAGATGCCTGGACTGGATGTCAGGGGAAAATCCTTCCTGCTGCAAGACACAGAAGGGAGAACCTAGAACAGGCAGGAACAGCAGGACGCTCCAGGGTCATGCATCATCCCGTGTGCTGTGGTACCATTCAAAGGTGTTGGAAAAACACCACTGGTCCAGCAGCTAGGCCTGTTGCATCCTGGAAAGTGTGGTTTCCACCCATTTGTGCCTGCCCATCCATCTGAAAAAGTCTTTGCATCTCCAGAGGCCTGGCTATTTGGTGGGAACTTGTGCAGAAGAGGACAGGGAGGGGCAAGAGGAGAACATGTGTGCCGAACAAACAGGCATCCACATGAGAGGCTGCAAAGACTGGGTCAACCCTGCTGAGTGCTGGCTGATGAAAACTGCAAGGGGCAAAATGCAGCGCAACACCTGGGTCCCCAGGAGCAGGCCTGTGAGGTTTGCGAAAGGGGCTTTGGCACCCGCAGTGCTTTCTGCTGCACACAGGCTGCTTTTTTAGGAGCTGATCCAGTAAAACTCTTGAGCACAGAGGTATCATTGAGTTCAGAGGGACTGTGCACCTCCTTAAAGGAGGTACTTGTGTGTTTGAGGCTACAGATCCATGTAAATTTGTTGGATGAGGGGCTTAGGGTGTAACACAGACGGCAGGATACTGAAATGCTTCAGGGCTGAGATCACTCTTGGCCCTGTGAAACGACTGCAGAAGATTTATTGACATTTATCTTCATTGCTGCAGAAAAATGAGTGGTGTGTTTGGGCCAGAAAGCAAAAATCAGGCTCTTGGAAAAGCAACACAAAGTGTTTCCAAAGCTGCCGTGTACTTTAACGAAGAGTTTCCCCCACCCCGACCCATGCAATGCTCCTGCAGTAAAGCCCCAGCTGCGCAGCTGGGGGGTGCGTGAGCAGGACCGCGGGAGCTGTGTCTGGAGTCAGGGCTGCCCAGGGGGGCCAAGGCTGGCTCAGATGTGCCTCTTCCCCGAAGGCTGCTGTGGGGCATGGAGATCCTTCCCCTGCAGAGGAGGGGTCAGGAGACCCCATCCGAGGCTGCCCTGGCAGGGGGAGTCACACTGGGCTTCCCGGTTTGCTATGAAGAGTTCAGGTCTTGCCCTTCTTGGGGATGGACCTGGGCAGAGCATCACCAGCAGCATGTCCTGGGCAATGTCTGTCCTACAATGCCAGGATTCAGGGCAGCTGAGAGGCTTTTGGCCTTGTGATGTGATGACTGTAAAGTATAGACAGTTAAATAGCATAAAGGAACAGCTGGGAAAATTTGAGGGGGGGAAAGGGGAGCGGAGAGCGGTCCACAGGGCTTTAGTTGATGGGAGGCCACAACTGTTGTCTGTACTATTTGTAGGATGCTCCCTAGACTTGGAGGGGGGGTGAAGGGCGCCTCTGAGACCTCCCTGGACATGGATGGTGGTTCCTCATTCTCCTTCCTGATGGGTGTGGAGCAGGGCTGGAACCTGCTCCCATGCCCACTGGTGCTGGGAAGGCTGAGGGCTGGTGGTGAGGTTGACTGGTGATGAGGAAATGCTGGACCTCATGCTGGGAGGCCCTCTGTGGAGCAGAGAGTTCCCCAAGGCTGGGGTGCTATGGGAGATCATAGTATCATAGAACAGTTTGAGTTGGAAGGGATCTTTGAAGACCGCCTAGTCTAGACCCCCCTGCCATGGGCAGGGACAACTTCAACTAGATCAGGTTGCTCAGAGCCTCATCCAGCCTGGCCTTGGATGTCTCCAGGCATGGGGCATCTGTCACCTCTCTGGACAACCTGGGCCAGTGTCTCACCTCCCTCAGTGTAAAACAAATTGCTTCCTTATATCTAGTCTAAATCTTCCCTCTTTTAGGTTAAACCCATTGCCCCTTGTCCTGTTGCAACATGCCCTCATAAACCGGAGGAGGTGGATACAAGGAGGGTGGCTCGGTGTGTCCTACATGGCCACTTTGGCCTCCGAGGGCCCATCCTGCATCTGAGCAGCAGAAAAAGCATCTGGGTTATTTAGAAGGCATTTTGCCTGAGTGCTCTGGAATAGCCAACCAAACCGCAGTGGGCGATGCAGCCTGCTTGGCTGGAGGCTGTTCCTACCACGCTGGTCTCCCTGGGCTGTCCTCCCTGTCTGCAGGCTGGGGTCTGAACAGCCCCCGAAACGTGAGACCCCACCCCAGAGACTGCCAAACACCAGGCTCTGAGGAGAGCCCACGCTGATCTTGGGTAGAAAGCCCTGCGATGCCTGTCCATGCCTTCCTTCTGCTCCACACCAACTGTGGCTTTTGCAAGGGAAACCTCTGGGAAGCCGAAATGTGCTGCTGAGGGGGTATCTGTGCCCCAGAGCCAAGGGGACAAAGGGTTTTTTTCTCCAAGGACGCACCACTCCAGGCTTGATATCCTTAGCAAACATCTGGAGATGCTCTTGAAGTGTGGTCTGTTGCTTCTGCATGTCTGAGCGCTTTGCTAATGCCCTTTGCTGCTCTTGCGATGTCTCGTTGCTGCTTGCTCCAAGGCATATTTTTAGCATGGAGCTGCATCTGGTCTGGCCGCGGCTCTCCTTGTGAGTCCTCCAGCGCAGATAAGGGAGCAGAGAGGAAACAATCGTGGCCTCAGCTATTTTTGGCTATGAGAAGATCCTTATTAACAGCATGACTTTTTAATAAACAAAATACCCCTTCATTCAAGGCGAAGGGGAAACAATCGGTCCATTTATCCCCTGCACTAACGAGGCTGCAGAAAAGGAGCTAATGGGAGCTCAGTTGACTAAGCAGAGAAGGGGCTGCAGAACAACAGAGCTATTCTGGGAAGGGCAGGAAAGGCTGCCGGGATGGGAGGCTGAGCTTCCTCTGCATCCTGGGGCCTGTTCCCATCCGCCGGTGCTGTCTCCCCGGCCAGCTGGGAGAAGGCAGAGCCATGGGTGCCTGTGGGTGGGAGCCCACCCAGCCCACACCCCCTAATTTCTTGCTCTAAGTGGTCTGGGGGACATGCAGCCCCTCTGGGTCTCTTCCCCACGCTGGCACAGCGTGGGCCGGAGGCTGGAGCCACCAGCAGTGCTGCTGATGGCTGTGTGGGTCTGCAGGCATCTCCCCGCACTGGAGGATCTCTGCCATCCCATGCTTCATTCAGGGCTGGCTGTTGGCATGGAGAGCCCCTTGGAGCATCCTGCCTGTGCGCCCAGACCCAGTCCCCCCAGTACAACCTGCAGACTGGGAATGAGTGACCTGCCCGTGGGGTCAAGCAGAGCTCATCTCTGACCTCTGCGGCTCTGCCCTGGCTTGGCTGGACCTCAGTCCCTGCCCGTGTAGAGATCCTTGTCCCTTTGGATGTCCTGCAGCAATCTGTGGTGGGAGCAAAGGCACCTGAGATGAAGGAAGGGCCCAGCTCCCAAGCCTGATGCTGAGACAGAAGTGGACAGTGCTTTTTTGGAGACTGGAGAGCACAAACCATTCCTTTGGGGTCCCACAAGTCCAGCAGGACATGCACCCTGGACCTAACTGGTGGGGCCGGTCAGGGCTTTCTTGGTCCCTCTAAACCAAGGGTACCACCATGTCTGTGCTGGAGGGATGGAATTTAGATCCTCTTGGGTTCTCCTTTTCTTGCTGATGGCTCCCGGAGCAGAGCCCTGCGCAGGGCATGGTGGCGCGGGCGCAGGGAGCTGGGGGTGCCCTCTGGTGACAGCACACCCTGTCGGGGACCAGCCCCTGGAGCGAGGTGTGGGAGCTGTGGCTGCAATGCCAGCCGTGGTGACGGTGTGGCAGGAAGGGTGGCAGGTTGTCTCCCTGCCCCTCGCTGCTGCCTGGGACTTGGGCTGCGATTTCAGACTGATGTGCATGCACTGATTTGAAGCCTGCGGGCTGGCACAGCGGGAGAGCAGCAGCTCCCGTGTCTCCCTTCCTACCTGTGCCAGACCCAGACCTTCCCTGAGCCCTCTGCCAGGAGGGACTGCTCCAGCTCACGCTGGCTGCTCTACACGCCCCGTAGGGCAGCAGAGACCTCCTGCAGAAATCCCCCTGGGACGCGGTTTGGGGAGATTTAGGCTCTGCAGTAAGAGGAGCCAAAGGAGGCTGGGTGGCTGCTGGGTGGGAGGGGGCACAGGGATGTCAACCAGGAAAGGGCTGATGGAGGACAGGACCTCCTACACCACTGCCACTCACGGGGGGCTGCCCTTAAACACTGGGGCAGCTAAACATTATTTTCTGGCACTTCTGTCAAAGCAGATTGGATTCTGGAAAGCAAGAGTGCAGCCAGGCTCAGGGCAGGCAGAACCACTGCATCGCTGTGCTTGCTTGCCTTGGTTATCTGGAGATTTTAGGATACCCTGTGGTTTTTCTTTTCTGCACTCCACAAGGGAGGTTGGCTCACCGGGGAGTGGCTCATGGGGGAAACAAAAGATGAGGACATCTGATAAATGTGTTTAATGGTGAGGAGCCCCAGTTCTGAGACTAGTCTGAGTGGTCCTTGTTAAATCCTCAGGAGATGCCTTTTTGTCAGTCCTGACTCAAGATGTCGCGGGGCATTGGCTCTTGGCCCCAGGAGCCAGAGAGCAGGAGATGGGGGTCTCTGCTCCCAGCATCAAACTCAGGTCTCGGCTGAGCTGCTCGACTCTTTCCTGTGCAGTTGGCCAGTGTTGAAAGAGGAATAAAGTCTCCTCTGGAGAGATATGGCAGGTTTGTTTATAAACATTTTCAAGTGCTCCAAGCTCTGCACATGAAAGAGGCTGTTAAAGTGCGAAGCATAGTCTTCTTGTAGATGCATTAACTGTTTGTCTGATATAAAGCTCAATTTACCCTGCCACGTGGAGTTTCACAGCTCATTTTGATTGCTCTGAAAGCTAATCATTGCAGTCGGAAGGACATACAATCTGCTGCAGCAGAGCGATGCGCTGCAGAAACAAGCCTCTTCCTTGAGATCTCAGTTCAGCAGCAGTGCCCAGAGATGGCTGTGTTTCCTGGGAAAGGGTGCACCTTGGAATAAGAAAGACAGCCAGACAGGATGATAAAACCAGGTTTTTCTCGCATTTACATGTCATAAATGGGCCTGTGGGGCCTGTGGGCTGCATGGACTCATGGTCAAGTTGTCTGACTTGACATAGGCTCGGCATCTTTGCTGGAGGAGCAGATAGACCCCAGACTCACAGACAAGGATCCATGGCAGTGCAGGACCATCTCTCAGGAGTCCTTAGCTGTGTCATCCAACTTCTTCAGGCGTTTTCCATGTGCTGGTAAAGCTGCTTCTGCTGTTTGGGTCAGGACAGCTCTTCCAGCGGCGACCTCCTCCCACGTGATGTCTGTGTGACATCTCCAGTGAAAGCTGGGGTCTGCCGCAGTGCTTGGAGGAACAGGAGAGAGCAACAGAGAGTTCAAGTAGGGCCCAAATTGTTATCTGTTTGCATCTGTTTAGTCCTGTGCTATTCTGGGAGTCTTAGATGTGGTCAGGGCTCCGGAGGAGGTGGGGAGAGCTGGCAGGCAGACAAGCATGACTGGAGCTCTGGGGACGTAATTTCCAATCAAGTGATCCCCCGCAAGCTGGGTAAACATCCTTTGATTTGAGCTATGCTCCAGCAGACAAAGAGATCCTGTCCTTGTGCTGTACTGGCTCAGCAGGTCCCAGCACCATTGCGCCGTTGTTCAAGTTCCAGCTCAACCCAAATCCAAGCCTCCCTGTACGATCCACAAAAATAATCCCGATGGAATCAAAGCAGCTAGGTTAGCTCTAGAGGGAAGGGAGGTTTTTCTTGTTTTTCTCCCAAAAGAGTGATGACTGCGGCAATGGCTTTCAGAAACATGGTGGTGGTGCTACAGTGCTGTGAGACCGCAGCCCCGCGGCACAAATCTTGTGGCTGCTCACCTCTGGAAGAGCAGATGTTTCCCGTCAGAGGTGGGATGGTGGCTTGGGTGCTCCTGTGCTTCTCCAGGACAGAGTTTTCTCCGGGTCCTGGCTCCAGTGTCCCCTGATCTGAAGTCTCTCAGGGTGCCGTGTGAGAGCTGGGGAAACCCGAGTTGTCCCCCATGCTGGGGCTCTGATTTTGACTGGCTGAGACCCTGCCCAGAGGTTCCTGTGTCAGTCCTGATGGTCAGGCTGTCCAGAGCTACCTCCTGTTTTTTTAAGGTGACCCATGGCCATGAGGATAAGGACAAGCTCTATTTCCTGCATTTTGCCTTCAGCTGGGGATATTTGTGCTTGAACGTGCCCTTGTACCAGACTGTTTCGCCCTGTGGATGTTTCTGTTCCTTCTCTCTGCGCTCCCACCGCGCTGGCTGACCTTCAGCCCCAGCTGAGGAGGAAGCTGTGCAGCGTAATGCAAAATACCAGGTGGGAAATCAGACCGGGATAGGAAAAATACCACTGCCCTGTCCTTGGGGGAGCGGAGTAACACACTCCTTCCTCTGAGACCCTGGCAAGAGGCCACCTCTGCGGAAAGGAAAATATGCTGTACATCCATGTCCAGGGTGAGACCTTGGGTGATGATACAGCTACTGGAGATCAAACGTCCTGCAGTTAGGGCTAATGGCTCGGGCATCACTCCCCATGGGAGAGGCGAACACCCTTACAGGACAGGGTCTTGCCTGGCATCAAAATGACCCATCATTTGCTCCTCCTGCAGCTTCCAGGCCTGAGGATTTTTAGACCAGGAGGGACCAGCAGTTGCACAGATTGGGCTCTTCCAAAGTGAGCCTTCAGCAACTCCTCCCTTGCAGCACCTAGGACATGCCTGCTACAAAGACCTTGGTGCTATGGCTCCAGATGACCACCCTACATCTGGTCTGGTCACTTTAGGTACTGTCCCTGGATACGATTATCTGGTGAGATGGATCCAGGCCAGGGCTTAGCTTGTGGCCCTAACACTGGGGCTTAGCATGGGGTTCATGCACATAAACATTGGCATCTGGTGCCTTCAGAGGTGACTTGGATTGTCCTACCTGACTTCCATCTTCAGATCTGCAAGAGCCTTGGGATGGGTCATGGGTGCTTTAGCTACCCTAATGTGTCTAAAACAGCACTGGGTGCCCATGTTCTTCATGTAGAGAGCCCGTGGTTTGACAAAAGGAAAGCTGGAGAGGTTTAAATCAAGGAAAGTCAGAATCTGTAGGGTAACATCAAGGTGGCTTGGTCCCTCCAGTTTGTTCTGCCTCACTCAGGAGAGGAAGGGCGCTCCTAGAATAAATGGGCAATAAACTTAAAACAAAGGAGAGGAAATATTTCTTCACTCAGCGTGTGCATAGCCTGAGGAATTTACTGCAGAGGAGGCCAGTGATGGATGCTGTCTTTGGATTGAAAAGGAGTTTGGAGACATTAATGTGGCACTTCTGGTCCCACAGACTCCCAGAGTCTCTAATCCCAGAGGGTTAATGCGTCTCCTGGCTGTGACCAGGAAAGCAGACGTCTCTGGGAGCCCCACAGCACTCGATGACCGGATGGGAGCGAAGCATCATTTCTCTGCAGACTGACGCGTCAGCTGGTGTCACAGCATCCCTCCAGAGGGTCAGAGGCTCTCATCCCACTGTCTCCAGAGAGTGGGAGATTGCTGTCATGGCCATCTGGAGCCATCTGGAACAGTCCTGCTTGCAAGAGTGCACGAAGCACAGCTGCTGAGTTATGGGTTTTCTATGAAAGGTGGGGGCCAAAGTGGGGAAAGCTGTGAGGTGGAGTATCAACGTGGTCACTCGGGTGGAGAGGGACATTTCCAACCAGCTTGTTGATAGGAAAGTGTGAGGGTGGTCGATAGCCAGATACGTGGAGGTAAGGAGCAGTGTTAGAAACGTATAGTTAATTGAGGAAAAAAGATATCCCTTGGGGAAGTGGGTAGGTGGTTCCTGGGTCTTCATTCAGATTCATCTCAGAAAAGGGAACTTATATAAAGGCAAGAGAGAGATCTTAGTCCTGGGTCCTGCTCAGTGACTGTGAGCTTGAGAGCAGAAAGCCTGCGCAGGAGACTTGGCCGTGTGCTCAGGCATCGCAGGGCCAGTGGAGAGCAGAGAATGAGAGAAGCCTTTGGCTCATCTTGGTAGAGCCGAGCCTGGTTTCCGTTCGTTCCTATCTCTCTTTATACCATTTGTGAATGTGTTGCTCCTGTTTGACTCTTGAGAACAGATAGTTGCTTGCACCATAAGCCTGGTTTGTGTCACTGGTAGCTTCCCAGCTGGCTGCCAGACCGTGAGTCATTCCATCCCCCTGGGCACAGCGATCCCTAAAATCAGGGACTGGGCCTCTCCTGCAGCACCGGGAGGCCGAAGCTGCCTATCAGCGGGGGGCACAAACTGTGCCCAACCTCTGCTTTGGGAGCCCAGATCCCAGTGCTGCGCAGGAAGGGTGCTGGGATGGGAGAGCTGCCTGAGCTGCAGTGCGGGAGCAGGGCAGCAGCGTGCTTTGGTCTTGCTCAGGGCTTTGGATTCCCCCTGTGAAAGCCTTTTGGAAGCATTTTAGGGATGGGAAGCAGTGAGCCCCAGGAGCATAGGACACAGTCAGTGCAAAAGCAGCCAGGCCTTGGCAGGATCCTGGTCTTAAGCATTTTGTGCCACTCCAGCACTGTATGAACAGAGTTAGAATTTCAAATTTTCCAACACTTCGCACCAATCCATCACCTTTCGAGGGCACCAATCCGTCCTTGCACTAATCCATCTACCTTTTGAGGGCATCTGTCTCCTTGTGAGCAAGGAGAAAATTTTAGCAGCCCCTTCATGCTTTCTCCCATGTGTCGTGAGGGCAGATCTTTCTCTGCCATCACAAACCAAAAAATGGCAGCTCTGATGAGGGATCAAGCTGAGACTGCCATGCAGCAACTTGTCCTCATATTGGTGCCGCCTTCTCCACTTCCAAATGGAGGCATAATGCAAGTAAAGGCACGAATGCTGAGGATTCCCTCAGATACTTTAATATCCATAAAACATTAACACTATTATCCACAGAAGAGAGTGTGGATGTTGTAGATCATAAGGCACCAATTGTGAGCATCGTAATGACAACCAGTGCTTTTTCATTTGGCTTTCTGGGTGCAATATGCCAGATAACCCCCCCGCAGCATCGCAGCAGGGTGACAGAGCCAGCTACTGCGACGGCTGAGTTCAAAGGAAGGGGTTTCACTGTGTTCTTGTGCTGGGCTAGAGGTTTGATAAAGGGTTTGCCATTAAAAACTGTATTTCTTGCGCCATACAGCAGCTGGGGTGGTGCAGGGATGCCACTTCTCATCCATTTGCCGTGTAGTTTGTTAGATTGTACAGCAGGCCCAGGCTTTTTATATAAACCTGCCTCCTTTTTATATAAAGCTGCCTCCTTGACAGTGTATTTTGGGTCCAAGTTTGCTCAGCCCCAAACGAGCAGCTCTCTGGACCATGCTTAGAGCTGAGTTTCTAAGCATATAACTTTTAACACACGGAGAAAGCCCCTTTCATGTGTCTCCATTCACTTACTGCTGCTCTGCCAATTAAAACTAAATGAAAACCGTCATGCCATAAAATCTGGGAAACATCCAGAAGACGAATTATGAAATCATTTCCTCTTGATGTAAGTAAGTAATCAATCTCTCTCAGTGAAACTACTTGTAATTTTTATATAATTACACTGCTTTTCATGATGCTAACTAATGATCCACAGCATGTTTCCTACCATGACTCTGACTTACTATTGCTTTTGATGTGGGAATCTTTTCTATTTCTTTTGAAAATGAATAAGTATAATTCCATGGTTGGTTTGATACAGATTCTAAATGTTTATGTATTTCAAAAGCAGTACTTTGTTTTTCCTAAACTTTATATCATTGCAAATCATAATCTCCCTCATATACAGCCCTTCACTCTGTTTCTACACAGGGATGGTCACTTCTGTCTTATTTCTTCCCCAGTGACTAGTTCAGAATATCTCTGTCAGCTACTGATAAAGCTGAAATAATAAACCCCTAATCTAGTTATTACATTTTAACACCACAGAAGATCGTGTAAGAGCAGCAGTAACACATCAGCACTCCGAATTCAACCCCTGGCCTCTGGGGAGGTTATTTCCTCAAAATTATTGGGCAGCAAGTTGTGGAGGAAAAGAGAAGTGACTCAGAGCTGAGCATCTCTCAGGCTGGAGCGCAGGATCTGGGCTGGCCGGGGGGGTTCTCCCAACGCCCTGATAGCGCAGGGTGGGAGCCAGGGGGTTTCTCCTCGGTGCTTTCTAACCTCAGAGCTTGATTCGAGAGCCAAGGTAGGGCATTGCATGGGGATTCAGTCAGTACTTTGTATGGTATTTAGAAAGATGATGTCCCAGACTGCTGGTAGCATTTACTTCCAATTAATAAATGCAGATTTTTATGCTGCTTTGCTCCCCAGCACCTCTTTTACCTGGGACTTCCTGGGTGTAATTTCTGCCTTTTTTCTAGAGGCAGAGGAGAAAGGCTTTAGTTTCAGCCTCTTTCCTCTGCTGAGATCAGCCGGAGGCTGAGATGAAGGAAAAAGAGAGAGCTGGGGAAGGAAGAAAGATGGCAAATGGGTGAAATTATAACTTATGTCTCTGGAGCAAAGGCACAGGGGCCACTCTGAGGGAGCTGGGAAAAGAAGAAAGCTGAACCTGACCAGAAATTATAACTGTTGATATACAACAGGAGCCAAAAATAAAGATTATTATTATTATTATTATTATCATCATCATCATCAATCAAACCTTGCCAGCCCTAGCGATAAGCACCCTGGCCCCGCAGCTGCGATTGCGTGCGTTGTGGACTGTGCCAAACAGTCTTCCCTCCAAATCTCTACACGATGCCCTTGAGCAGCCCTTGAGGTCAGCCTTGGCCTGGCTTCCAGGTTTGGGGACGGTCCCTCCGCTCTGCCCAGCAACTCCAGCCCTGAGGCTGCATCTCAGCACCAAGGGGCATCTCATACCTGAGTGCTCAACCCTCTGCAGGAAGCCCGGCATTTCTGGGTCCATTTGTGGTGGTCCTTTTCTTCCAGCTTCTGGCAGCCTGTCTCCACGCTTCCTCCAAATAATTCCTACTCTTCATCCTCTTTGCAATTTATTCCAGGACTCTGGTCTGTGGTTTGAGTTTCTTGTTGCCTTACACAAGTCCCGCAGTTCAGAAAAGCTGCTCTGCCCCAAGATGGAGCGTAGAAGCTCATGCCCCACGTCTCTGTGTTTTTCAGGCCAAGATATGATTTTAACCCATAATGACTTTAACTCAGAAGAGGTGATTACCTCACTTTATTCAGTGGTGGTGGGGCATCCCCTTGGGTACTGTGTGCAGTGCTGGGCCCCCCAATTTAAAAAGGAAGTGAAGGTCCTTGGACGCATCCAGAGGAGGGCAAACAAGCTGGTGATGGGGCTGGGGGACACGTCCCGTGAGCAGCAGCTGAGGACACTGCTGGGTTCGTCTAGTTTGGAGAAAAATTGCATCAAATGAGGTTCAGACTTGACAGGAGGAAACATTTCTGTACTGAGAGGGTGGTCACACACTGGAAAAGGCTCCCTGGAGAGGTGGTCAACGGCCGGTGCCTGCCAGTGTTTAAAAGACAATTAGACAATGCCTTTAATAATGTGCTTCAACTTTTGGTGAGCCCTGAGGTGGTCAGGCAGTTGGACTAGACGATCGTTGTAGGTCCCTTCCAACTGAGTTGTTCTATTCTGTGGCGGAGTGAAGTTCTAATTCTGAAGGAAAACCTAAAATATTGGCATTTACCCCAGAACAGATAGAGTAACAGATTGCCACTCAGTAACACTGAGTTGTTTCTTTCTGTTAACATCAGAACACAAACATTAAGGTAATCAGAAGTCTATTTAGCACATACCCAGAGCATCAAATTTAATATACAGTTGAATTAGGACTTTATTATTAAACCATTAATTTAAAAAACTGAAATGCATAGCTTATAAACTCAAACGGAGACTGCCCTGCCACAATGAGAAATCAGGAATTGGTCATTTCATTCTGGCCTGCTCTTAAGAAAAGTTTGGGTTCCAGTGTGACCACACTCTCCGGTGGGAAACTTTCTCCCAGAACGACTTGACTGCTCTGTGGTGAGGTCTTATCCAGAAATCATTTTCCCACGTGCTCCCTTTGTGGCTTCACCTGAACCTTGGGGAGGTCTCAGGAGGGGAGATGGCTCACTGTCTAGTTCTGCAGCCGCCTCTGCTAGCCCAGGCCGGCTTAGCGGCACTTGAAAGACTTTGTGCATCTATTTAACACTTGGCTAACCACCACGTACCTCTTCTGCAGGGCTTGGCACGTCTTCAGGGTTTAATCAATATTGCAGTCATCTTTCACTGTCTATTCCTTTTCTTCCTGAAAAAGGAAGTTTTTCCATGTGACCATGATCTGAGGAGGAACAGCCTTTGCCGTAAAGATACAAAGCAGTTGCCTCCTGCTCCTGGATGACAACCATGTTTATCAGGTACCGAGCTTGGAGGAGTGTTTTATTTCTGCTCCTGTTGTAAGAAGCGACTTTTCCTGCTGACTGCACAAGTCAGAACTACCTCCTTACAGTTTCACCATCCATCCCACCAGTCTGGGGTCAAGATGTGGCAATTCAGCAGTGTGGGCTGGCAGCAGGAGCCATTGCTATTATGTTCACCACGGAGCAGACCAAGCAAGTGGGGACACTGCAGACCTGCCTCTTCTCTGCCCTGCAAGGGTAGATTAAGGTTGGGTCCCAGGCAAGACAGGGCTTGAAGAAGTTTTTGTAGCAGTTCTGGTCATGGGGAGAAAGATCGTGGACTCAGCACTTGCCTTTGGGATGGCGTCCACCAGCTGCTTTGCCAAAGGTCTTGGCTGGTTTGCTGTAAATAACTTCTGGAGCCTGACTGTCGTGTCCAAGCCTGTGACGGCAAAAGATGGTAATTGACTTCTAAGCACATGATCTCACTGGCTCCTGTCCATTGCAAAAATACCTCGTGAAGGATCCATTGATCAAGAACTGCCCTGTAGTCAGGTCAGTCACAATCTCTAACAACGTACATACAGGAGCAGCCAGGCATTATCTGGCCACAAAACACTGCTGCTGAAGGATGTTTGGACTCCAGCAGAATCCACGTGACCAGGGAAATTGAGAGCTGAGGCTGGAAGCCTGGCTTCTGCTTCAGCCCCAAGGAGCATCCCAAAGCATGATTTTCAGAGCCTCATGCCAGACTGAGAACATTGGCCAAGGGTCATCTTCCATTGTTCTCTCTGCCTCAAGATCTTTTCTATCTTCTGTAGGTCATTCCTGCCAGGAGGCTCCTAATTCCTTCCCTTCCTTCCATGGTGCTCTTACATCTCATAGCAGTTGTCAGCAGCAGTCCTGACTGTGCTCTGCCAGGACTGGTGGTAAAGGGAGGTTGCTCTTGTCCCTGCTTGCGTCGCTTCTGCCCTCTCTGATCATTTCCATTCTTCATTGTCCCATAGGTTGCTTTCCAGATACGAGTTGCTGGACAGACTTGCCAACTACTGCCCTTACCAAGACACACTGGACAGGCAACCTTCTCTCCGAACTGTCTTCCAGGTATCAGAAAAACATCAAAATTCTCTTCCAAACCCACATTCAGCTCACTTCATAGGGGCTCAATGGGAGGCCATCTGGGGTGTTCCCCTTTCCTAAGTGAAGGAATGAGAAGGACTAGAGGAAGGACCTCTCTTGTGAATTAACCTTGTCTCATCTCCCCATGACTTAATGCGAGGTTCCTTGCTCTGGTTTTTGTCAGTCTAGAGGGAAGCCTTTCTTGAAAAGGATCTCAGTGGGGGCCTGTGGGAAGAGGCAACCAAATCTGGAGGATCAGGAGAGCTGTACTGTTCCCCACCTCCTTTTGTTTGCTGAACTTCATAAATACTAGAAAAGTCTACTTGTCTGCAAAGGAAAGCTGGAAAAAGCTTCTGGAAGTCCTTCATAGGAGCTAACATGTCAGAGACACATGGGTTGGGGTCTGGAGGAGGAGGACTGACATGCTGTGATGAAGAAGGGGCTGCAGGGGAGGAAGGCAGGACAGATGGTGCCAAGAGCAGAGTTAAAAGTGCTGATGACCAAGGAGAGAGGGAGTTTCCATGGTGCAGCCTTGCACTGCACACTGCCTGTACCCAGCCTGGGATATTAATCACTGGCTTTCACCAACATCAGGAAAAATAGATCCCTCCCCCCCATGATATAACAATCAGAAAATTCAACAGCTCCCATTTAGCCAGAGCCAAAAACCTCATTCTGGGAATACTGCTCCATTTTTCAAAGTCCTTACGACTTTGAAACCAGCTCTTGATTTTATTGGGATGACTCTCCCTGCCCAATGAGGACTCCAGCACTGTCTCTGCAGCCCTTCTCCCAAACCGTATGAATCACTCTGGCCTCGGGGAACTGCCACAAGTCACTTGAGCGGCTAAAAATATCTCAGAGGAAGCAGGACAAAAATACACATATCCGCTGCCGTAATGCTAGGCTCAGGAGGGCACGCACTGAATTAACATGTTCCCTTTTCTGCTGTTTCACTCCCTGCAGCGTTCGTTGGGGAAAGCAGATTGGAACAAGCACAGAGGTTTGTAGGAGACCTTTTGGAGAGTTGCTTTTTTGGGGAGGAGGGGTGGTGGAAAAAACATTTATGGATTTCAAAGGTGGCCCTCAGCTCTGACTTCTAGTGTCTTTCTGGTTCAGGGGTCTGTAGTACGAGGGTTTCCTCCAGAGCGATGAGTGGAGCCTTGCTAAGCCACGGGAGCTGAGGTGCACCTTCTGAGGACTCATCTTGGTGGCTGATGGCACTCGTGACGGTCTGCCTTGGCCTTCAAGGCTGGGGGTTATGAAGCAGCAGCTGTGATTCATCTCCACCATAGCTGCCTTCCAGGAGCCTGTGTGTTTACCTGAAGCGTTCCTGGCCAGAATATTTCATCCCAGCTGCTTTTAAGTGAGAAGCCACTGGCATCAAGGGGACAGAGGGGGTAGGCACAGCTATGCCTCCTGCTGGTGCGTGCAATGAGCCGCCTTGCAGATGTTTTACTCGTTTGCTGGTACATGGGCCCTGCAATGAGTTTCTTTGTGTGTCTGGGGGAGCATGATGGGTCTGCACAGAGCAGCAGCCGTGGTCATCCCCCAAGCTACCCTATGCAGTGAGTCCAGTGTCCCACATGTCTCTGCAGGTCCTAACCAGACAGAAATAAGTCAATCTATCTGGAAAATACACTCTTCTTTTCCCGCAATATCAAATTCCCTTCCCCAGGCTGGACTTAACCAGGTCCAGCAACATCCAGTCCTGGAGCAAGAGCACCTTCAGAGTCATCAACGTCTGCAAGCACTTGTGGGTTTTTAAGAGCCATTACACTCAGGCACAGGGGGCATCATCCCACCCAATGTCCACTGACGGCCTCCAGTTGAAGGCAGATTTCTCCTGCAATCATTTTTATTTCATCACACGCCTTGAATTTACGGCACAGTGTTGGTTTCCTCTCCACTGTCTTTAAAAGGAGCCTGGATGCATAGCTCAGATGGAGACATCTGCATGGGGGATGTTTACAGTCAGAGTGATGAGTCTGTCCCTGCACGTCCTCAAGGGAGCCTATGCTGTCAAAAGGCAGTATGCCGTCACTCCCAACAATCCCACGTCAGCACTGGGAGGCTGCCAGCACAGTGTGAAATCAAGTCCGTAGAATCCGACTGTCCTACATGCACTGAGAAACGTCACCTAAGCGATGAAAGGTCAGCTAGACTCTGAAGTCTGATGCTGCATATGTAAACACATTTAAGAAAATGCTTCCAGCAGCGGATGGACGTGGATTGTTGTTGCAGTGGCTATAATGCATGACAACCTACGCCAAAGATAACACATGCTCTCAACGCTGGTTGCTGTATATAGAATACATAGTTAGATTTTATGACAACTTGGAAGAATGTCATATCCTAAATGGAAACTAGTTACAGTGAAGTAGGTTGGCTGCTCCTCAACTTCTGCAGCAAGAGATGCTGAAATGATAGGGGAAAGACATTTAGTTTGGGAAAAGTATAATAAAAGTTTTGAGCTAGACTGCAAACAGACCAAAGAACAAAAAAAAACTTTGGGAACAGTCAAATAAACATCCTCCATGATGATATTTCCAGACACTAGATCTATGGTCCAAAGCTGGCCTGGATTTGTTTATGCTGGAAACAGTCATATCTGAGTTGAGGATTATTGCATTCACTCCCAGAAATAGCAAGAGAATACAACCACCAAACATCATCGTCTCTTGTACAAAGGTTATATCTGCTGGACAAGACATACCAGAGATCCCCAGACAGCTGATGCCCATGGATTGATGTCATGAACACCACTGTTCTGCTTGACATTGCAAGAACACATCTTTGAGTACCTGGTGTCTACTTAACTTAAAGGAATTTGAGCAAATGACTGAAATAAAGCTTATCTCACTGCGATTTTTAGCTGATTCCACACATCCTCCCTTTTAGTTGCTGGAGTTATTATTTCTTTTCCTCAGGATCCTTGTAATGAGGTGAAGTCTGAGTAAACCGGAGCTGACTGCACCCTCATTTTCTCCAAGAAAACAACATCCAAAATAGAAAGCAAAGCAAAACAACCCATTTAAAGCCTTTTAAACCATTAGTGTTTGCTTTATTTAGGCAGTTCTTGATTCCCCCTCCCCAAAGTCAGAGACAGGGCTGCACGTCTCACTGGTGAGCTCGGGGCCGGCTGGTGCTCGCGGGCACATGGCCAAGGAGCCCAGGCTGAGCGAAAAGAAACGAGACAAGCAGGTCCCATCTGTTTACCCCATACTGGCCCATGGGAGAGAAGGGATTTTTGTTTTTCTTTTTCTTTTTTTCCTTGGGAAGAACTCATTGGGATCAAGAAAGACATTAATAAGCCAAACGGAGACTGTCTCGCTTCACCGTGCCGCCTGGCTCCCTTCCAGCCCAGGCTGTTATTAAATTACCCAGAAAACAGGAGGAAAGGGCCCTGCACGCCAGCCTTCCTGGCAGCCTTTGTCTCTGATTCGTGTCCATCAGTCACGAAACAAGAGCCAGGCAGCGGGACACCTCCGTCGAGCCGTAGTGTCTGACGCGGGGCTCTCGTCGGCAGCTCCCCCTGACCCCGTGCCGGGGCACGACGCAGGACCCGGGGGCAGCGGCACACCTGGGGCAGGCGATGGCACCGCCACAGCTTCCCCAGGAGCACAAAGGGGAGAATTTGCTGCAAATTTGGAGTGAAGCATGTCAGTCATCTCAAATGCTGGTTTATTTTCTGTGGTGCAGCCGAGGGGCTCTCCAGCTCTCGCACCCAAGAGCTCTGGCTGTCTCTGCTGGTGGCAGCTGCTCAGGCAGGGACAGGGCACTGGGGTCCCCACTTGGGTCACTGTTCCCTCTGCAAAATGATCTGGGGTCAAAAAAAGCAGCTTGGAGGTGATGAGTTTGTTTAATGAACAACTGTAATGGGCATGTTGGGGAGGAGCTAAGTGGAAGGGTTCACTGGTGACAGCAGGCATCTTAAGAGCCCTCCTGCCCATCGATACCTTATCTAAAAATTTCATAGACAGAATGACAACAAGGCTTCCATTCATCTTTTCTTTCTTCTTTTTTTTCCCCCTTTTTTATCAATCCATAAAAGACTTTATATGGAAACATGATAATTTGAGACTCGTTCTCTAGCAGAAATGATGTTTAGTAGGTTGTTGTGGTCCCTCTGGATCTGCTTATCCATGACACCCACAGAGACATCTGTAACAGCTACAGGAGATCCCCGAGGTTTTGAGTAACTTGAGAACTGGGATTTGCAGTTTCATAATTGGACCCTTCCATAATTCAAGACTCCTAAACATGTGCACACTCACTCTTGATACACAGAAGTCCCCAGCAAGCCTGTTCTAAAATTTCAACGCTTTTCTGATGCTTGTGATTTCCAGAAAAGTCAGCCTGTATTTCAGGGAAAATGACTGAATCAGGTTAAGTGAATTTAATTTGTTGAAACCGCCGTGAAGTCAGGTGTTTGAAAGACAATGCACACAGTCAGACAAAATCCTTTTCTACTTAGTCTGTTCTGCAGTGTTGTTGCTTTTGTTTTAGAGAAGGCCAGCATTTATGGCCAAGGAATTTGTTGTCAGTCCTTGGCTGCAATTTACACTTCAGTTTATGCATGTTATAAATTTTGGCATGGAAAGATCGATGTAGTCTTATTTTAAAAGTATTATTATGCATTTTAAAATTATCGTTGAAAACCTTCAGCACTTGCATACCAAGCACTTTCCATCTCCCTTGCCATCTGTATTGTATTAAGGAATATAAAGACTTCAGCTGTGCTATTCCTGCTGAACACACTGGGATAACTTTCTTATGAAGCGAGGGCCATTTTATGATGGGGTGCCTCAACATTTTGTTGTATTTCATATGAAAAAGATCCCAAATCCTCTGCAATTCTTATGCCCTTTGTTGGAGGAAGGAATCCATAAACCTCTGTTACTCAACGTTCAAGATCACACAATGAATTTACACCATATTTTGCTATGTTTTACATATGTCAGTTGAGAACTTGGAAGTAAATATTCAGCCTTTTTTTTTCCCCTTTAATTTCTGAACTGAATGGTGACTTTGAAAATTAAAATTTTGGTGGCAAATGATAAATCATTGTCAGAATTCAAACCATATGACTGAAGTACTTTTCACATTTTCAAATACTCCTAGTGCTGTTTTATCCTTGAAAATAATTAGACAATAGATTATTCCCCTTTTAGCTAAGTTGAAACGGCCTATGTGAAATGCTTTGAAATCTTTATGGTTTGAGACTTCAGTAACCACAAAGGAAAGTATGAATATTTTAGCCAAGTCTTGAATTATTTTCTCCAAAGAGTAGTTAATATATTATTGGTAATACATGAATCTTTTGTCCTACCACAAAGTATCATTTTAGCCATGGAAAACAACTGTATTTAATTCGCTGTCACAGTTGAGTATCTCCATGAATGATTATGAACAGCCCTACGGTACACGTCTGTGTCTTCTGCAGTGGTCGTTTGGTTATTTTTATGTTTTGTTATTTCTTAGCAACAAAGGGAAGTTTGAAGAGCCTCTCTTCTTAGAAATTACACTAGAAACGTTTTTATGATCCTCTTTTACACTTGACAGTGTACCATGAGCAGTTGAGAAATTTCCTTTGCTCGTGCTGCGAAATGCCTTTTGCTGCTACCACCGTCTCTGCTCGCTCTTGTGCAATCCTTGAATCCATGGGAAATGCAACGTCACTGTCAAGATCTTAATTTGTAGTTTGGAAATTCCCATTGTAGCCAGTCGCAGTCTAAATCGTGATATATCCAAGACCACCACTCAGCCAGTTACAGGTGCCCAACCAATATTTAATGCAGCCTTCGATCATGCCCTGGATGAAGAGCAGACTGACCCTCCTGCTCTGCCTGAAGTTTATGATGGGTAAAAGCTTTAACGCTGTGACACTTGGGTTGCAGCTCTTCTGCTCAGGCTGGGGTTGTCCTCTAGCTCGGATTCTGCTGGGCTCCAAGTAGTCAAAGCGCATCTACTGGATGTTTCTTGTTTTCTGAGCTAGTCTGGGCCTTTGGCTCAGTATAAGAAAGAGAAGATTTTGACCAAACATTTAGAAACTGTTGGTTTTGTTTTTCCTGTAGCCAAACCACCTATGTTTTGATTTAGAAATGCTGTCTTTGGGGCAATCCCCTGGCTCAGAGCCTATAGGGGCACACGTGGAGCTGGAGCAGTCAGCCTGGAGAGGACAGAGAGATGGGGGGGACACACTGCATCTCCCTGCCGTGCTGCGGCAGGCTTTGCTCTGGAGGTAATCTTATTTTCAATGAAGAATATTTTAAATGTGAGGGTATTTGGATTTTTTAAAGCAGACCCTTTCCACGGCAATGCCAGAGTAAAAAATGAGTTTTTCTGGGAAAAAAAGCTGTTCTGATAGTTTCTTCAACCCCCACTGGCTCTGAGGACCCTTGAAACGCCTGCTGTGCTCTCACCAGGATGCCTGCCTGTGTTTTCCCTAGAAATGTATAGAAGTTGCTCTGGGGCTTTCACGCATGGCTGGAAAACCGTTTGCTCAGTAAATCTCCCGCATTCCAGCTCGTGGAGGTCAGAGCCAGTCTGGTTCCAGAGACATCCTTCCTGCACACCCACCGATGCGCAGCCCTTGGCCCGCAGGTCCTCACCCAGACCCACGTCTTCACGCAGGACGGAGGTGCCCCTCCGCAGAGCGTTGCTCTTCCAGGGGCAACTCTTCTGCTCATGGGTCTGGGGGCAGAGGAGCTGGCGGGAGGCAGCTCTGCTCCATTGCCTCTGACACTGCTTTGTGTCAGCGGAGAATCTAGCCCTTTGTTTCCATCCTGACTCCTCCCTTCCTGCCTTTCCAGGCTAAACGCTCCCAAAATATCCCCTTAATCAGAGAGACAGAAGGTAGCCCTGATGCTGATCTGTTTTACAGACAGTGGCTGCTCCTCCCCACGGCTTCAGAAAGTCTCTATAAACAGCAGTTAACCAAAGAAATCACACCAAGATGATGATTTTAAAAATTTCTTTTACTATTGTATTTATTTATTTTTGAAGAGGAGGTTTGGGATTTCCTCTGCTGGGTTTGCATCTAGCGGAAGAAGGGTTGTAACCATCCCCTGTGTGTGTGTGTGTCTCTCCCCCTCCGAAGCCAGCACCAACCCGGCGCAGGGGCTGTGCTGCACAAAGAGCTGCTGTAAATCAACCTGGCAGCAGCAATAACATTTGACAGCGCCAAAAGAGCCCCTCGTTGGCTCTGCAGACTGGAAACGTCTGGCCCATGGCAGGGTTTGTATTTATGCTTCTTGATAATTTGTCCATACATCAGTTTATATATTTCTTTATATATTATAAGCAGAGCACTTGCCCAGAAAGAGCTGTGTTTTCTTTGGCCACCCCAAGGGTCTCTCTCTGTTTGGTTTCCAAAGCACACACGTGGAAAGTGAAGGGGCGAACTGCTGCACCAGGAGGAGTTAGTCATTTGCCAGGACAGCCTCCAGGATAATTTTTCCAGGTGGATTTTATAAGAGCCACAAGGCAGGAGGGGGTCCTGTGTGACTGATTCTGTCTCCCAGAGTGTATTCTTGGCCTGTCCTTAGGACATGGTCTTCTCAAATCTGGGAGCATCAGAAATGCAGCAATTGGGTTAAAAATGGCACTTTTGGTTCCCTTCCCAGGGGAGAGAGGGTCTAAGGGGCTGTAAGAGATTCTGGGGGTTGGTCTCTGCTGGTTCTCACGGGGCTGAGGGTTGGACACCACGTAGCCAGGACTGACATGCCTTTTGGACGTGCCCCAGGTCTCCCGGGAGGGCAGTGGTTTGGGATCGGCGCCCGGTGCCTCTATGGGGAGCAGCGCTGCCCTGGGGCCGTGGGGAAGCCCCCCGGGGCCGCTCACTCCGGGTGGGCAAACATGGCTGTGGCCAAAGCACCGGGAACTTCATTTATGAGCCAGGGGGAATCACAGCCCCATGAGAATGGGTGGGAATGGTGCCATGGCTGCAGCACAGCCAAAATTTCAGCCTCTCTCCCTGTGATGTGTCCGTGAGCCAGGGCCTGGCATGTGGCCGTCCAAGTGACTCACTGCAGACCCGAGCTGGGAGCTGCTGGTTTCTGACCTGGCAGATAAACAGCGCTGGGTCATTCAGTTGCCTAAATGCAGGTGACTTGTGCTCCAAAGTACCCGAGGCGCCTGCACAGGACTGGAAGGGCCAGCACAGACCCACAACATCCCCTTTGGGATAACTTGGAACATCTCCAAATATCAACAGAAGCTAATGTTTGGGCAACTGTGTCCCTTCCAGGGTGTCACTGGGCCAGGCTCATCAGTGAGGTCTAGTACCTCTCACATCCACCTTGGTTAAGTTTCCCAATTAGCAGCACAGACTGCCCAGCTCTGCCCAACCAACATTCAGCCAGACCTGAGCACTGACCCAGACCGAGTACAAAAGAGTGGCTGAAATGTTGTGCATCTGTGGCTTCCTCTTCACCCTCATCCTCCCTTCTAGAAACTGTTGGTTTTGAGTGAGCGAAAAATCATCCTTGGACTTTTCAAGCCTGGACATCTGTATTTAGCCTCTTGAATGCCATATTCAGCCATCCACAAGGGACTTGGATCTTGTCCGGCTCTTGGCTGAGCTGGCTGACACTCAGAGTTGCTGACCAAGGTGGAATTGTGCCAGACTGGCAGGAATATTACCAAAATCTGTGGTTCCAGAAGTACAGTACCCTGTTCTGTCCTTGTCACTGGGCTCCAGGACCAGGATCGTAGAAACCAGGCCACTTCTACAGGAGTTCATGACTTTTTGAAGTGAGAGGTAGGGAGCAAATCCAAGGATGATGAGACCCTGAGACAAATACAGCAGCAATAATTCCTACTAGACAAACACAAGCCACATTTTTGTATACCACAACAGAGGGCATGGAAATGAAAAATACAAATTGATTTTTGGTAAAGCAATGGCTCCAAAGTTTCCTCAGCATCCTTTGGTCACCCACTGGCTTGGACAGCCCCAAGGTCCTGGTGAACGTTGGGTAACTGCGACGGCGCAGTACACAGCCCTAGACAGGCTCAGCAGCGGCCATCTCACCTGCTCTGCACGGATTTACCTTCCTAAATGGTACCAGCCCAAGGAGAGCTGAGCTCTGGTCTCCACGTGCCATGAGGTAAACGAATGAGGGTTTGTGTTTGGAGCAGAAGTAGCAGGAGAATTTGTTTTGAGGAAGAGAAGGTGTGCCTCAGAGCTGTTTTGCTTTTTTCCTAAACGTCCCAAACAAGGGATATAATTTGCCTTCACAGACTCTGTCACCTATATGTTTTGTTTGCCTGCCACACAGCTCTGGGGAGTGTAGGAAAAGTGCCCAGAAGCAATCCCTGCCCAGGGCAGTGCAGAGAGGTGCTTGTAGGGGGAGAGAGAAACTTGCAACCAGCGCCTGAGTTGTCCAGTGGTGGGACACTCCGCCTCCCAGGGCAGTAAATATGGAGGGGAGGCCAGAGGCTCCAAGCTCACAGCAATTTCTGCCCCATTGCCTTGATGCCTGGGCACAGGGCAAGCTCATGCCTCAGTGTTGGTGCTCAGACAGGCTCCTACTGGGCCAAGGATGCTCCTCCAAGATGCTCTGCTTGTGGGCAGCTCTTGACCCTGCTGCCTCCAGCTGCAGGCGCTGGATGGGCACTCTCCACAATCCTGCCCAGGTGGTCATTAGCCTCTGTCCCCCCCCAACCTCCCCCTTGGCTGGTGGGGTGCGACATCCTTCCAGCCACACTCAGCCAGCTCCCCTTGCACCAAGGTGGTTGCACATAACACACTGCCTTGGGTGTGCTCCACGTCTCTGGTGCTACAAAGTTTGAGCAAAGACCGCTTGGTCCTACTGCAGGAGTAAGCAGCCGTCAGTGGGTGCTTCTCCTTCTGGACCTCAGCTGTGTCTCAGAGTGGCCAAGGACCAGCAGGAGATCTCTTAATTCAAGAACATACCCTAGTTCTTCATACATTTGTCCCAGCTGCATTGACAAGGTGACAGAAGTCTCTCCTTTCACAGTGACCCAACGACTTTCCAAGGGAGCTGCAGTTTCTCTTCTGCAGATGGTCTCTGCTGGCTCTCTGCTGAGGGCACAAATCCCTCACTGATGCTATTCTGGAGTTTACTCCTGCTCTATACATTACCATGGGATGGTTGTATAATTTTTTACTCAGACCTATGTAGGCCACTTCTTATTTTTAAAAAGGGAGTTCAAAGTCAAACTCCTCCCCAAAACTCCTTGAAAAGTGTATTAAGGTGTGACCTAGTTTCTTACAAGTTCTTCAACCAGTACACTTTCCCCCCCACGTCCTCCTCCAGCCATCCCTCCACCGCAGCACCACCGGGAACACACGCCAGTTGTGTCCCTATCCTCTTGGGGACCTGCTCCATCCCTCCTGCTCCCACCAGGTGACCTAATTATATCTGTGTTGTGAGCAGGTAAGTGCTGTAGGGGATACCGTGATGGCAAGCTGGATGGTGTGACCTCCTTTTTTCCTGCCCCAATTATAACCAGAAAGACCTCTTTGCCTTCTGTTTCCCTGTGTTAGTGAAACTTGCCCCACATAAGAGCAGAACTGGCCAAGGATGTAAGAGCTTGTGGGCTGGGCATGGTGCACACTTGGAGATCTGCTGCTGGCAACCTAGTGGCTTAATCCCACTGTGGAAGGACAATGAGATTCAGCAGAGGCTCTACAAGAACATCTATCACCGCACTGAGCTTCTTCCCAGCTATTAAAGGAAGAAATGGCCCCGATGCACATGGAGTATCTTTGTTTTGAGTCACCCTTTCAGAAGGAACTCTGTAGGTCTGAGCTGTGCTTTTGCCCACTCTTTAGTCTTGAAATGACTGCACTGTATTTAGATCCTAAATCCTGGTTCACTACTGGTTTCTACCATGATTTGCCCATTTCTGCAGTGAGGCCTCAGAAGCAGTTCCAGTCCCTTCCACAGGGTTTAGACCCATGGCCACACTGGCGGCACCTTCCTGGCCCGCACTGTGCCATCCTGCCTGGATGGCCCGGGAGACCTGAGAAGGCACCATCCGACTGTACAGGCAGGAATGGCCAAAGGGTAGGGAGAGACCCATAATTACAGCTGAGCCTCCTTCACACCCATCCGTGAGCAGCTCCCCAGAAGCAGCAAGAGCACATCAGGTGGTGGAGAGACGGGAGGTGCCATTGGAGGTCAGACCCACAGTCCTGAACAGTCTCCCGGAGACCTGCTATGGGTCGAGGATGGGCAAAAATCCCTGAGTGGGATGAAGCTTTGATGCAATGTGGGACAGTAGTTTCTACGAAATCCCAGTAGTGCCGCAAATGTTTAAACTACATATAGCAGCATCGCTTCTGCCAAGACCATATCTGGAGTTAATGTGACAAGTCAGCCTAATTTGAGTGGGAGAACGTTGCTTCTTTTCAGCCTGAGCAGATTGTCTGCTGGTGGGACCTTGCTAATTTGTTTCCGTCAGAAGAATAAATAATCGCCCAAGTCAGCAGCGCTTCCCTGTTTTGAATTTTTATTTGTTTTATTCTGTTTGTTTTGTGCTGTCTCATTAGCTATTGGCAAAGGACACACAATTGTATTTCCCTGGGCAAAACTAACTGAATCAAACAGGAAGAGGCATTTCCATGTGTAGAAATCCCAGGCTGCCCTCCAAACCCGTCCTCTGGCTGCCCCATGCAGAAGGACCTCCACCTTTCCTGGTGCTGCTCTCCATGCACGCACAGGACTACAACCATTCCCTCTGGCATATGCAACCGGTTCCCAGGGTTCCCAGGAAAACTTCTATCCTTTCATCAGTGTAGAGGGCAAAGCTTGACCCTGCAGTGGGGGAGGCTGGTGGGATTCACCTCATGGTTACCAGGATGCACCCACAGCCACCTAACACCACTGTCATGACTTGTTAAGCCACAGGGACCCCAGTTATCTCCATTCCTGTCTCGAAACCATGGGCTGCCCCATGGTTCTCTGCTCAGGGCAGGAGGAAGGCTGCTCTTGAGCTGGCGAGCATCTCCTGGGATGATCCTTGGCAAGTCAGAGTGAAGCGGGCAGCCTCAGCGGGAGCCAGCTCCCAGCATCTGCTCTGGAGCCAGCTCTGAGCCCTGGCCTCTTCCCTAGTGCCATGTCCTGATGGTCCCAGTTCATCCCATCACCCTTGTTCGGGGTCTTGGACATGACTGCTGCTCTTAGCACGTGTCCCCCAAGGCAAGACCTTGGGGTGGAGCATGGCGTGGGAGACCAGGGAAGTCCTGTTTCCACAGATGCTTTCCCCAGCCACATGAATACCAGTGGCTGCTCTGACTACCATAAATCTGCCCTTTCCCCATCTCTGAAATCCCTTTTGGTGCCCACAGGCTTTCCCCTGGCCCCATCCATGACTCTTCCACGCTCAGTGCCAACTCGTTGTTCATGTGGAAACCAGATCCTCCAATTGAGGCTTTCTCTGGGCTGGCAGGAGCCTCCCTGATCCTTCCTGGCACTTGGCTCTGCTTGCCCAGCCACCTCCATGGCTGGTTCTGCTGTCCAAGCTGGACTTGGGTTGATTCATTCCCTCTGAAGGAGGGAGGGATTATTTTGTGGGTTTTTTGTTTGTGTGCAGAGGTCATCAAAGATCTGGGAATACCATGAGATTAGCCGTGAATTGAATGCTTGAATATTATAGGGTTGGTAACCTGGCTGCATAGCATCCCTGAACCCACCATGGCTGCGACCATGTGTCAGCTTCTCTTTACCACTTTCTCAGCCACTTTATTCACAGCACCAGAGCAATAACACACCCAGATAAGGATGGAAAAGGCTGTGAATAAATTAGCAATGTCACCTCCCGTCTCACTGTGGTAGGACAGGATGGAGACTCAAATGATCGCAGTCACTCTCAGCTCTTAAAGGGTATGAGAGGCACATCCAAACCCAGCATGTGGCTGCCAGCCTAAGAAAAACAGAAGAGACGTGACAAGGCCTTGTTGGTGTCCCTTGTGCTCTGTGTCACTGTGAGTGATCCTGGGCAGCCCAGTGGGGCACCTGTGTCCTGGTGCTGGTGAGTTTGTGGGTATGAGAGAATGACTGAGAACAGCTGGATTTAAAATGAGGTCCCCCTTGCCTGTCTGAAGAGTCTTGCACTGAACCCTGCTGTGTTTGCCGAGCTTTGTTGTTCCATGCCTGCTGAGGAGCTTCATCCACCTGAGCCTCCAACTGGGAAAAGACCTTGTGAGACTTGTGACAATATTCCCAAGGTCACTCCTCTGGTTATATTTCCACACTCAGGATGACATATCTGGCTGCAAACTAGAGTTAAGGAAAACACAAGAAGCTGCCAGAGCTGGCAAGAAAGGTTTCTTGCGGACCTGAACTTGTTATTTTGATTCTGACCGCTGTGCAGTTTATTTACAGGTGCTGCAGGCTGTGGGTGGCTGGTGGGACGTGCCGTGCATCCATTCCCAACGGCTTCATCCCCTTGTGCACGCTGGATGTTTACTGTGATGTCTTCGCTGATGTGCTGCCATATCCCTGCAGAGCAGCAGATGGAGGATTTAGTACAGCTCAAGCAGGAAGAAGAAATGTCTTCTCTCCCGTGCCGAAGGGAGACTTCAGAAGAGCAGGGAGACTGCCGAAAGCAGCTGTTTCCTCAGTCTCACACTGCACAGAGTGGGTGTCGCAGCCTTTGCCTCCCTCCTGCCATGTTAGCAGGCACGATGGCATCTGCCCATGGGCTCCCGCAGGGTGCCAATGGGACCAAAGGGAAGAGGACCACCACGGGGGAATGGCACTATCCCTGTCCAGGGCCAGACCCTTGTGCCTAGCACGTCTTCTCTGAGAGATGGACATCATGCTCCAACCAGCACGCCCAGTTTGGAGCCCACGGCCCATTTCTAGCCTCAGCTACGTGAATCTGAGCAGGTGCTGGTCAAGGCTGCCCGAGTGTGCCAGAAGGTGTCCAGCATGGAAAGGGATGATCTCTGCTGTGTTGCAACTTTCCAACTCGGCAAACTGGGAGCCGGTGCCAGGATGAATTTGACTTTTTTCCCCAGGATCTGTTTAAGATGAGAGTTTCCTGGCTCAAGCAATTTGTGCTCCATTGAAGATCAGCTGCAGAAAGAGATATTTATGACTGATTTCCTCAGTGCTTGAATCTTCCCAAAGACGGTAAGAAACATGTCTCAGAAGTGTAGGGGAGAATCTGTCCTCTGCAGCAAAGCTTCTCTCCCCAGTATAAACTTGTGGGTGGATGAAGGCCAAGAGAAAATGCATCTTTTTAATCCATGAAGTCAGGAGCAGCGGGCTATCATATTCTTGGATGGAGAGGAAGATCTGCGGATAAAAGACTAACTTGGGACTGGATTCCTAGGTACGAGCCTCTGAGATGATTCCTAGGTACCAGCCTCTGAGATATCCGGATCTTTTGTAAGGTATCTCCTCCCTCCAGGGTTGGGGTCTGGAGAGAGATGACTGGCGAGGGGGGGGCTTCAGCAGAGGCAAAGGACTTGGCAGTGGTGGCATGTGTGAGGGTCTGATCTAGAGCCCTGAATTCAGAAGCACTAAAGTGCGAGGTGCCCTTGAAGAGGACAAACTAGAGTAAGTGTCTAACTCCACTTTCCAGCCACGTCATTTCCTTCCACGGTAGGTCTGGGGTTACTCCACTGTTCTGGGTTTCTCTGGTGTATTTGGTGACTCTCCCAGACCTGACCATCAGCATTCCTAACAGAGGTGTGCCAATACAGCAATAAGCATCTCGGGAAGGAGAAGAACATGTGTGATGTGAAACACTGGCTCCTCCTCAATGAAGATCTTACTATTGGCTTCCAGGGGTCTGGGTTTCACTCAGCCTTCACAAATCAAAGGAAGAGACTCCCTGGAGGATGGGAAGCATGGAGAGGTAATAGGACTATTAACAGCTAAAACCATTATTAAAACTATTATCATCATCAAGTTTATTAAAATGCCTCCAACTAAACAGACATGTGTTAATAACGACAATACAAACAAGGCCACAGTGTTTGGGCTGACTCTTAAGAAGTGAAGCATTTCCCCTCTCCACGGTAGTGGTGCCAGTCCCAGGCAGCCACTTGTTGCAAGACAGTACGCCAAAATCTGTATCATAGCGAAAATTGTTCATAAGAGCTGGGAGAGCCAGAGAGTGAGTCATGGTTGCTGTTGACACCTACGAGATTTTCCTGAATGACAGTGCTAGATGCTAGAAATAGAAAATACAATTGAGGAGAGACTGAAACACCATAAATCACCCCAAAGACCTGATTCATCACTTTTTTGGCGATTAGCTATGCGGGAAAAAACTCCTTGGCCTCCACATGAGTAACCCTGTGCCTTTAACAACGATGTAGCTTAGGAGAAATGTTTGAGCCAATACAGAAACATTCAATTGTGTGAAGCTGACCCTCATCTCCATAGCACTGTGTATTTTTAGAAGTGACAGGAATATAATCCGGACACTTCAGAAACCTCTCCTCGTTCTTGCCCTGCCTGGTGCAATGCAGCTGCAGCAGCGCTCGGCGAAGCCATGGCTCACGTGGACGCCATAGAGGGACAGGGAGCGCTGGGGGTCTGAATTGCATAATTTCCTGGGAAACTTCCCAGCAAAGCCTGTTCCCAGTGAAGAAATTATACTTTCCAGTATAATTTTCTGGAAAGCAGGATGGGAAGTCCTTATCCCTGTCCCTGGGGTCTCTATATTCCTCCTAATATGTGCTCCAGAAGAAGCTAAGCCTGTCTTTTCTTCCCCTGAAGTCACTTGGCTTTCCTTTTGTTTTATTACTAAATCAGCGCAGTTCTAGGACATACAACAGTAATTTTTATCACCAGCAGCTGTATTTTTTTTAAATGCTAAAATCAGGTGGCTAGTTATGGGGGTTGGCTTTCTTTGTCTTCTTTTTTAACGAAAGTACCTAAATGTGGAGAACAGGTTAGGTTCAGGGTAGCCATAAAGGCAAAAAAAAAAAAGAGACTGAAATGTAGGAAGACCTGGTTTCTGGGCCAATACTGTCCTTTTCTCAGCAGATATTTAGCTAGTGAGCCATGAGTCTTGGCAAAACCTTCTGGGAGTTTTCTGTGGGGTCTGAGATGCTCTGCAAGACAATAGCACCCAGAAAAGACGGAAGTATGGGAAGAAGTTGGGGAAAGCTGTACAGGACGCCCCTGTCCCATCCTCAGTCCTGCTTTATGCCAAAGGATTTCTGCTGCTCCAGCCAATCCCCCTTCTCAGAGGACAGTTTATATCGGGGCTGCTCAGCCTGTCCTGTACGCAGGTATTTATTGGTATTCACCACGGCACCAAAGGGAGAGATTCTTGCCCATGTGTCCATCTAGTCCTTGGGCCATGGACTCATCCCAAGCATGGATCTTGAAGCCAGAGGTTCCTCTGACCATAGAGTCTGAAGCCTCCCAGCGTTTTGCAGAGCCCTGCTCCACCTTCCACCAGCCGTGTGGGCAGTCACTGACCCTTTCATCACACTGTGTCCCCTTCCCAGGGCATCGGGCCACCTACAGTGGATTAACCTCGGAGAACTAGCACAAGAAGGACATGGACCTGTTGGAGCGGGGCCAGCGGAGGCCATGGAGATGCTTGGAGTGCTGGAGCCCCTCTGCTGTGGGGACAGGCTGAGAGAGCTGGGGGGGGTCAGCCTGGAGAAGAGAAGGCTCCGGGGAGACCTTGGAGCACTTTCCAGTATCTGAAGGGGGGCCTACAGGAAAGATGGGGAGGGACTTTCTACAAGGGCATGTAGTGACAGGATGAGGGGTAATGGCTTCAAACTGGAAGAGGGGAAATTTAGATTGGATATTAGGAAGAAATTCTTGGCTGTGAGGGGGGTGAGCCCCTGGCCCAGGTTGCCCAGAGAAGCTGTGGCTGCTCCATCCCTGGAGGAGGTCAAGGCCAGGTTGGACGGGGCTTGGAGCAACCTGGGCTGGTAGGACGCCCACGGAAGTGGGGTTGGAACTGGATGATCTTTTATGTCCCTTCCAATCCAAACCATTCTGTGATTCTGTGAACCAGCAGCCTTGGCTGTGGGCATCCCTGGGGCAGAGAGGTAGATGCCATATGCAACCTGGTCCGTGCAGGCAGACTGCTGGTCACCACTGGCATGAGAACCTCATTGGAAATCATCACTAAGTGGCTATTTACATCTCAATCAGATAAATTGTTTTAAAAATCTGGTCTTAATTCCTTTTGGACCAAATGTCTGAGACATATAGGCACTTTCTAAACTTGTTTCCTGAAGGCAAAATACCCACTAAGCCGCGCTATGCTGAGCACAGTTGTTCTCCTTGCTAAAATACCAGAAGAATCCCAACTTCCCAGTAAAAGGCACTGCTAATTCCAGAACTGTACTTGCTCTGTCTCTAGGAGTCCATCCCTGGTTGTTTCTTAGCATGGCCTAATATGGTGTCACCGTTATTTATTAAACTTCATCACTCTCCTGGGGTGAGAGTCCTGGGGGAGCCTCAGGAACACTCAGCTACGGGCCTTGGAGTTACAGGAATTTGCTCTTGTTGAAGATCCCACCTTTGCCTTTATTATGAGCTTGATAATTACTTCATTGAAAAAACTTGTCACCCTTGGAAGTAATTAATTTCTTGGAACCAAGCACAACAGATGGGCTTCTAATTTATTTGAAATCACACAGGAAGCAGGGAAGTCTCTACTCCAATTTGATAAACACAGCATTTTAACCTGACAGTTTATTCCCTTTTAGCGGCCTGAGGAAAAATCCCTTTGGGTATTTGATGCTGACTCACTGCAGGGCTGAAAGGCTCACGATGTGATCAATTTATGAAACATGGCCTTGCTTTAATACTTTTGGGCACATTTCCTCTAGGCAGGATGTGCAAATAGCAGGATAGGAGCTACCCTGCTGCGATGGCCGCTGGCAGCTGCTGAATTCATGACAGATTTATTAGGCTGGCCAGGTGCAGAGGTTCCCTAAAAACAGCTGGAGCTCTTCTCATCCCTTCTTGACACGGGATGCTTGCTCCAGCCCCCTGCTTGCTGCCCTTGCTGCAGCCCTGCAGGTCTGTGGATGCGGTACTTCTCATCTCTGCATAGGCAAAGGTTTCCATCCATACTGTAATCTGCCCATCTGTTCCCTGGCTCTCTGAGTCCTAAATTTGCCTTCCTGCAGATCTGAAAGGACAGTTGAACTCTAGAATATCGGGGTCTGAGAATGGATAGGCAGCTGAGAGAGAGCCAAGCCCCCCAGCAGGCAATCAAGAGGATGAAGCAAGAGCGTGAGAGCTTGGTCTGCGGCGAAACAATGAGGGGAACAGGCTGGAGTCACCTGGGGCTGGTGGGATCTCTGGCCAGAATCTACGTGGGGATGAGCCAGTGAGTGAATAAACCCCAATTGCCATGTGTGGGGAAGAGACATCTGGCAGGTGAGGACCCCCTGTCTCTATGGGGATGCAGATCATCACTCTGCTCTGCAATTTTGGCTCCTCCAGTGCCATTCTGCTGGAAAAACTATGACCTCAAAACCCTCAGGGCCTGGAAAAATGCATTTTAAAGACGTTAGAAATGCTGGTGGAAATTTCTGACAAAAATCACAGTGAAAATTCCTAACTTTTTTTTTGGGGTGTTTTTTTTTCCCCCCTGTGGTTATATTTTCAGTGGAAAAATCTCTCTTCTCTACCCACTCCCGATTTTTCAACATTTCTGCAGAAATCAGACCTCTTCCAGGAATTAGGTCTTTTGTGTGTGTGTGTAAATCCAGCTTTTCCCCTGGCAAAAGGTTTGTGTGGGAGGCTTCCGGACACTTGCTTTCTATCTGTCAGGCGTAGATGAATCTAAATCCTTGAGTGAGTGCTGGGGGCAGATGATAACCAGAGGCTACTGGAAATGTGCAATTATTTAATGCAAAATCATTAAATGTACGATCATTGATAGGGAGGGGGGGGGGATGAAGGCCCCCAAGGGCCCCAGCCCAGTGGTACGAAGCAGGGCTGCAGCTCCCAAATACGAGGGCTCTGCTGGCTTGTGCCACCTCCAGCGGATGTGCTTTAGCCTGGAGGAACCATCCGTCCATAAAGTCTCTCTGTCACCGCAGGGACGGTGTCACGGGGGCTCTCGCTGCCCCCACCCATTCATTTACTACAGGAATACGTGTGGGGGTGTTTGTTCAGAGCTTGGTCCTCCCTTTGCCCATAACAGGAGAGGAAACCAGGGTGCAGACCACTTGAATCCCTGACATTTTCTCTCTGTTCTTACTGGGAATGAGCTAATCCATGCTATTGTTTCCCACTCCACTTGAATTTCCATTTACCCACATTTCCATTCTTTCAGCAGTTCTTAAAATATTTTTCGACCTTATTACCAGGAAAGAGTGGAGACCCAACAATGCCTTTCTTGTTCAGTTTGGGAAAAGGTCATTGCTCCACAACATATTTCTTGTTCTGTTTATACAGAACTTCTCAAAGAGAAGAAAAATGCGTTTATTCATCCTGAGGAAAAAACAGATTTACATGTTACAGCCCTAGCTCAAACAGCCATTAGCCCTCACTCTCAGCTGCTCTGTCCTGTCTGCTGCCCTTATTCTGGTGGATTGAGACCAATATTTATCTGCCTACCTTACTTGTGAATCTACTTCCTAAAACAGTAGGCAGCCTTGGAATGAGAGGCATGGCATGGCTGAATGGTCACCTTCTTGATACCTTGAGCTGGGTTTTCTTTTCTGCTGATTTCAACTGGGACACTCAAAAGTTTCTCTCTCTTTGGCTGGGACTTGTTTAAACACCTTTGTATACCCAGCTGCTGGGAACTCATCCTTTGACCCCAGTCCATGCCAATTTTTGAAGCCATTTTTTTCTTAGGAGCTCAGTAGCCCATGGCTCCTTGGGGAACACATCCAAGGGCAACATTTCCAGGTGGCCTGAATCTCTCTCCTTGCCCTTCTCTTTCCAGCCACTAAACAGAGTGGCAGGGACCCAATTGCCAACTCCAGGAACTTCATTGAGGTGCTCAGGTCTAAGAGAGACAAGTAGGTTTCTAGGATTGACAAGAGGATCTGGGTTCAGTAAAAATGGTGTGAAGATCTATGATGATGAGAGCAGCCCTGGAGAGCTCTAACCTGTGGCAAAGGACCCTTCACAGTTGCCCCTCTACAGGTTTGAATGGACAGATGGGGAACAAACTTCCCTTAGCAGCGATCTGGCCAGGAGGAGAGGCAGAGGTGTGCTGCTAGTGGTTATAAACACTGGGCAACAAGCCTAGAAAGGTGGAGGATTTATTAAATCCTGCTGCACTTTCCCAGGAAGACATTTGAGGACGCACCAGCTGAACTTTCCTCAACATCACAATCTCTCAACACCTTGACTTGTACCACATTAACAAGAAAAAGCTGCACTCAGAGACATCTCACCTGTATCGGCTCCAGCTTGAGCCCTGTCTTGTGGTGACAGAGGATTTATCAGCGCTGCGAACCTGCGGCGGTGACTTCCATGGGTTGTGTGTCCCTTGTGCAGCCTGGCATCTTGACAGTCTGCCCAAATCTCCTGCTCACTGGGGCAGGGGATGTGCACATGGCTTCCCAGGGTCCTTTATTTTCTGCTCTTCCTTTGATCCTACATATCTGATGGTGCAAAGTGACTGGAAACCCCACACAGCAAGGAAAACTAGGGATAATCCTTGTGGGATTGTGCATCTGATTATTCCTGCCCCATGTCCCTGTAGTTGCTTCCAAATCTCCTTTGGCATGATAGAGTTAAAGCAGTTGGTTTAAAAGGAATCACAGCATGGATACAGTATAAAACCAGACATGGGCTATAAAAAGCCTGCTTCTAAATTTAAACCTCTGTTAAAAGCTAATTTAAGCAGCTAATTATACTAAAAATGCATGAGCCCCAAATTTGCCAATTAAAAGTTAATTAAACGAAAACTCCGTGGGCTTCAATTTGTCAGTTAAATCCATCTGCTTCCTGCAGCTTCCTGCAATCCCACAGCTTCAAAGCTCTCCCTGCAATGGGAACCACTCTCCAAGTCATCGCAATCAGACAGATGTCCAAAACCCTAGAAAAAGCCCAAAGCTTGCTAAAACCCAGGCACAATTAGCAGCCTTTGGGAATCTGCCCAGACATCTCACAGCAGACGTGGCCGTTTAGGAGATGAAGTCCCTGGACAGGCTGGCTCGGTGCTGCAGCCGCTGTGCCTGCTGGATCCCTCCCCATCACCATGCTCATGCTGAGGGGTGACATGTACCAGTGCAAAGGTCCACCCAGTGGACAATTCAGCAGGTCTTCAAGCAGGCAGCTCTATGAACGTGACTACTTTAATGAAAACTGCTCTTTTTTCCAGCTGCACAAGGTCTTCCCCATCCTCTGCCTGCAGACAGCAGAGTAGCATCCAGATGGAGCGATGCACTTCACTCGTAGAGAGAATCAGCGATACATTTATTGATATAAAACAATGATTTAACAAAGTTTGACAGTGAATGCAATAGTGTTTTAACAAGATTTGGTGGCAAGGCACACTTGGTTATTTACTGCCTAGAGGACATGGTCAGGGAGACCCTCCTGTTGAGTCGAGGTTCAGAGAGGAGCCCCAGCTTCCTAAACTCCTCCTCAGAGAGGAGTCAGGGTGCAGCTAGATCCAATCCTAGTCCCAGACTTGGTCACCGGTTTATGTCTAAAGGATTATATATGAACAGTCAACCCTTTATATTACTTAGCTAAGGTTTCAAAGTTTAGCATGTTATTAGTCATGTACCGAGGATCTGTTGTGGTAAGGAACCTCTAAATCTAGAGAAGTAACCGTGTCCAGTGTCCCTACCCACGGGGAGATCCTGGCGTGCAGCCACTTCTGTGCGGGAGAGCTCCAAGGGCTCTTGGGCTGTTCATTATTTATGGGTGTGAGATGATTGATTTATAGTCATAATTGCACATTGACCACAGTACCAGCACTGTGGTGAGGTGGGTGCATTGCTCAAGTTAGCCCTTGGCTATTGTGGTGTTATCTGTCTCCCTGAAACCACATGAAACCGGATCCCAACTAGAAGCATCCAGGGCATGGAGCGATAGGACGAGGGGCAATGGTTTAAACTAGAGCAGGGCAGGGTTAGATGAGACATGAGGAAGAAGTTCTTTACCCTGAGGGTGGTGAGACACTGGCCCAGGTTGCCCAGAGAGGGGGTGGAGGCCCCATCCCTGGAGACATCCAAGGCCAGGCTGGATGAGGCTCTGAGCGACCTGATCTAGTTGAAGATGTCCCTGCTCCCTGCAGGGGGTGGGACTGGATGGCCTTTAGAGGTCCCTTCAACCCAACACATTCTGTGATCCTATGATGACCACCACGGGTGGCCATCGCCTGGGCAGGGTTATGGCAGATGAAGGTCAGGGTGGTGGTGGAGTACACCGTCACAAGTAGCCCCCCTGGATATGTGTCACCAGCTTGCACACGCTGTGTCCGTGCCATCGTGACCCCTGGCTGCCTGATCCTGGCTCCCTTTGTCTTGCAGGAGGCAGCGAGCCCCCGGGTGCTGTGTTGATGCACCGGGGTGAGAGCCTGGTGCCGAGGGGGTGGAGGATGCTCCTGTTACAGGCTTGGCCAAGCTGATCCGCACGTGACTGATGGATGCAACATGGGACAATGTTCTGGGGCTTTCGTAGCCATAATTGGCAGCTTATTATGCTTTTCATCAGCCACACCTAGTGTAGGCTTTCTTATTGTGTTAGTTAAATAGAGCAGCACTTTAAAAAGAAAACCAAATCTAGACATCAGCACGTTCAATTACAGCAGAAAATCTGTGAAGGAGAGCTGCAACTCGAGCGGATGGATGCGTTGCCGGGAGGACGGGCTCTGCTCCGCTCTTGTCCCGTGTGATGGATATTAAATACAATGGAAAGAGAGCAGGATGCTCAGTCTCTTTCCTGTTGACTCCAAGGAGTTACCATGGTTCATAGGTTTGGCACACTCAGCTTGAGATGAAAGGAACTCACTTCCAAAACAAAATAAAAAACCCCAAATATTTCTGGCCTTCCCTTTTAAACTCATGCAGCCCGTGCCCTTCAGAACAGAAGAAGGATTTTCACTGAAGTTCTCTGAGCTTCAATTTAAATTTCAAATGGATGCAAATAAATGCTTCCCAGTCCAGGGTCTGCTTTCACACAGAGTGCTTTTCTGCAGAGCTGGGTGTTATGTAGGCAGCGATGCTACCGCCGCCAGTGCCTGAGCATTTATCCGTAATGCTACAGCCAGGCTGGTGACAGACCGCAGCTCTGCATTTTGGGCAGCTGAATCACTCCAGGGCACATCGGGAGGCAGCTAACGCACCCCCTGTCCCACCCCCTGATGTGGCTGGGCTGGGACGGGGCTCCTTGATTTTTGTCACCTGCATTTCTGCAGCTGTCACCCCCCAGCACCATCAGTAATTCAGGGTTTTGCTTTGATCTCTCTTTGCCTTTAATTGTCTCAGCTGCCCATGTGTTTCACAGCTGCAAGTTGTCATCTTTCTTTGTGACTTTTCCCCACTCACTTTTCCCCCCCACTTTGCAGTGTGACTACTTTTATTACAGTCCCAGCTGCGTTTATCTTTCACGCGACCAATTTTGTCCTTTGTTTTCAAACAAGACCGGGATGGCTGGCTTGTTAGCTACATGGAAGGGATTAAGATGTGCTGTGGTGGTGATGGGAGGGAAGCAGCTCCTGGGGATGGCTGTATGAAGCAGAAATGGTCAACAAGATCAGCCATGTGCTTCCACAAAGTGTCAAAGCAAACCTCCCCTGCCAGGCAAAGCCAGAGATCCTCAGTGTTGATTTAGCATGGTTATAGTCTCTGTACACCAAGGAAAACCTCCCCACGCAGCACTGCAGGAGCACCCATGGTGCCCTGGAGGCTCCAAGTCCCCCTGTGCTGTTCCATGGGCTCAGAGGCAGCATGGCCATGGAGCTGCAGCAGGAGCCGAGAGCTGAGAGCCAAGCTGCCAACCCTGGGAGCGAAAGGGGGTGTCCATGCCCACCCTCACACAGGTCTACGGAGAGATGGAGGCTGGTGGTGCTTCCTGCTCTATGGACTTGAGAAAGCCTTTACGATTCCGCCACAGTACACTTTGTGTCTGCAGAAGAGCTATCACATGTGTCCACCTGCAACACCACCTCCGTGGGATAACAGCGGGCTAGAGCAGAAATGCAACATGCACGGGGCTTTCTCCTAGGGAGACCTTCTGGCTGCAGCCAAGTTGGAGACCCCAAAGCGCAGGAGGGCAGCGAGCCCCTGCAGGGTGCTCCGGAGGGAGGGACCGAAGGTCTGGCCCAAAATGCACCAGCGCATTTCTAACCACTGCCGTTCTGTAGCAACGTTTGAAAGCGCTGCGCTTCCAGGGGGGTGCGAGGTTGAGTGAAAGAGAGAAAATAATTCTATACAGGCATGAAGGTTGGGACCAGATGACTTGCGTGGTGGGTCGAGCAGTGACCAAGGCATGTAGTCTTGGACACATCAGGTCACCAGACCCAAAGTAAAGAAGTGCAGAGCCTGAGAAACCTCCAGCCAGAAACCACAGGTGAGGACCAGAAAGAATTATAGCTTCATCCTGAGAGAGAAGTAATTTGTTGTAGTATCTTCCGCCCTTCCCTAAAGGAGCATCCAGTGAGCAGCAGTGTCATTTCATTTTTCCAGGTTTCTTGGTGCAGCTGCAGCTGGCGACCCCCAAAATTTGGCTGCAACCCTGGTTACTGCTGGTCAAGTACAAGAGAGCAGAGGGTTGTGCCTTCCAGAGAGCCCTCCCTTCTCCTGTGGGAGCAAACGAAGCCGTCAGTGAAGCTCCCCAGTCCCCTGGCGCTGGCACGAGTCCAGCCCCTGTCTCTGTGCTGCTGCTTTCTGCGCTCCGCTCCTTACAAGAACCGCTTAAATAACCCAATAACACAGTGGGAGGCTGCAGCCCTTGCTGGAGTAGGTAATAAGCCTCTTTAAGAAAAATTATTAGTAGTAGACACAGAGTGGACTGGTTTGTTTTACAAGGTTTCAGCGCAGAGGGCTGCCTTTGTAAATGAGGCTGAGTCAAATTCTTCCTGGCTGTTTATTGGAAAGCCCGCTACCCTTTGTTTATGTAAGCAATCTTATTGCCCATGGTGATGTCTTAGAGATGCATATTTGATCCTAAGTTTTGGCCTTCTCTAGTGGCAGTGTGTCGGAGAGGTAGTGCAGGACACGGGGACGGCTACCAGAAATGGTATTTGTGTCTGCACAGAAACACGCGCGCGGGCAGCTGGGCCCGTTCCCTCATCCCCGCTCTGCGCCCAGTCGCTGCCGCACCTGCCACGAACGTGAATTAAGACACGCACCATTCTGGAAGCATCTTCTTTAGATTTTCAGTGCTGTCTCTCTGCAGCCTTTCTGCTTCTTCAAAGGTATTTGTGACCTCAAACCTTGAGCACTTAGGGCACTGTTCCTCTAAACATGTTACAAATCCAGATATCAACGCAGCGTTTTGCAGACATCACTCTGCTACTGCCTTTTAAAGCACCTGTGGATCTGTGGGTATAACCCCAAATTGAGCATTTGATACTGCATAGGTGTACCCTGGTCTGCAGCAGGGCTGCTGTGGTCCTCTCCCACACCCAAAGACCTGTTCCTTCCTTGCCTGTCACAGACGTGCCTCTGCCCCTGGGTCAGGATGCTCAGCCAGGGGACAGCCAGGATCACAGGAGCAGGAACACCTTCCAGGCGCTTTGGCTCCTCAGATCAACGTGTCTGTACTGCCACTGCCCCTCACACGGCACAGGGAAGGGGCAGTGCACCGCTGGATTGGGTCTTCAGGATGGGGCAAGGCAAACCCATCGTTGACCTGTTCTAGAGATCTAGCAAGGGACATCTGCTCTGAGCAGGAGGAGGTGCTGGGGACCTCCAGAAGGTCCTCCTAGCCAGCTTTTCTGTGATAGCACCTGGACATCAGGAGTAGACTGGCAGCTGAAGCTGGCACCAGATCACAACCATGGGCAACACAAGCCAAAGGAGAGGCCATCCCCTGAAGAAGGAGTGTGGTCATCAAGCGTCCCTGGGAAGGGTGGCTGCCCTCCCAAAGGTACCAAAGGACCTTTGCCTTTCTCAGCTGCAGCCGGGGTCTGCAGTAGCTGGTAAAGGCTGGGAAGGGTCCAGAGGAGCCATCCCCATGGCAGTTTGGTTTTCAGCAGTGAGAAGGGCCGGAAGGAACTGGAGTTTTGCTCACCTGTGATTGAAGCTCAAATCCAGTGTGCTTTTCGGAGAGTTTTCTCTGCAAATGACTATCTTTGCTTTGAGGGGGAGCACAGATATTGCTGGACTGACTGTTCCACCTCCTGTTCATGTGGATGCCTGTTTGAGAGGAGAATCCGTGTTGTTCAAACAAGTACAGGCTTCTGCTAAAACGAACATCAGGTTTTATTGACAGAAGAAGTAAATATTGACCAGTGGAAAGTTAAAGACAATATTTATTCTGAGTTTCCCTAAATCCAAATGTTTACAGCAAGTGAAATGTGAAGCACTGATCCACAGGTTCCCATGTGTGATACTGCCTGCCCCAGGGCGGCAGGGCTGCCATCCAGGGCTGTGATTCTCCAAATTATTTGCACCCTGATTGCCAGACGTTTCCAAAGAAGGCACTTTCTGCGGCTGCAGGCTGGAGTGTGAGGTGCTGACCTATCTAGTAAACAAACATCTTAACAGAGATGTGAAATTAGAGATGGAGAAAACTGGGGATTTAATAATCTCTTGTGTCAGAGTCAGAAATTTGATCAATATAGGAGATAAATTCTTTGCACATAAACTCATGAAGAAGAACAAATAGAAATGCATTCCTCTTCTAGGGTTGGAAAGGAAATGTAGACATCCCAGTGTCTCTGCTGTCGCTGCCCAAATGGAAGGTGGGCATGGGTGCCTGGAGTGCTTGGCTGGCAGCCACCACATCATGGCCTCTCCAGTTGTCCTCTACGTGTGCGACAATCCAGTCGGTGGCTTGTCCCACCTGCAAGCTTGAACATCAGAATGGCCATGCTACAGCTGGAGGCCAGGGCCCAAATCCCTGACAATATCTAGGTCCAAATCCATATGAAGGTGGAGCAAGGGGCAGTTTGTCAAGTGACAAGCGACAAGTGGCAGAAGAATGTATTGCTCTAGGGACTCAGACGTGGTTTTTTCCCACCTGAGGGTCCAGCTCTGCCCTGCAGGAGCTCTGTGCACTCTGCTGCTGCTTCTCAGACAATGGGGTCTAACCTCCATGTACCTTCTGTTTGTGTAAAACTGCCTTTCCTCAGTCCTCACTCCTCCACCTGGACACGATGGAGGCAGTGGAGATAAGCATCTCTAAAGAAAGGTCCAGACATCTCAAAACCAGAAGTTTCTGTTTCTAGCAACACCTGCATGTCTCCTGAGCGGGCAACACCTTTCAGGTACCAGTCCTGCCTCTAATGCTGTGATAATCTGTTTTGCAGAAGAAAAACAAGAGACTTGCGGGCTGATTTTAGTCTGAACTCCAGATGAAGATGGAAATCTTGATCTATTTCTCAGAATGCAGTATCTTGACATCCTGAGTCACTTTTCCTGAAACACAGAACTGGGGATGAGGAGACTGCGTTCTGCAAAGAGCAAACCTTTTGGGACCCGATTCACACTTTTCATCTATTACATTATGCAAAAGTTGAGACGCTAGCGTTGAAACCCGTATTCCTGTGTTCTCAAAATAAAATATGAATACTGAGTCTTTATCAAAAACATTGATTGCATTATACATTCCTGCTATGGTTTGCTCTGTGTGCATCAGCATTTTCTTCGCAGCTGAGCACAGCCAGGGCAGCAGGAAAGGCGCAGCCGGTCAGACCTATGGGTAGCTGCCCAGCTCTGTCTTTGGTCTGTCTCTGCTCACTACCAATATTTGTCATATTGCCAGTGAAATTCACTCCATGAACAGATTGAGCAGCTTATGGAGAAGCATGCAATCCAGCTGCACGTTCAGGTGGGCTGTGGGTGAGGTGTGCTGCTATTCCCAAGCTCCTGAAGACAATTCCCTGTAAGCTGCTGGTGTGCTCTAGCAGCAGACGGCTTCTTCTCAGCAGGATCTGTGGCCAGCAGGGATGTTGTTAGGAGGCTTGGTAAGAATTTTAAACTGTTTGCAGTTCCGTAGGCCCCTTCATGTTGTTAGCCCTGTGACCTGAAAGTCTCTTTGCTATTTAGCAGCTTGTTTTATGGATGAACAGGTTTTCCAAGGGGATGTCAGTGATTCAAGTGATAGCTGGGCAAGCAGCACCCCATGCAGCATCTGGGACATGAGTCATTTGTTTTGTGATCACAGACAGATTCCTATTAGACCCATCCCATTTCGTTTTGACTGCTCTTACTCTACCTGCCCTTTTAGAGGTGGCACCTCCACCCTTTGAAAATGCTCAGCCTTAACCCTTCTTGATCCTTCTCCTTTCCACTAAATTCCTTGTTTCTTTTTGGCTCCTGATATTTTCCACATGACCATGTTAGTTTAACAAGCCTCCCCTCCTGCTGCTTTTTACGGCCACGATGTTTTGATTTCCATGTCGCAGATGTTCTTTTTAACGGATATTTACAGTTGAAAGGAATGGGGATCCAGCTGTGCTGATGGGACAGAAATAGAACCACGTTATCACTCCTGCATCCAGGCATGAAATGCACAGCCAAACTTGCAGAGGAATAAACTTTTTTAATGCATGCAAGGCATCCTGATCAGCGCTGAGGTCAGCGATTAATTATCAGGACAAGGGCCTGGCCTGATGTGCCCTCGTGTTTAGCACTCATGTCTAGGGCCCTCACTCAGTTTTTGGGAGTATTAAAATGGCAAAATGTTGGCAAAATATTTTGGAGTAAGAATATTGCTCTGGTGGGAAAAAACGCTACTGCTCCTTGATACTTTAATTAGAAGCTATTTCTAGGGCAGGGCATAAGAAGATGTTTGGAGCTCTGGATCTAGCAGTTAGGAAGTAACTAAAAACTTACACCCCTCATTGAGATTAGAGTCAGGCTCCAGCCCTGTTCAGGTGGGTCCAGAGCCCTGTTTGTCAGAGGTGGTTGAAGGATGAGTCACAGAAGGCATTTTAACCCACACCTTTACTTTCTGAGGTAGAAATGAGCTGGGAAGCAGGGCTGTGACTGCTGCGTCAACCTTGAGGCAGCTGCAGGCTCCTGCAGTGAGCCTCTTTAGCCTGCCCAGGACTCTTAGGTCTGATTTTCCAGGTATCCATCCAACCTCCTTGATTCTTTTTTTGCCACCTGAGGGCTCAGCAGCAAAGCAAAGCTCTACATTTTGAGTGACTTTGAGAAGATGCCTGCAGCAGAGGTGTGAGGCTCATCAGATGCTCAGTGTGCTGTTGTCTGGCTCCTGCAAGCCCTGAGGAGAGCAATAGGAGCATCCACCAACCCAGAAGGAGCTGCCGTACCCGCCCTGCCAGAGGCTGCGCACAGCACTGGGAACTGATCTCAGCATCTTGGCCATGGGGATCTTCCAGCAGCATTTAAAACTGACTCCTTCCAGCTGGCCTGTCAACAGCTAACAGTGCTTAATTGTAGGAAGAGCTTTTGCAGGACCTGGCAGAACAAACATGAGTCCTGACCTCCCTCCAGTGCTCTGAGGCCACCGGGGATTCGTTATGTGCTACTTGCAAGCTGCACCCGATCCCTGTTGGCTGGTGTCTGGGGGAAGGCAGGATGGGATGATGGACACTAGAGTCCCAAAGGTCACCAGTCTGATGCTTTTCTGAGCAGAGTGAGGAGCAGACACTGTGCCTATGCCATCATTAATGGGAAAGCCTGGGACTGATGAGCACCCTGGGGCTGGCCGGGAGGCCAGGGAAACCTCAGCTCCTTTGTTCAGGTCTGGGACTTTGTAACACAAGTGAGGAGTTTTCAGGTACTACCTGCAAGTATTGAGATCCTTTCCAATGCTCCTTCCTATTCCCTGCTCCCAGAGCAGAGCTGCTCCTTTTGCAGAGCTGCTGCATGATGGAAAATCACACAATGGGCTTGAGTCAAAGCAAACACAGCCAGTCTCTTTTCCAGGCTGGTGTCCTGCTTCATAATGACCAATGGCACAGTCTTAGGGAGTAAGAGAAAGAAAAAAATTCAAGAACAAAGTGATCCTTTTCTGGTTCACCCTGCTTCTGGACAAAGTAATTTAGGGACATCTTCAGTTGGAATTTGAAATCAAAAATCTTCACCTTAGTCGGTTTGTCCTCACTCTGAGGGCCACACAGTTACCATCTTCATCCCTCCCACTTCATTACCAGGTTTCTCCCACATTGATAACCTTCCTGCCTGCATCTATGCTGCTATCAGCCCTCCACAAGTGATAGGAAACATCTCCATGCTGTTCAGGTCTTCAGGACAGAGCTGTACCTGGCTTTGTGCTAGAGAGGCAAGTCCCTTGGTTTAACTTTTTTGACTTACCCTCCTGGGCCAGGTGCCCATATAGAAATGAGCAGCAAGACTCGTGGCAGGCAGGACTGATTTTGAGACACTACAAGGTTATTGCAGTAAAGGGTCACTCTGTAATAGCCTGCTCTTATATTTTTTATCTATGGCTCCTCACAACTGGCCAGTGCATTTTCGAGCCTGGCAGAGCATCTTGGGGACCAGTGCTGGACATCTCGCTGGAAAATACCAGCCCTTGTCTTCTGCTCTGGGAACACCAGGAGCCCCACACTAATTTCCTATCCAGGTCAGTGCTATTTCAGAAGTGGCCTGCTTGCCCTTCAGAGAAGGATAGGGAAAAATCTCCTCTAAAAATTTCCAGGTGTCCTCTGAGATTGACACAAGAAATTCTGGCAGAGGAGAGTGGGTGAGAATAGAGGACACACAGTTTGGGGACAAGTCTCCTGGGATAAGAAGCCCTGGACAGTGGAAACACAGCCAAAGAGCCCATTCCCTCATCTCTGGGCTATTATTTTCTTTCCACGCTTAACTCAATACATGTTCTTGTTGGACCATAAGGGCAAAGAAGCAGTTTCTGTCCAAGCTCTAGGTCAGAAAAGGAGCAAAAAGCCCAAAGAGAAACCTCTTTGGATGGTGTCTCCATCCAGAGAAGGGCAGGAGAACCTGTCTTTCTGGCTTGTAATTTGGTCAGTGCAGCCCAGCTGGTTGGTCTCACACAGCAGCTAGCCAAGCCCCACATGCGCTCCAGACTGGTGGTAGCACACCTTGCCTTTTGGCTGGGGACATTTCACAAGGGCTGCAGTCTGAAGGTGCCATGGGAGGAGACTGGAGAAGAGACCTGGACAAGCCCCCAGCACACAACTTCGTATCCTCAACCGCTCACAAAGGCCATGCAGGCTGATGATAGATTCTTGCTGTCCTGAAGGGCATGAGGTCCTCCCAACCCACACTGTCCTACCATACCCCATCTTTATCACCCTTCTTTTCTTTGCGTAGGCTTTGGTGGCAGGGCACATCCCTCTGAGCCCTGTACTGCACCAAGTGGTGAGCTGATGCTCAACTAATTCTCAAACTCACATAAAAATCTTCAACTGATTGTATGAAAAGCAGGTTTCCTCCCCAAAGAGCTGTTGGCGAGTGATATGCAAGCAAGTTCTCAAACAGCAGAGGGGCTTGGGGAAAGAAAATGGTCATGGGGATACCACAGTGCTCAGTGCAGCCTGGGGAGATGGTTCATCTGCGATGAAACTGGATGGCTTTTCACTCTGGATCTGAACCCTTGGGCAGGAAATGACACCAGTACCAGGGACCACAGGGTAAAAGCCATCGCTCTCTTTCTCTCCCTCAGACGCACTGCCCTGCACATCTCTTACCAGTGAAGAGACTGGATCAAATGTTAAAGACTACCAAGAAAAAGCTAGAGAAATAATCCCATCGTGTTCCAGTGTACATGTTTTGCAGTGTAAAAGTAGATTGCTTTTTGCATAAAATAAACATATTCTTGCCCTCAGGAATGGATTCCACTTTTAGTTAAGAGTATAAATAGAGCCAGAAAAAACTTCATGTGGTAATATCCAGTCTGATATTAACTATACTCCCTCTGGGGCTGCTGTGAAAATTCTGATCCCCCCGCCCCCCACCTTCATTACTGGTTTAAGAAAAAGTTGCCCTAACTCAGTACTTTTTTTTTTGAGAACTATTCCTGGAATGTCTCTTGTTCCAACAGATTACGTAAAGTGACTCCTGCGGCTTTGTGGAGTCTCAGAGGCTCAGCTGGAAAACACCCATTAGATCATTCAGGCCACCGTCTGCCAGAGCGAACCTCTTGCCCACAACTACAGCTACCACGGGCTCTTAGGACAGGCTCTGGTCTATCTACCTTTGCTTTCTACTTCTGTTTGCCTCTACCCAACCCATTTCACTCCTTTCCCACTGTTTCTGGGATTTATCTTCTTTTCATCCCCTTTCTGCCCCATCCCATCCCACTCCCCACTCCCTGGGCATCTGCTCTGTGTCTGCAGGCAGCGCTGCCCTCCCTGTCCTGTGGTTTTACCCCACAGCGGGGCCGATCTCACTGCTCAGCTACTGACATGTCATCTTCTATTTTTTTTCTTTTTTTTTTTTAATAATTTTTCTTTACAGTTCAGTATCTGGAAAAAATGGATCTGAGAATGAAATAATGAGCAAAGCAACTGTGACGACTGTGTCAATTGCTTGAGGAACTGCTGAAGGCTGCTTCTGTCGGGCATTGCATCCGTGCAATTTAGTCACCTCTGCAGCAAAGCGCGTGTGTTATTTGGGGCAGCCCCTCAGTGCCACTGGCCAAAGTGGGTAAAGAAAAATGCAGGTATTTGTGAATTTTACTTAGGTATTTTCTAATGTCAAAAGGGCTTCAAGCAGGCCTTGATACAAGTGATTTGAGACATGCCCTACTGATCCAGCAAGAGAAAGAATAAACACTTCGAGTGATTTCTACACATCCCCCCACCATCCTGTCTCCTTTATCCCATTTCAGTGAACCATTAGGAGATGGCAAGGCAGATGGTAGGGCAAGGCCCACTAAGAAATTAGTTTCCTAATAGATTTTTCAGGCTGGGGCTGGGGAGGTCCACCTGCACAGGCTCCTGAAAATCCCAATATAAGAGCTTAAGCTCTTATAAGCTTATGTCATGCACCTAAAGAAGGGAAAACTGGATGCTTCTGGCCTAAACATCTGGTCCTGCAATATGAAGTGCAGTGTCTGAATGAAGTGCAACTATTCTGTGCAAGACCAAAACCCACAAACAAGAGGCAGCCAGGACAGCAGCTCCAGATGAGTAAAATTGCTTGGAATTAGAAAGAAACATGTCGCCATTCTTTTGGTACAAAGAGCTACCAAAATTTCCTAAAGATATGACCATGTAATTACACCTTTAGACCACAAATATCTTAAATCCTTAAAAAGCACTTCTCAAAACAGCTACAACTTTAACGTAGTCCAAATATATCATGCACCTTGTTAATGCCAAGCCACTTCTTTCTGAAAAACGGATCCGTAAAATGCAGTGATTGTTGAGAATCTTTTAGCATATATCAGAGGAAGAATACATGAAGATCTTAAAAACCTTAATGAGAAAGCATTCCTTTGTATGCTAAATATAGGAAATCCTTGCAGAGCCAGAAACAAAACAGATAGCCCCAACATTCAATATAAACTAAGACCAGGAGGCAGAGGTGCATTCAGCGCTCAGTAAATCTTTGGAAAACTTCAACAAAAATCAGAATAAAATATTACATGTCATGTATACCATGACAATGTCACATTCATATGGAAAAAATAAAAATGTCTGAAATATTTAGCTAATGACAAAAATTGCTTAATAGGAAACATTGAGATCTTGGTCATAGGAATAGTAGTTGCGAAGCTCTTCTTTCGCTGAGGGTCCTCCTCAGGTTGCATCTCCCGAGATGCACCATGAACTCTCCTGACGAGGAGGTAGGATCTGGTGTACAGAGGTATGATCTGGTGTTTGCAGGAGGTACGTTGTGCCTGGTGTGTCCAGGACAGGAGAGCAGGAGTCTACTTGCCCGACTGTAGGTATCTGCAAAACACAGGTCTCCATCAGACCCAGGGGCTCGGGCACCTTCTGTAGCGATGGAGACCTTTGCCATGCGGGGGGTGAGAGCCCTGGGTGAGGTGAGCCCCCCAGACAGCACTGGTTGTGTGATTGGAGCTCCTCTGACTGCCATGGGGGTGTGACACACAGCATGCTGTAGACACACATAGTTTAGGTGCTACAGTTAGGAAATCAGACTTGATTATCTTTGCTTACTCTTTATTCTGAGCAGGACACACAGCCTTGGAGCTCAATAGAGCATATTTTTGGTCACAGAACAGTCAAATTGCTGTAAAAATGTTAGAATTTGTGGTTTTGCTTTCAAATAAAATCATAGACCAAATAACTTCAAATTTCCTTTTCCACATTTTCTTTTTTCCACAAAAACCTCACACTTTTCAGTGTGGCGCTTTGTGGAAGCCGGAGTTCAGCTGTCTGGAGCAGAATCCATCCTGCCTGATGGCCATGCTCTGCCCATTTCATAATACCTTATTTTCCCACATCCACTTAAAAACCTCACTTCATCCCTCCCCGGATCTGCACACGTCCCAGGTCTCTTGTCAGCATCTGCAGGGCTCCTCCACGCACCACTCTCCCAGCAGAGTGTCGGCAGCTTTTCCCCTGGATCCTGCCCATCTTTACAGGGTCTTCATCAGGACCCCGAGGTGGAAACCAGACACGTGCTCTCCACCACTTGTGCAATGCTGAGCATCCCTGCCACCCCTTTGGAGATGAAATCAGTTTGGATTTACTTCCTCCATCAGTTGCTAATTCTCATAATACTGAACAAACCCAGAAACTCTGAATTTGTTTTCTCCCATCAGATCCAGTTGAAATTGCCCAGTGGATCCAACGTAGCACTTAGGGAGGTCTGACAACGGGCAAGCACAAAACGCAGATTGAGTGTTCATTTAGCACTCATTTCTGGTGGAAACCAACCTAACATGGGTGGCCTTCCTTTGGACAGATGGACACGGTGCTGGGCAAATGGTCTGCAGGGTGAGATATGAGGGGAGATGGCAGCGATGCATAATGCAGGCAACTCATATTTCCCTCACACTGTAAGAGTCGCAGCCTGTGCAATGAATATGACAAGTAGGATATGAAATACACTGGTTTAAATATTGTCTACTGAAGTGTACCTCTTCCCTCCTGTGCACGTGAATTGTCACACAGATTAATCGCATGATCATGTATTTTGATTTCTACTGGCTAATTGCTTCTTAACATTGTTATTCACAGAGAGTTTCTCTCCTTTGTTGTCATTTCAATGTAACCGAGACAATAAAATGTCAAGAAATACCAAAACAAAAGCAAACCTTCTGTAAATGAAGCATTTAGGTGGCATAGTTGACAGAAAAAAGATGGGGAATGCACCATTATGGATTTAGTGTTGCTGTGAAATCACCTTCATTTCAAGTTGTAGTTTCTGTACTGTTTTCTGTTTGTTTGATTAATATTTTACAAATTCTGACAGAAAATGCATCCTGTAAAGTACAAAAAATAACATCCATAATAAACAGCCTACGGAGTCTTCTCTTCTGCGCTTTTACTGCAGCTGAATAAAATAGCACTGACTAAGCATCAAGAGGTTTTTATTGTACAGAGAAGTTATATATGGAAGAGAGTAATTTCTAAATAACTGGTGTTGGTTATATTCATAAAGGCTTAGGCATAGAATGGAAAATAGATTTAAAAATCAGATATTTCCCCTGACTTGGTTTGAATGGCTGGAAACCTGGGAAAGTGTCAACATGTTATAAACAAAAGGGCGCTTCGTTTATACTTTGCGTGCCTCATAAAACAAAAATATGGCTTGCAACCAAAACAGCATCTGTATTTGTAATCTTACATTTAACATAACTCCAAACTGCGTGTGGCCTGGTGGCATCAAGGATTTCATATTTCTGAGGCCACCTCTACAGTAACAGCCAGCAGCTCCTGGTTTTAAGCTGTGAATCTTAGGTGTGCATATAGTTGGTTATTTGGCTTAGGGATCTATTTTGGTTTCCACAGGAAGGTCCATGCATCTGGTAGGATCATGTCATCTGGTTGGGGACCTTCTGAGGAGCGTTGCCCATGAGTGATGGGATGGGGAGGAGGCTTCCTCCCAGGAGCCGGTACCGTTGATGGGGAGCTGGGCTGGAGACCAAGGAGATCATCTGGCCCTTCTTGTGCCTGGTTGTCTCCCATCATCGCACTCCAGCTGGGGATGCTGCTGCCAAAGGGGTAAGGGAGCAGTATCCCTCTGCCTGAGCATGTGGATTTGGGTGGTCCTGTGCCACAGACCAAACGGCAGGAGCCGGCGGAGGGGCTGGGCTCTCCCACCCGCATAGTAAGCACCGAAACGGTGGCTGCAGCTGGAAATGCAGCTGCAGAAAGTATAAGACGCTGATGCAAATTCTCATATCTCCCCTGATCAGGAATCATAGTGTTTATGCCAAATAATAGTCCTTATTATAATTAGACTCAAACTGAACTCCTCAAGGAGCCCTAGATAATATTTAACCATAATCTACTATAATGCAATAGTTAATGATATCTAACGTTAATACCAGCCTAATCTTTCAAATGATTTCAAATTTAATTCCAACCCAAAGGCAATTATCTCTTGAAACTTAAAGTCTAAGTCTTTGAATTTAATCATCACCATAGGTTTAACCCTAAAATTTATCTTAAACCTATGGACACAAACAAAAACCTTATTGTATATTTCAACCTTAGAAGTAACCCATTGCTAATTATAGGTCAGTACTAACCTTATATCTTTATCCTAGCCCAGATTAACATCAGATGTAATCCCTAATCCTCATCTACAATTTTAGTCATAATGTCACCTAACCTCAATGCACTAAATAAATGGAAAACAGCAAAGGAGAATGCTTATTTTCCAGCTGGATGTTGCACACAGACGAGGGAAGGATGTGGAGAGCTTCAGCTTGGCTTGGAGGTCTAAAGTGGAGTCCACCTCGTGCCAGGGACAGGACACAGAGGTGAGCTGTCCCTCCGGCATGTGAGATGGGGGCCGGTGCTGGAGCTGCAAGTACACAAAATGAAGATCTTTTCAAAGCTTTTTACAGCTACTGCAGCTGTGGCTGTTTGAGGGATCACGCCAGCCCCTGGGATGGTTAACGGTGGGTCTTGGCCAACCTCTGCAGAGACACATGCCCAAATCCACCAGCAAATCCCCTGCCTTTGCCAGGAGGGGTCCCTTGCAGTTACCTCCCTCCCTTCCCTGGCTCACGCCGGTGTCCTGTCCCCCGCAGTGGAGGGGGCTCTCAATGGGGTGGGAACCCACCCTGGGAACCCACCCCCAGGCAGGGGCTGCAGAGCGGGATACCAGTGCAGGCAGGAGCACGTGTCAGAAGTGAAATGCCATTTTTTATGTTGATCTTCTGTCAGCTTTGCTAGGATGTAAACTATCACCCTCCTTCAAAGCCTCCCCAGCTCTCACTTTACTGAGCTACAGTCTGACCACAAGATACAAATATCACAGAGATCACCAGCCTCAGCGCCTCACTGAGGTCGTATCTGTGGCCTTTCCACCGTATTCATTTGCAGCGTGCCACGGTTTGAAAGACAAAATTCTCTTTTCACACACCCCTGCCGGCCCGTGCCAGCCATGCAGCGTGCGTGTTTGCTGCGGAGCCCCAGCAGCTGCGGTGGGTTAGTGGCCGCTCGTGGGAGCCGCTGCTCTTCGCCCACATCGGAGCCGCTCGCTTCCCACCGGGGTGGGATATGACAGACAACAAAAACAAAAAAGCGGAATTCTCATTTGCTGGTGACCTGATTTTTTTTTGAGGGGAAAAAAAAAAATAAAAAAAGGATGACATTCTGCAATTAGTTGAATTTTTTTTTTTTTTAGCTGCAGGTATAATTTATTTGGCTTGTTCTCATTTCTCATAAGAAGGGAGTGAGTAGAATAGCACCCACATTCGCCGTGGGGTTGTATTTAATGCAGTTATGCTGATGTTTGCAGGCATGGTGGGGGATGGCNAGCTCCGTAGCCCTTCTCTGGACACGCTCCAACACCTCAATGTCCTAATGTGTTGTGGTTTCTGTGCATTAAATGACTGCCTTCATTCTCCTGCTTTTGCTGAGGTCTGCTCTTCAGCTCGTCATTCTCATGTTTCCGTGCTTGGGCGTCGATCTGTTCCTGTGCAGGGATGCACGTGTGCTTGCTGTGTCTCTCAAGCAGCGCTGGAGCTTGTGGCAGCCTGGGAGGGGGGGACAAGAGGGGATGGGGGTCTCCCTGTCACCCTGCACGGTTCCCCGCTGCCCTGTGTCCTCTCCCACATGTCTCGGCAGAGCAGAGCTGGGAGGGCACCCCACCACACGCCGCTGAAGGTGAGGAAAGGCTCCGCAACCAGCTGGACACAGGAGAAAACAGATGTGACAAGCGGGATGAAAAAGTGGTTCCTTGCTGTGGAATTTCACTTATTTCCCTGCTCACTTCATTTCAGCTTAGGAATCTCAGATGAAGAGATACCACTGCTGATATCCCCTCAGCTCCTCCCAGCCCTCCTGTTTTCAGCACAGGACGCCTCGTCCTAGCTGCAGCTGCCCTCTATTTCCTTTGAAGGTTTTTTGCCAAGTGCCTGCAGGGCATTTTTTTGAAGTCATGTAAGAGCATCCTGGGGGTTTGAAGGGCTCTCAGCGCTGCTGCCTCGGCGCTTCAGTGCTAAAGGGAAGGACGTGGTCAAACCGTTCACGAGGTGGGGCGATGTGGGGCTGTGAGTCGAGCAGCACGTCTCCCTGTGAGGCAGGACGGGGTGTCACAGCTCCCCGGGTGAACCACAAATGCCAGACCCCCTGTTTGTGACAGCGGGTGCCTGGCTGGCACGTCCTGGCCCACCTCGGGTCACCTCCACCGTGGGGTCATTGTAAGTCGGGGCTTTCAGAGCCTGGAGGAGAGCTCAGCAGAGCTGGAGCAAACCCCGAGGGAGGGCTGGGAATAGAGAGGTGCAATGCACAGGCTTCTTTCTTGCTCAGTGTGTGGGTTCATAGGGACAATTTTGCCTCCCTGGGGGCAGGGGGGAGTTCTGCCCCACAAACCGAGAGGAGGGAGAATGAACACGTCTAGAGACCCCCAACGCCTGCACAACTGTGAGTATGACGGAGGGACACAGTCCTCAAAACTGATGTTTTCAAAGACACAAAACCTCTGCTATGAAGAAAAAGAAAAGAAACTGAGCAAAAATATTTTTGTTCTGACGACCGAACTTCAAGATTGCATTGTGGAGCTGCAAGGGGTACCGGTATCCCCTGTGCCAACTGTGCCACGATTGAAAATCAGGACACATTCTCCCAGATCATAAATTTGGCTTTAATGTGGTGTCATCTCTTCAGAGAATAGGTTTTTCTTAGCCTTCTACTGTCTGTTTTTTCAGATTCCTGCTTACATCATTTTTTCTGTGAAAAGTTCTTTCTCCATTATGAGAAAGTTTTTATTTAGCAAAAATGAGGAACCTTATGTAATTCTGCGATTCCTGGAGCAAAAGTTCAAACATTGCAGGAAAACACAAGCCTTGGCACAGTCTTTACTCTTTGAAGCTTTCCAGCTTCCAGCATTTCTGATACTTCTGCAACAAATGAGTCTAAATAACAAAAGCTGGCCCAAGTCCATTTGCTCTTTCTGTGCTCCCTTCCCTCTTGCGGAATTGCTCAGACAAAGCCGTTCCCCTCCTAAAGCTGTATCAGCAGCAGCACTGGACAAAAATCACTCAGCTCTTTCTTCACACCGCTACCCAAAGAGGCACCAAAACCCCAACAGACACTTCACTGCAGTCTTGAAAAAGGAGCTGTGCATGTGGCCCAAGTCTCTCTCTCTGTTATTCTTCTTCATTAGTCGACTCTGTTTCAGAGAAGAAAGATCACCTTGAGCATCTCCCTCCTCCCATTACTTCCTTCCTTCTCCCCATGGACCACACAACCTCCCCCATCCTAGTATTTTAGGGAAGGAACATTGCTGGGAAGGGATGGAGGGAAGGAGACTATCTCCAGCCTCCATGTGCCCTCCTGCCTGGACGGAGGCTATTCAGTGTGCTGGGACTGATGGTGCAGGGAGCCCAGCACCGCAGTGAGGGGCAGGGCTGGGCCCCCGGTGCAGGGAATAAAGCCACTTTTGTGGGAGCCCAAAAAACCAAATGAAATGTCAACTGACACTAATCTTGTTTGGCACCGATACGAGTAGTTGGGATATCCTAGAGCCTCGAGGTGTCCTCTCACTGACCCGTCTGCAGCTGTTGGGCACATTTCATTGCTCCTCAATGGGGACGGCTTGGGCCATCCCCGGCATCTGCTGTCTGACGTGCCGATGCTGTGGACGAGGCAGGGTCTGCTGGTGCAATTGGAGTAGGGACCCCGCTGGGCCCGCTGGTCGGGGTGTCACCGATGGAAAGCTGCTGGCCTTCTGCGGCTCTCCACGGCAGCTGCTTGCTCTACCGCATGGCGGGAGCGGGGAGGAAAAAGGACCCAAAATGCAGAGACAGAGGTGACAAGGGATAGGACAAGAGGAAACGGGTTCAAGTTATATCAGGGCAGGTTTAGATTGGATATCAGGAAACATTTTTTCCCTGAAAGGGTTATTAACCATTGGCACAGGCTGCCCAGGGAGGGGGTGGATTCCCCATCCCTGGAGGTGTTTAAGAAAAGGGTAGATGTGGTACTGAGGGACAGGGTTTAGAAGTGGTTTTTGTCAGGGGGGGTTAATGGTTGGACTTGATGATCTTAAAGGTCCCTTCCAAGCTCAGCGATTCTGTGATTCTGTGACAGGAGTGGTTACAGCCAAACTCCAAGAAGAGTGGGCAGGAGCTGCTGAAGATGCTGTTGGACCCCATGGGCAGATCTAGAGGCCAAGTGGACGCTTCTGAGTTCAGAGGAGGATGAGTTATAGATGTCACCTGCTCATAGTCCCATCACTCTGGGTCAGAGGAAACATGCATTTAGGAACAGGTTTCTAAATGAAAGAGAAAATGAAATGGAATATGTGGGTGGTTTGTAGACTGATTTGGTAAATAGCTGTTTAAACATGCACTGAAATCCTGGAGTAAATCCATGAGGTCTGGACGACGGTGCACTGTCACAAAAACACAGTTCCTGTCTGCAAACACAGCACTGGGAGGATCCTTGCTGCCTGTGGATCTGCTGCAATGAATCACAGTGAATGACCAAGGTTGGGAAGGACCTCTGGAGGGCTCTAGTCCAACTTCAAGGATCACAACATAGCAGTCTCACACAGACCTTCCCCTGGACAAAGCTCAAGAATGGCCACCTGACTGCTGACATCTGAGTCCTGGTCCTGCTGAGCTCCCTCCACAGAGGCGCTTCACCACTCCATGTGACCAGGTCTTGCCACCCACGCCTGGCTCTGACACATCCTTTGGCCTGCAGGATGTATCTGGCAAATTCTTTTCCATCCATTATTCTGCCTTTGTAACTGCACAGCAGCTTGTAAAAGAACTGAAAATTTAATGGCATTTTCTTGCCGGCCAAGGAATTATTGGCCAGTGACATCCTCCATTCGCTTCCCAGCACAATATGGGGAAGGGCAGCAGGTGGCTGCATCAACCTGAATAGCCAAGCAGCAGGAAACACCTGCAAGGGGGTTTTCAGGCTGTAATGCCAGGAAACGGGATTCCAGGTACCTGACTCATGACTTCCACCCGTCGTACTGCCCAAAGCCCACGTTGGCTGTCTCACTGCCCCTGGGCTTCTGCATCCCCCTCCTGGCTCCCTTGCAGCCCTTCATCACTCGCCTCTCACTTCTCTACTGAGGTTCCTGCAAGCTGCTGTGTGTGGACAGAAACTTTTAGGATTTCTCATTGTTTCCATTCCCCTGTGTGCAGGGGAAGGGGCCAGCGATGCCCATGCTTGTTTTGAAAAGCTACGGAGCTGCTTTCCCCTGCTCCTGCTGTCCCTGCATAGCCTTGGGCAGGATTCTTACACGGGTGCCTCTCTCATAACCACCCACAGATTAGGTAGCTGGATATTTCTCTGAAGACAGTTGAGCTTCCTGGGGCATCCCTTTACCACTGTGACAGGATTTAAGCAGTTTAAATACTTTTCTGAACAGTGGCTGGGAAAAGTGGAATTGATTGTTCTTTGAGTGTTCACCTCAGTGTGGTCATTTATGCTGCATCTTTTGTGTTTTGGTGGCTGCTTAAGATACCTGCTGCAACTCCCACAGACCTCCTGCCACACGCAGGTGCTCACAACCGGCGCAACTTTGGATTTGTTCAGTGAAACACATTTGCTTTTGGTTTTCCTACTCCATGCAGTTGAGTTATGCTTGGCTCATCCTGTGTTGTGAAACATGCAGTCCTGATTTTCCTCTGTGATGCTCTTTGCCCCCAGCATCCCAACGTTGTACGAGGAGCTTGTGGGGAAGCAGCAAGTGCACAGCCCAATCCTTCCATCCTGTAACCTGGAAGCCCTGGACGTTTTTAGCTTGGCATTATCTGCGAGCTGTGAATGAGGTGCGAGAGGTGTACTGAAGGTGAGTGAATGAGATCCCAAACGTCTGGGCTCTCTGTGATCTACAGAGAAACCTGAGGCCTTTCCAGCTGAACTAGTTCTGTGAGGAGACTGTGCTCAGGGGTCACATACCAAGAAAACGAAGAGAAAAGCCCTATGGGCACTACAGAGCTACTGGAGAGCTGTTTTCCTATGTATTGCTCACAAATCTTTTCCCTTCTCCATTTGATGCTCAAGCTGAATCAACCCCAAAGTTGGGCTTGCTGTTTGGTGCAGGTTCACCTCCCCAAGTGCTATGGGGGGGTCTAGGAGACAACCTGTTCCCAGTCACCCTTACATGATTTTACAGCCTCAGGCAGTTGATACAAACCTCTGAATCAGCACCGCAATTCCTAAATGCTTGTGTGAACCCAAACCCTGGTGTTGCCTCAGTTCTCACTCCAAGCACAGCTATCAGTGTCTTGCTTGCAGGGGGTCAGGAGAAGTGTGGGCAAGGTGCTCCTGCCTGGCAATGCCCTGCAACGAGACTGCTTCCAAACTGCACCCTGCTAACATCTGCCCTTGGCTCCTCACCTGTGCCACTTACTGTCTTGCATTCCCCGAGTCTTAGGCTGCTTTACTGCCAAACTGCCTGCCTGCATGTGGGGTGACGAGCATCTGCCCAGCGGACAAATAGCCAGGATTTTCCTGACCTCAACCTCCAGCATGTGTTGGATGGAGGTGGATGCCAGCTGAGTGCCATTTGCCCCTGCTTTGCCTTGTGCACTCAAAACCATGTCCCTGACTGATTTCCAGACAATTAGATGAATATTTCTGCTTGAAGCTTAATATAGTAGACAGATCATGATCTTTACGTTTGACATTAACACCTTCTCCTGTGAGATCCCAAGGAGATCTTGTTTGTATTCTAGGTGGGGATTGTGTAAAAGTAGCAATTTCTAGTATGAGTCACTGCCTCAGCGTTTGATTAATTCTCTACTTGTGAAACTCTGATGAAACTAAATGGTTGGAAGCCCCAGAGGAGAGCTATGGTATAGGAGAAAATACAAGCTGTAGGACAGAGTGGAGCTTAAATTAGTGGGGCCAGAAGGAAAGGACATAAACCATTGGCTGTTAACAGAATATATACTTTCAGCGCTCACTCCTCTCACCTTGCAGAAAGGGCATGACCTTGTCCCAGTGCCTGGGGAAAGGCAATAGAGAGTGTCCAGCAAGACAGGAGGAATTCTGCCTGAGTCCCACCAGCCCTGCATCCACGGGAACATCCTCTCACTGGATTGCAAGCTTAGAGGTACAAAACCAGCATCAAATCCAATGGTGTATGGCACAGATGGACCGATGGGGCATGGCAGTCTCCAACACAGAAAAAAAAATGTAACCTGAATGAGGGCTGGTTCCAGAGCAGAAGAGATTTTGGACAACAGTCAGGGTCTGGACTAGGTCCAGGACTGGGTTCAGGACTGCAATAAGGATAAAATTTGCCCTGGGGTAAAGGCCCAGAATATACAATATATACAGTTAGAAAAGCAGATCTCCAACTGAGGGAAATGGCTGTAGCGTCTCAAGTTGTGATGGTGTGCGCCAGCTGAGGCTCTGCCCTGGGGCTATAAAAGGGGTTGAAATGAAGCCAAGGCTGCATTTTGGCCATCTGCTTGGCTGGGGCCAGGGGGCTGAATTTGCCATTAGTGTTCCATGAAATATAAAACAAGAGTCAAGGTCGTCTCTGGACTTCATTAACACTTTGAAATGCCAGGGGGAATATCACATTTGACTACGGGGCCAGCACAAGTCAGCAGAGGATCTAGCATTTCAGTTCCCACTCAGAAAAAACCCAACAGCTTTGTTTCAGTTCAGACTGCTCATTCCAAAATCAACTGAGACAACCAGTTATTGTGAAAAAAAGTTAATTGCCAATGAAACCATGTGAAAAGGTTCATTCTCTTCTCTTTGGGGATATTCATCCTCTTTCATTTATGCTCAGTCTATGAATTTCACGGCAGAAAATGAACTCCTTGAAACTAATCCTTTAACTTCTCAACCCCTCACATTCACGTGTTCTTGGTATGGGATGAACTTCTGTTCTCAGCCTTGAAAAGGACCTGGGATGGATCCTTAGCTGATGGGCCCAGCAGAGCATCAGTGGCAATATAATTATGCTGCTTTCCACCACATCGATGCAGCTGTGTAGTTACAGTCAATTGTATTTGAATCAGGAAGTTCCTGTATGGTTCCCAGGAAAATCACCTCTACAAACAAAAACAGAGTAGCTCCTAGGACATGGTTTTCTTCAAAAATGAATGTGCCACCCCCTGGAAGCTTTCAGATGGACATCCACGTGACGGACAATGTCTACTGAAATTGCTCTTTTGCTTTCCAGCCAGGAACATCCAAATATAGAGAGCAACTTGTTTGTGTTCAGCTCTATGAAAGCATTCTCTGCACTACAGCATACGCTGCGCTATTCAGTGCTGTGCTGTTTCTCGGCAAATTGGATCCTGCCGCTCCCACTGCAGCAGAAGGGGAAGGAGAGAAACGAGGTAAAATAAAGGCAAACATACACCTCAAGCAGCTCTGCCTTCCTGAGAAAGGAAACATAAGGCTCACTCGAGAAAGGAAGCAGATACCAGGCTCCCTCATCGTGCTGCGGACTTCACCATCCAGGTTTGTTACTGCTGATAAGCTGGGGAATTACAGCTGTGCGTGTATAGGAAACCCAAAGGCCCAACTGGAGACTTAAGACTCATAATCCCTCTCCGGTCCCCACAAATTCTTGAAACGCTTTGGTTACAACAGCTGAGAAAACAAAACAAAAAGCAGTTCACCTCCGTCCTGAGCGGAAGTAGGAGAATTTCTTGGCAATTTCAGATCCTTTTGTGAAACTGATTACACAAAGAAGCAAACAACCCTACTGTGAAGGGAAGCTGTGTGAAGGGTTTAGTTTGCACCCGTTATCTGCGTAACTCAGTCTTAGACTTGAAGAGAAAGAAGAATTCTCTGTAGGTTTGCTGAATGTTTTCCAGGCAGCCTGATGCATCTTTGCTGGAAGCTTAATACCCAGGATCTCTTCCAGAAAGTCCAGGTGCTGCCCTCTCATGGTAATGGAGAGAGTCCCAGAGCTGAGCTAGTGCAAGAGAGGCCAGATCAAACTGTGTTGGACTTTCAAGACACCAGGTTTGGTGCTGGTGCTACTGCTCCATCTCTTCTGTAACTGTGCTTGATTTGAAAGGCATTGCTGGGCACTGTAGCCGAGCAGGGACAAGACCTTTGGAGCTGAGCACTCCTGCAAGGCTTTCCCACCACCTGCTTGCCCTTGGTGGAGGACTAATGCCTCCTGGTGGACCCGGACACATCTCACTGCCAGTGCAGAAATGGTTCTGTGCACCTTCCACCCCTAGCCAGGTCTGCGGGCTGCTGCGGTACCTGGGGAAGTCCCAGCTGGGAGTGAAAAAAGAAAGGGGGAGTCGAAGCAAGAGGGCAAAAGGCAAAGGCTGGGAAATGAGGAAAGGGGAAAGGCATTGAGGTGGTGTGGGGCTATGGGCTGATCATGGAGGAGCAATGAAGCTGGAGCCCATCAGAGAATTGCTGAAAGCCTCAACTGTGAAGAAACTCCAGACGCAGCTGTGATGGGGTAAGAGGACAACCACAGAAGCGTGAACCTGAAGCTTGACTACTGAAACCCCACAGCGCAGTGCTTAATGAGGCCCCACCCAGTTTGGCAGAGAGTAAGGGCACTGCTGTGGCTTCAGGACTCGACTGTCCCAGTCCTGTTTCCCCCCATGAAGTGGGGGGCTCTGGTAAGTCTGAGCCTTGACACGCAGGCAGCAGAGAGGGAGACATCTCCCTCTGCTTTGACATTCCCCCACCGGCACTGCAGGTAGGACAGGCCACCAGCATTTTCACCTGGACATACATGGAGAGGAAAACTCTTCTTCAGATAGAAAACAGTGTGGAAAGCTGATAAATCTGGAGACCCTCTTCTGGAATAAAAATGATGCAGTTGTGCAGTACAACACAGTGGCCATAGAAATNGGGGTTTGAGAGTATTTCATCAGGTCAGTTGTATCAATTCCAATAAAATTTAACAGCTGGCCTAATGGAATAATTAGATTGTCATATCTGGTAAGAGACAGTTACGGAATGAGCAAATTAAGCATAGCCAGACTTTGCCCTTCTGCTGTTTGCAACGTGCCATCGACAGAGACTCTGGGCAGAGGACCGAGCTGCTGCGCTAGCAATGGGCAAGGCTGTGCAGCATCGAGATCATTTTACTCTGTCCCTGTTCTGCTCTCACAGCTCTTAGGGTAAGCCAGGCTCATCTGACCCAGAAGACTGAAAAGAATTAAAGGAAAACAGAGAGAAATTCTAAGCTTTCATCAAAAACCTATTAAAGTCCCTATCATTTACTCTGAACACATGAAATGGCCTTTATTACAGTCATTTTTTGAGCACAAAAGCTACTTTCAATAACACAGGAGGGGAAAAATCATTACAAACTTGCAAGAATCAACGAGCATCTTGCAGAAACTCTTTGTCATGAAACAAATTATAAAAGGCTATAAATAGATGACCATTATTAGAGCAACTGAGCTCTCTAACTAGGCTCGCTGCAGAGGGAATGAACCGTTTCCCTGACAGGCAGGGGGGAGGCGAAGCAACCAACAGGCACATCGCAGGATCTCCGCGGTGGAGGAGAAAGCAGGCCTGAAGTCATTACCTCCTGCTTCTGGGAATGGAAGAAGCATTTGGAGAAACAAGTTACTTAAAAGACTGATGAAAATACACGTGGATGCACACAAGTGTTCACAGAACGCAGGGCACTGCCGAACTCAGACAAGGTCATATCACCGATGAACAGAGTACAGGCAGGAGCTCTTGGCTCACGGAGTCCAGCTGTGCTACCCAGCTCCACCATGACCTGCTGGTGCATGATCTGGCCTCTTCCTCTTGCTTAGGCTGCTTGAAAAAATGACTCTTCTGATTTCTAGAGATTTTTTTTTTTCTTTCTAAATTTCAGCCTAATATTCATGCTAATGATGTAATTTAGTTGAAATAGTTCTTCCTCCTTCTAGTTGTTTACGCCTGTGGCATTTATATGAGCTAGTCATGTCTGTTTTCAGCCTTCCTGTTGTGAGAATAAACACAACAAACTCCTTACATCTCCTCATCTCAGGCAGAGCCTCTGTTCCTCTGCTGTAACCTCACAGCAGACTCCTAGCCCCATCCTAGGTCTGCCTTTAAGTTCTTATTTGCATGGCAAGGTGCCTAGGTGAAAGTGGACGTGGTTAAATTTATTTGGTTGGGTTAAATTTGCAGTAGTTTGGTTAAATTTGCAGTAACTACAACAAACTTTTTATTCCCTGCCCCAATCTTTTATGGAGGTATGGCCCACAGGAATCAGCATGTTTGCTGGGAAGGAAACATTTTTTCCCTGAAAGGGTTATTAACCATTGGCACAGGCTGCCCAGGGAGGGGGTGGATTCCCCATCCCTGGAGGTGTTTAAGAAAAGGGGAGATGTGGTACTGAGGGACATGGTTTAGAAGTGGTTTTTGTCAGGGGGGGTTAATGGTTGGACTTGATGATCTTAAAGGTCCCTTCCAACCTCACCGATTCCCTGATTCTATGATTGTATGAAACCTCATATTCAAACTGCCCTGATTCTGTCAATGGTCTCCAGAAGAACTATAATGCCAGTATTAAACCTGCCATCTGGGAGGAACCTGCCCTTTGGAAAACAAGGTTTCCAAGCCTGTTCAATAGAGACGGAAATTGTAAGGGTGAGCACCACAGTCAGTAAAAGACTGGGATGCTGCAGCATTTCCAGCAGCAGAATGTTGTGCAAAGCACACTGTATGAGAAGGAAGAGACCTGAAAACTTGCCCCATCAGTCTGTGGCTTTGAGACAAGGTGTCAGTCCTGCTACCTGGCCGTGGATGCTCCCATGCAGACTTCTGCTTGGGGGTGTTCTCCTCGAATCAGGGCGTAACCCTTTCCACACATTCATGCAGAGATATTTGCAATATGGTGCTACTGGCCAGAAGCTTTTGAAGATGAACTGCTGTGCCTGTCTTCAGCATGGAGATGACCTTTGTCAGCTGCTAGGGCTGCCCTGTTTGTAAGAGGCTCACATATTTGGAAGAAACGGGCAGTTGGTGATAGGCCATCAAGATTTTCAAGGGTTCTGGGAAGATGCTATCTAAGTATGTGGTGCTGGCAGCTGGCAGAGCACCAAGACCACATTTGCACCAGTTTTAGTGCGTGGTGTCTTTGCATTCACCTGTTCTGGGCAGCCAGAAGGTCTCACCAAAGCTATTCCATTACTGGATTTTATGGAAATGCTCTTTTCAGGCCTTGGAGTTCAGTAGAAGCAGGTCGTGATTGCACCGTCTCCAAGAGATGACAATCTCCCTGGGAGATTGCACCAAGGTGGTGGAGAAATCCCCAGTGGTTGTATGTGGGTGGATGATAAATAGGCTGTGCATGGATCTCCCTGTGGATTCTGCAGAGCTCCCTGTGCCTGGAAGACAGCTGCATAGAGCTATTATTGGGGAATGTCTCTGTCCTCCAGTCAAGAGGGAAAGTTGACTTCTCTGCATTTGAAAGAGATACCCTTTGTGCAGCTTATGAATTTTAAAATTGTTTTTACAATATTATTGTTAAAACCACAATATCTTTTTTTTTATTTTTTTTTTTTTTGAATAAGCATTTGAGTAGATTCATTATGGGAGAACTGGAAAATAGATAAATTTGGGTGATTTTCCACCACCCTGAATTTTGCAGTGCTACTGATTTTATTAGATATTTTTCCTCTGGATTGAGGCTACAAGGCTATGATTTGATTCTTTTGTATGCTAGATTTTTAACATGAGCCTAAATTGTATTTCTAAATCTAAAAACTCTTTAAACATGGGAACATTTTCACTGGCTCTTGCTCAGAGTTCCCCTCCCTGGATTAAATTATTTATAGGCTGTTTCCCACAAGGCTTAAGAAATGGATTAGTTGAGGCATACATGGCCTTCACTAGAACTGGAGGCAGAAATGCAGCTCTGCTACCATGGTCCTTGGAGACCACGGGCACCTCCATGAGCCAGGACGCTGGGCCGCAAAGTTCAGTGTTGTTTGTATTAGAATAAATGACTTCTCTGTCCAGCTTGACGCAACCCTTGGAGGGACACCCAGGAATGAGAAGCATGCCAGAGAAATGCACAGCGTCGCGGATGTTTTTTAAAAATAGAAGTGGTATTCTGAAGTTTTCAGGAAAATATGAAAAACAAGTTTTCTGGGATATACAGGGAGATACCTTTAAATTTCCCTAAACAAAGCAATAAAAGACTGTCTAGATCTGGATTAGGGCAGATCACAACTTTAAAGAGCAAGAGTTCTTCCTGAGTAAACCCCTAAGTGGACTGGCCTTATTAACAGTCTTTGTGGCAGAGCCACATGACCTTTCCTGCACCTCTGAACACTTTGAAAAACCCTGTTTTCAGCAGAGAAAAAGATGATTGATACAAAGGGATTTAGCCTGGACAGGGTCCCGGGGCCGCTGTTGAAAGTGATTGTTCAGCCTGAAAGTAGTTGTTCAGCCTGGAGAAGGCTCCGGGGAGACCTTCCAGCCCCTTCCAGTCCCTGAAAGTGGCCACAGGAAAGCTGGGAAGGGGCTGTGGGCAAGGGCATGGTTGGACGAGGGGCAATGGTTTAAACTAGAGCAGGGCAGGGTTAGATGAGACATGAGGAAGAAGTTCTTTCCCCTGAGGGGGGCGAGACACTGGCCCAGGTTGCCCAGAGAGGGGGGCGAGGCCCCATCCCTGGAGACATCCAAGGCCAGGCTGGATGAGGCTCTGAGCACCCTGATCTAGTTGAAGATGTCCCTGCTCCCTGCAGGGGGTGGGACTGGATGGCCTTTAGAGGTCCCTTCACGCCAACCCAAGATGTTCTATGATTCTATGATCTTTGCATCAGGTTTGTGTTTAACAAGTAGCATCAGCACGTTCGGTGTTACAGGGTTACTAGGGACAGGAGTTTTTACATAAATATTAAGTACCATGTAGATTAAGAATTCAGCAAAACATATCCTGAACATTTGTCATTTTTGCATAGAGATGAAAGACATGAATTTTTCAAAGGATCATTTCCACCGCTACCAGGCTCAGCTAAGCTGAAACCACGAGCCTGATCGCAAAAGTGAACCTGAACCCCAAAGGCGTTTTTGGAGATTGCTCAGCAGTGTCATATGAAAGCAAAATAAAGAGATAAGCTGCAATGAGGGACAGGGTAACTAGATGTATTGCCACAACAGTTTAGAAATAAATTCACTTTTAGTAATACACGTCTGTCAATTTTCCAGTATCTTGGGTTATGATAACAATAACTTGTGCTAGTTTATTAGGCTGCCGATTAACGGGAACCCTGCTGACTTCTGTTTCTTTAGCCTTACTGTGATACATACAGAGGAAAGCTAGGAAAATTCCTGCAGGTCACTTCTCATGTGGAGAAAACACATCAACCCACCAAAGCTGTAATGTGCTCACTGTTTTGGGAAAACAGAGCTGTAAGGAAACAGGCTGAAGAGAGGAGACCAAAGTTCCACGTGCCTCCTGGCAGCCAGCGTCCAACTCCACAAGGCAAAAATGTTTCAGGTTTCTGAGCCTTCTTTCCCGCAAATGGAAAAGGCCCTTTTCAAAATCAGAAATGGCCTTTTACCTTACTGCTTTGGATCATTCTGATGTAACAAAATTGGAAGTCTATTAGAAAATGAGCAAAAAAATGGGAAATGTACAAAGGCAGAGTATGAAATCTCATAAATCTGGACTGCAATTTGTTAAATTCAAGTTGCAAAATAGGTTAATTCCTAGCTTTTTCTTTTTTCTTAAAAATGACAACACCCAGCAGAACTCTGCAGACCGATGTTACTATTCCTCTACAAATTGTATTAATAATTTTTTCAGCCAGCTCTGTAATTACTGGACTCTGCAGACATAATTTGATTGTCCTGCTGTAGTAAGAAGAAATAAACCAGATCTGACTGTATCTAGCAGCCATTTCAGATTTGTTCATCAATGAACTTCGCAATGTCTGCGGGGCTTAGAAGGCTTTAAATCTCATTATTGGGTATTTCCTATCTCTGATCGCTATAGTTTAAAAACGTTTCCAGGTATTCTTTCAAGGGTTTGACTCTGACCATTTCTATTTTTCTCTGCTTCTCATTGCCTGTAATTTGGTATAGCCACTATATGATGTTTGTATTACACCTAGGCTGTGGTGGATGCTCCAAAAAATTGTCAGCAACATTTTGGGAAAAAAAAATGAGAAACAGAAAGTCATAGAACTGTTCTGGGAGGTGCAGAGCCCCCAGGCTCCAGTGAGATTTGAACTCACGACCCCTGGTTTACTAGACCAGTGCTCTAACCCCTGAGCTATGGAGCCCTGAATTTTTGGGTGGTTTTTGGTTTGTGAACATTTCATATAAGAATTTTCTCTGTTAATTCTGGAGTGAGACAAAACCTGCTTTACCAGATGGTGCTGCTCCAAGGCTTTTGTATCCTTTCCCAATGGCGCTAACACAGACATCAGAGTCACCAAACTGGTTTGCCCCAACCCAAACCTCCGTCAACTCACTCCTGTAAGGACACCGTCAAGAGTGATACACGGCTCCCCCCTCCCCAGCCAAGCAGCATGGGAAGTTCACAGACAAGAAGCAATATTTTGCCTCTTCATAGCTGTTCAACTAATTTAGCAAAGAAGGGAGTTAAGCTTCTAAAATTGTACTTGAGAAATCAGCTGTGCATTTGGGTTTTTTTGCTCGTGGCCCTTCAGACAGGTCAGTTCATTCTTAGGAGTCCGTGATGTGTTTTGGGCACTATGGCTAATGTGTGCACTTCCACATTTCTAAGCAAATCCTTGGGTGTCTGAATTTTCAGGGTATCTTTCCTGCAGTTTCATTCTACACTGAAGGTTTTTTTCTGATTTTTATGTTTGTATGGCAGAGATCTACACTCGTTCCTGACCCCTGGATTATGTGTGTGTTGTGGTTTAACCCCAACAGGAAAATAGGGCCATGCAGCCATTCACTAACTCCCCCACTAGTAAGGTAAATATGGAAAAAAAGGGAGAAAAATATCTTGTGGGTTGAGATAGGGACAGTTTAATGGAACAGAGAAAAAAAAAGTATATTAAATATTATTAAAAATAAATACATTACGCATATGACTTTAAAAAAAACATTTCTGAAAAGGACCTGGAGGGTCAGGAAGACACAAAGCTGTAAATTGCTATCTGCCCTACCCACCAAAGAGTCTAATGCCACCCTGGGCTGCATGAGACAACATAAAGCCAGCTGGGGGAGGAAGCGGTCTTCCAGACCATTCAGCACTGGTGAGGCCAGAC
>VXBO01012109.1:182748-199225 GCA_013400135.1 Rhinoptilus africanus | reverse complement strand
TTAAAGAAGCCTTTCAGTGCGTACTATGTAGATTATTGCTTCTAGTTTAAAAAGTAAGAACTGATGACTGTCTTTTTCTCAGGCAAAATTTCAATCAAATTGACAGCAATTATGCCTGTACAGTGACTGCAGAGTGGGGCTTATTGTTAATTGTTTCTGTTTCCCAGATAGCAAAACATATTCAATGCAGCTGCCAGAATAAAATTAAATAAACTAATAATTGAAAAAAATCATAATGCTATTTTAAAACAATCTTGCCACAGATAACTTCTGAGTAATACAACAGTAAGATTATTTTTAACAAGAAATAAAAGAAAGGCGAGTGGAGGGAAGCCGATTTGTAACAAAACATACTTCATCAAGCACATTTGTGACATACGGTCTCCATCCTAGTCTGCAACAAGAGGTTTCCATGCAGAACTCAAAACTGCTTTGAGGCCTAAGATTCGAATTCCTGTCCTATGAAAAACCTTGGAAATTTTTCCATTCATTTCAATTATCACTGAACTGATATTTCACTTAAACCATAATGACAAGTAGGTAATCTCACGTATTATACAGTTTCCACACTTATGAATGACGAAATGATCACATAAGAATCCTAACTGGTTTGTATTCTTTTTAGAATTTCTAAAGCAACTCATACTATTAAATCAGCGTAGGTACTTGGGTGTTGAGTGCTAAACCATATAAATGAGAAAGCCAGAATGTGGCATCCTTAAAAAGTAACTATGTATTTTCTTTGTAGTGCTACAGTTTAAGACTTTCATGCACCAGGGGAGAAGTATATTAAAATATATGTCTTATCATACAAAATTCGGAATTACAAATACTTTAATGGTTTTGGATAAAACACTTTCAGAAACTCTTTATAAAAAAGAAATTTAAGAGCCATTTGTATCCCATTTGAGGTCATGCCTGCACACAAATGAAGGGATATCATGATAACTATAATCAATGAGGTTTGACTTAGTTTACAATAATTTACCTACTCAAAACAGAAGACATGAACAACAAAAAGGTTTTGATGAGGAGATCTGAGTTAAACACACTAAAATACACTTTTGTTCACCAGGTCTTCACTTTAATCACCTTTATGGTACATTGCAAAATCCAATTGTCTCTTGGATTTCCCGACGGACATAATCAATTCATTTTGGGTTAATTATGGAGAATCACATTCTTATTTACAGAGGGTAAATTTGACGGCTATTACTTATCCGTTGTTAAGTCTGTCAAAAATTTGTGAAGTGAACTGAGACGCCAGGTTTATTGTCATTTTATTTGTCTTTCAGAAATGTTTGATAAAATCTATATAGTTTTAAAAAGGATATACTCTGTGAAATTTTTAGGTCAAAAAATCTTAATAAAAATTAGCAAGGTCTTTTTTAGAATATCAACTGAATCGCCATTACAATGTGACTGAACTGCAGCGGTCATGATTAAAAGCAACAGAGAAGAGCTTTGATTACCTTAGTTGACCTGTGGGAACACTTTCAGCTCTGTTTCTCTTGGATGGTGATATAAGACAGAAATTGTCTGTACTGCTTGATTTGTAGCTGTCTATATGTCTGATACTCCATCACGGCTCTGAACTGATTTTTTTTGATGTGTAGAACAATCTTGAAGTCTTGACCTTCCTGATACCATTGCTGATTGCAGGCGAAGGTTATGGGCAAACAGAAGTTGTCGAGAGCTTTGCCTCCCTTCAATATTTTTAAGAGCTATTTTTGCATAGGGAGGGAGACATTTTCTGAAATATAAATATGATAAATATAGTTAAAATTTTATCTTTTTGTTCTGGCCTTTCAACTACTTTAACTTTGTAATGATAGACTGTTAGGAGTTCAGAAAAGCCTACAACAACTTAATTAAAGTTGGAAAACACCTTATGAAACTGTGGTAATAGTTTCATCCTGAATGTTATTTCTGCAAACTATAAAATCAATTCAGAATTCAGCTCAATTAATCTTTGCACAAGCTAGGATCAGAATGGGAATTGTATGAAGTGCTGTAGGATGGGATTATGGTGAAGTACAGTAGGTATTTCAGCTACACTATATTGCAACAGCACTGTGTCCGTGGTAACCTTCCTTCACACAAAATGAACATTAAACTATCTCATAAAGCTGAAAAAAAAAAGGGGGTATTTGCATAAAACCATTAAAACTAATGAGAACAAAAGCCTTCAACTTTCAATTTGAGGCTACTATTAATGACACAAAATTACTTTATACCGTAGGCCAAAACCCATATGAAGATCCCACAGTCTAATTATATCCAGTCTTTGGAAGATCCAAAGTAGACACCAGTCTAACTGTCCAAGTCTAACTTGATCAAAGATCAGGAAGAAGCAAGAAAGGAATCAGATGAGATCAAGCCCTCATTCTTCTTTCACATTCAAATAATTCTTAAGTGTCAGAACATTCCATTACAAATTACAAAAATGATGTCACAACAAATGTGAACTTCAAAATTTTTCCACATGGATTGCAGTATGTTTACCCAGGAAACCCTTAAAGTAACATACTACCATAGGAATACCAAATACTGGAGTGCAATCAAAGAAAAGTCTTTTTAGTGTTGTGAGTCTGAACACATTATGCTGTGTCATGAATCCTTACTAGTGACAGCAAGAGCATACTATTTTTATAAATACTCTTTTTCTTATGGATCATTTTATTACCCACTTCAAGAGGAGAAAGTAACTACAAAACCAGAAACAAATTTCTTTAAACAATAACAATCTATTAATTGCCATTATTTATTCTGTGGATAACTCTCTTCTTCAGCAGATAACATCCTTACCTACTACTCATGAACTATTTTGATGGAATCTTAACAGTACTGCTAGTATTACTAGGAATTATCTTGTTTATATGACAAGCAAACCATGATGTAAGTGGTCTGATGTAGCAAAGAGCTACTACTTTTCAACAAAGTACAACACCTACAAAACCTCCTGTCAGTAAATTACATTATACAAGGAAAATACCTACAGGACTAATATTGTTATTGCTCCCCAGTCTTTGTCCAGCTTTTTCTTAAAATTTCTATCTAAAAAACTATTTATACGTACAGTGTATGTAAACCTTAGGGTACTTATGCATACACTCCAATTCCTTAACCGAGGTGGTTTCAAAAAGAAATGCAAGCATGCAATTACCAAGACTAATCTTACCCTTGCACTGCTAAGCTGTTTTATACTCTGATAAAACTCAAATTTAAATGTAACCCTGATGTCCCACCCTTCTGGAGGTTTAACGCCATAAAATGAAAGTCCTAATATGTGGAAAGCTCACAAAAGAGCCAACATGAAATGGCTTTCAATAGCCAGGAAAAACAGCTTGGTACTCCACATTAAAGCAAAATTTCTTCTTAGCCAATGGTAAACTTTGATAGCTGCTATCACCAAGATGTTGTGATCTTATTTTTACAGCACAAGTAAAGATGCCCCAATAAAGAAAAGATTTGGAAACCAGAAATTTAAATGGAAAAAGAAATGAAAAAACCTAAAACCCTGAAGAGGTCTAACAACTTTTTTCTCATTTAAAAGCAATTAAACCGTTGCTTATTCATGGCCAAAGCACTGAAGACTTTCTGTAACTATTACAAAAGGAAATTTTACTTTCAATTAGTTCTACATACTGAAATTGTTCAGCTACATCAAATCAAAATTCTTATTCTATTGCTCTAGTGCAATTTTCTCATTATGCATTATTGTCTAACTAAAGCATATTTCTCCATATTTCCTCTTTAAATAGAAAACAACAGTATACTAAAGAAAAATAAATAGTCCATACAGTTTTCTAAGACATAAATCTCCACGTGGCTAATATTTTTTTCCATAAGTGAAAAATATAGTTAACTTTAACAGACATTGGTTCAGTAACAGTTATACAGGTCAAAGTTATCACACAGTTTTCGTTTTGAATTCAACAGCAGGATAATGACAGTTGCCAAGGATTTGTACTTGCTGTCGCTTACTACTAGTGTTGCCTGTCAAATTGTCTCTTTTTCTTTAACAGAAGCCATGGAATTTTTTATGGATAGCAATTACTTACAATATACAATGAAGTACATCAGATGTAACAACCACCCTTTAGCCCTTCATTATTTGGTCGTCTCTTTGTTATTTCTAGTCATCCATTTTCACCTAAATTATTTATTTATACTGCATATTTGACAAGCATGTATTTTTTGCTTTATTTTTTTCAGTAGTTGTTCAAAAGATATAGTGATTTATTTTAATATTCTCCTATTTAAATTTACATATTTAAATTTACCTTTTTATTTTTATACTTGCACTTTGTGTTGGATTTCTCAGGAAAAGTATTATCTGCACAGCGAAGGCATTTTATTTATCTACCAAAGGTATTAAAAATTAAAATAATGGCAATATCAGATCTTAACCACAATGGTGCGGTTAAGCAAATTGTATATTTAATTCAATTTTTGTTTGCATTGGTATTTTTCCCCAGCTATCTTGTATGTTTCATGTTTGTTTGCACTTACATTATTATTGCACTACATGCATGTATGCTCCAGGTAACCGTATTAATATATCTTTATATTGATATATGAGAACATGATGTTTCATGTATGTATGTAAGTCCTGAAACATTTTCTGGTCCAGGCCTGCATTAACATAATCATAAGACTTGTGAAAATTCTAAATTTATTTTTATTATATGGGAAACTCACAGTAAACATCATTTACATGGTGAAAATCAAAGCCTAATAGTTTAGTAAATTTAGTATGTTTGGGAAGCTGCCTTCATAAGAAAACACCCGACAAAGGGCAGATTTACACATACAATCTGTATCACTTTGGGAAGGACCTTCTTCCACAAATAATGCTGCAAACCTCACACCTGCCAAGTAAACTAAACTGTTCTCAACTCAAACAGCAGTTGGAAAGAAAAAATGATAATCGTTTTCCTCCTATTAGGAAATCCGAATCTTCCCCTTTCCTCCTAATACTCTCTCCAATTACAGTCTATCATAAATTTACAGTCTATTCTAAATGACTACACCCTAAGTAGCAACCTAACAAGTACAGGCTGTGTGTGAAACTCATGTCTCACTAAAATTATTGGGAATTTTGCCAAAGGCTTGAATGAAAATTTTATCCTGGATCTCTAAGTTGATGAATAGAAAGAAACGGCTTCTCCTTTCTCTGTCACTTCCCCACTGAAACCCTGGCATCCCACAGGCCTCTGGCCAGGAAAGATTTTTCCCCAGTACTCCAAAGAGAAGAAAAGAAACTATACTGCTTAGTTGGGCAACTGGTGCCTAAAGCAGAAGAAAATGTTTAAACAATCTTTTTGAATATCACAATAATCTGACAGCATTTACTATCTCAACTTACTTTGCCAAGAAACTAGACAGCACCCAATACGCCTCTTCTGTCTCACCCCAAATGCCAGAGAAATGGGATTTTCTTTCAACGCCTGGAACAGAAAAAAACCTACTCAATGCCTGAGGAATGAAGCTGCCACACTCCGGAAAAGAAATCAGCATGAAAAATGAGAACATACATTTCCTTGACCAAAATAAGAGCTCACAAAGAAATTGGTAATTGAGCCATCATAGCCCAGTTTTGCTAGTTAGGTAGATAAAAAGGCAAATAAAAAACTGTAAAAGTTTGAAACTTGGGCGTCACTTATACTTGCAGAGTGGAAGTGGCTACCATCTGCTCCCACCCCTTTCTGTGGAACACAGAAAAAGGGCAGCAGCACCTTGGGGCCTTAAATGGCTGCGGGGGCCCTGACTGCATGCCCCTCCCGGGGATGTGGCTGCTGGGCTGAGGGCCAGCTTAGCGATAGCTGCCCCTCCTTCCCTCTGGTGACGGCGGGGAGCTGCCAGACAGCTCGGCAGGGCGGCCTCGGCCAAGGCTGGTCCCCTTCTGTGGGGGCAGCCGTCCAGCCGAAGCTCAGTGCTCGGCCTTGCCTGAGGTGCGGCCCCCCGCGGGTGGCGGCCATGGCGGTCCCTGTGCCCGGCCGTGGGCCCTGCTGTCCTGGACTCAGGCCCTGGCCCATGGGCTGACATCTCGGCTTGGCCTGGCCACCGCTGGCGGTGTCTGACCCTGACCCCGCCGCTGGTCCTCACCCCGGCTCACTGACTCCTGCTCCTGGCTCGTCACCCCGGCCTTGCCCGATGAGCGGCTCTGGCTGCCCCGGCTGGGCCCTGCCCGCCACAGCCCCTGCCCTCAGCCCGGCTCCCGGGCCCGGCCCTGCCTCGCATGGAGCTCTGGCGAGGGCTTTCAGGACACAATGGGATCTCTTCCCTTCAGTAAGTACATGCAGTATCTTGTCATTTCTAATCATTCTTGTACTCTCTTTGGTACAAAAATATCGTCAACCTCCTGACTGAAATCAATTATTAACACCATGACTCGGCGTTCCAGTTAGCCGTCTGCAGAGGAAGAACTGGTATCTAAAGAGCTGAAAAAATGCGTGAAGAGAAAAGAAATTTATTTTGCAGATTCCAGGACCGCTAAGTCAGCTGCAGATGGATCCGGAACGAAGGATTCGCTAAAAGGACTAAAATTTTAAATAAAGACAAAAAGTTGAAAATCAACCTGTCTGTAGGATTCTGAGATATTTTTCCCCTTACTTGAGTGAAACTGAGAGTATAACTCACAGAGAAAGTATAAAAATATTTTAAATGTTTTACTTTATCTTTAGTCTGAAACTGATGCTAACAAAATATTTACTCAATTATATTCTTACAACTTATCACATGAGTGAAAAGTTGCCATAGCTTTACTCACACATTTTTTGCTAATTTAGGTTGTGCATCCATGTGGCATGAAGACATTTGCAAAGTTAAGAGCTCCCCATATTTTTGAGATGATGCACATGCCATATGGCATTTTTCCTGAGCACTTATTGGACTTCTGTAGCTTGCCATTTCCTGATCAGAACTACAAAACGTTGTAACTAAAATGAAAGCATAAGCTTTTTGTTAATAGCTAAGAATGATGATTAAATAGTGATTAGAAAATCAAACGAATCTTGTATCATAATTTTCTCTACAGCTTGTGAGAACACGGTGGGTTTTAGACAGTTGAATTTGGATGTATGCATACTTCGCATGTTGCTCCTTTCTGGAGTAGCAAGATTTGGAATTGAAAGGGAAATGTGGAGGCTATAAACAGAGAAAGAAAATACATTCTCTGTGGACTTAGTTTAATCTGATTATCTGTATATATAATAAAATCAGAAACACATTAAATAAAGTCATATAGATTTTAAATAAAACCACTTCTCTCATCTCCCTGCTGCCCTTTATCTCTTCTGCCCCTATTAAAAATGGAACAACTATTGTGTTTCAGAAGTTGTTTCTACAAAGACACAACCAAGAACTCAGGAGCTTTGGAATTACTTTATTCCTTTTAACAGGAAAGGTTCTTCTTTTTTATAATTTAAGGAAAACAAGTACGTGATAGACTTTTGAGATAAAATGACCCAAATCAGGCTCAGAATTTACATAAACCTAAAATGGATCACTGACTTTTGGACATAAATACAGTCTAATACTTTACCTATCATTGATTGAGACAGACTGGTGGTCAGTTGATAAACCCTTAAATTATACTTTCTTATGCATGAGATCTGCCATCTGACATGCAAGTTACCTGTGAGAAGGAATCTTCCATTTTCAGCGTTACCGCAAAAGCTATGCTGACAAAAACCTACAAAGTAAGATCTTAAAAAGTGCTTGCTTTAATGTTGTATAAAGATCAACATCTGAATGTATGTTTTATTTCAGTGAAAAGAAACAATGTACACTTTACACAGTCAGCTGTACTATATTTCAGAGACAAGAGTTTGTTGGGGGATACCTGTAACACTAGCAATCAGTTATCAGCAAAACTAACAGCAGCAGTAAACGCTAAGGCAAATCTGAAGCTGGCCTTTACAGTTTCAGAACCAATCCCTGCAAATACTTACACAGTTGTTTAATATAAAGCACGTCGATGTGTCTATTACTTCAGTGCAAATAGAAGAACATTTGCTTCTTTGCAGGATTGAAGACTTGTCCATTTTCTAATCAAATGTTTGTGTTTGAAGTATATATTATCATTTTCACAGTCTACAAAACGCAAACATACCACCATGTCCTAGAAATCACCATGACAAACTTTAAACATTCCAATCACTGAAAACAGCTACAAAACCTTTTAATCCTACAAACTGATCCATTTGACTTGTTATGTAAAATATGTTGCTGTTTCAGTGCCCTCCCGAATTTCTTGAATTACTCTTTCTTTTAGATCTTTTATTAAATGGACTTACTAGTGATTTTGGTGACAGGATTTTATTTAACGATATGTCTGTACAATGTCTAGCACAATGAACCCTGAACTTGCCTGAAATATCAGTGGGCAACACCCCTCCCTCCATCCAAGGCAACATTAAGGTAACAATAAGGTAATAATGTAGAACCAAGTAATTTTATGAGCCATAAAAAAGCCAACTATATTGCTGAAATATAATTTTAAACGAGATGAATCTCAATACCATTTACAAAAATCAGAAAGAAATGCAATTTTTATTCAATAGCATTTATTTGCATTTGACCTGATTGATCTTCTGTGACTGACTACAATTTCTTTTGTATACATCTTAACCTTCAAACATTCATTGGTGATACGCATTGTCTCAAAACAACTTTATTTACCATGTGCCTGATTTGTAAACTTTACTCAGTCTAGCTCAATGGAATTTGATGATAAAGTAGTATGATCGGATGGCTGGGTGACATCATAAATGGGCAGATTTGCTCCCCTCTTCCACCTCTTCCCCTTGTCCTGGAGAATTTCTCCAGCCACCTTCTTTGTGCTGACACTGACACATGACAAATCTGTTCAGTGGAGCTAAATCAGCAGAAAATTATAAATTTTTTAGCAGAAATAGATTTTTGCTCATTTATCTCCACAATTTATTTCACTGTGTGGTCATGTGAACGGCAGTGCTGATGCAAGGGCTACAGTAGTACATGACTGAAGCAGGTGAAAAAGCAATGGCAGAAGAATTTTACCACTTTCGGTGGCAACTAGTCATTAGATTGGTCTAACTGTAGCTTCCAACTACACCTTTCAGTTCAAACTGTAAAGACAGCAGCAGTTTTGCTGAGCTAAAACTGAAAAATATATGTAATACAGGAATATATAATTAAATGGTATTTGAAGTACAGCAACTATAGTCTTTCTTGTAACGCTAAAAGGCATTTTACAACTTGTTGCCATACTTGGAAAGCCCTTTACTCTTTAAAAGGATCCACACAATGGAAAAATGTTAATCGAAAGTATGATAAATTATGAACTGTATCTCTAAATAGCCCAGTGCTACTCTTCAGCAAATATGTAGAAACACACCCAACTGTCTTGGGAAAAGCCAATTAAAATAAAATGAATAATCTAAATACTAGAACTAAATATTTCATTTTATAATTATCTTTCTCAAGAGGCTGATTTTAAGATAAACTGAAATACTGTCGGCCTGTTAAGTTTGCAAGCTTCATAGACACCACAGTTGCTCCATTGCCTTTGATATATCGCAGTTCGCATTAGCAAGTAACCAACGTGACATTTAACATGCCTGTTTCTGATAAGGGTTTTCAAATATCTGAATATTTGGTTTAAGTATATCAGAATAAAGATCAAGGTATATCAACAAAAGGAGTCTTATTCAGTCTTTTCACTGCGGGAATTTGAAAAAGAAGAAATATGACATAACATGTGGCTTTATACACATGGTTAGCAGCGTGTGACTCTGCAGAATGTGAACATATGTACAAGAGGGACAGAAAGAAAAGAGGTCCTTTTGTTTGAAAAATACACATGCAATCCAGGCATAACTGCAATTTTAATACTGAGAGAGTGGATGGGTATTAAAACTGTTCTGTGTTCTATGACAGACGCGAAAAAAGGAAAGCCATAAAATGGCACGATTTCAGAGTTTGAGAGGGATATTGAGAATAATATTGAGAACTATTCCTTTCTCAGAATCTCACAGAGCATGATGCAATTCTTTATTAATTAATTCTACTGAGCCTACATGACAGAACCAGGATTGAAATGAGAACATATGACAACATTTACTATATAACGTACTGGCATATAATGTGTGGGGGGGAAGTTGATCTTTATGTATGTATATATGTATGCACCAGCCTAGTCATGCCACCTTTTTCATTTGCAGGCCATCAGGATGGGAATGAGACCTTTTAGAGCACGACAGTGTCACAACGTAAATCCCACTGTGATGAAAATGGAGATTCGAATATGCCACCCGGACAAAGTGTAACCAAGTAATGTTTGTTTATTGATGAACAAGACCTTCAGTTTCAAACAACAGTGTGCTAGTAACTACATATTATTGGCCCAGGGAATAATTTTATATATATATGAAAAATTCACACCTCACACCTGAAGGATTCCTCTGCACTAGTAGTGCTTTTTATTCCACCACTGGCCACTATCAGAAGGCTAAGTACATGTTTAACCCTGTTTAGGTGCTCTTGAGTTCTTGTGCTCATAGACCAAACCAGTTTAAAACAGTAGGTTGTTGTGACGTCTGCCACCATGAGAAAACACTCTACTCCCTGTTCTTTCTTACTAACACAGCAATTTCAGAAGATAAAATATCATGTTAATTATGTGATTTTTCAAATGCAGTTTGTTTAAATTACAAAGTTTGCAAAGTCAAGCACTGAAAATCAAGATAAAAATACAAATTTGCACATGCAGTTTTTATTTGGCTTAAAGTACACGGATTCTGATAGACTTAGTGATGTAATAATTTGTTTTTATGATTCCTCTAATTCACTCACTTCACTGAGCCAGAAACATACAGGGGAATGGAGAAAATGAGAGAATTGTCTCATAGCTAAGGTCTGCTACCCTGGATAACTTGGGTATCATTCCTGTCTTTGTCTTAAAATTCTAAAGTGATATTGATTAAGTCATATCAACCAAACTTTCCCAGGAATATGAAACAGTAGCAACATTTTCTAGATACCTGATTTGGAGCGTCTGTGATCTGGTTTTGTAGGTTTTCCACTAATTGTAAATGAAGTCTCTGCTCTGAATGTCAGAGATGCATTATAAAGATAAGTACTGTAAATTACAGGAGTTTCATATTCCAAAACAGAACACCAAAATTCATTGTTACTTTGACACTTCAGCCTTTGTGCCTCCTTTCTCACTGTCTGAAAAGGAACTGATGACATCCTTTGAACTTTCAAGACCAATGCCATGAAAACTTATTAATTAAAGTGTAGAACCAAGTCAGATTCTGTAACATCTGCTTATTATTGACGACTGCATCTTCAGAAAAAAATCTGAATAAAGGTCCATACTTCAAACAAACAAGTCGTATGAACACTCCTCATTTTTGGTAGAGGCCGGGGTCCCCTGAGAGCAGAAGCACAATGCAAATAACTGATACGTTACAATGCATATATACCAAGCGGATGAAAAAAGGTGAGAATATCTGATTCTCAGTTCAGTGAAGTGCATGGTTTTAAATAATGTTTTAATGCTTAAACATTAAGTAAATATTTATGGAAAAAAGTTGGGCAGGCATAGATATGAATCCAGTGTAAACGTGGCAGGCTACAAAAGAGAGATTAATAATTTGTCACAGGGCACAAGAGTAAATGCCATGCTGATCTGTGTTAGTAAAGCTGGGAAAAGTATGAGTATTGTCTTTCCCTCGGCTAATCTATGCCTGGTTTAGACTGATTGACAGTGCGCTTTAAAGACAAAAACTAAGTCATGAAATCTTTCAAATTATCATATTTGACTGAATTTTCATCCATTGATTTTACTCCACCTGCAGCACACTAGACAAGGTAATAATTTATGATAATTATATGAAAATATACAATTAATATTCATCACCTCTCATTTCTCATCACTTTAGATGATCAGTAATGCGGAGTAAAAATGCTGTCAGATTTCTAATTGCTTTGTAATGGGCCTGAAATAGGGAAATCGTTAAAGACAAACAATCTGTCACTTGTCTGTTACCTTAACTATCTATCACTTAAAAAAACCCTCATTAAGTACATTGCTAATGAACGACAAAAGACTGTACTCAGTGTGCCCAGATGTACCTTTTTAAACAATATTGTAAATTGCTTAAATAATTCCCAAGACGTTTTCAATCATTTTTGTGGAAATTTAATGGAAAACATATATTTTCAGTGCATGTTACATCTCATTTGTTCACATCATTATGACATTTAGTCTATCATATCCACATCTCCCGGGAGACAAAACTTTGTTTTTCTTTTTGCTGTTGACAAATCTGACCCGATTAAAATGAATTCTGGAAGAACTTAACATTCAGATCTCTGATACCTTTCTCTTAAAAAATTAATTAAAAAATACATTAATTGGTTTTAAATAATCCTATCTCTTCCGAGGATTTTTATTATCGAGATTAAAAAAGAAGTCCAACATTGTTCAAAGTTGAAGAAATTATTTTATCTTTCACGGACAAACCAATTGTTCCTAAGAGACAGAACTCAGAATTCTCACACCACTCTTTTGAGTCAGCTGTCTGCTGTACATCTGACACCTGAAAAAATTCTTCTCACTCTACCGACTGAAACAGTCAGTATGAAAACAGTACACCAGAAGAAGTATCGGTGAGATCCCATCAGTGAAATATTGCATTATTAATTGCCACATTAATTTAGTGCTTTTATTAACTAAAAAGTTGGGAAAAGGAAGAAAGAACAGCTACAAAAGTCATTTAAGACAAAATATCTACCTGTGCACGACTTAAACATGCCCAATCTCTCAAATGTATCAAACCCCTAACTATTCAGTGCTTGTTTGTGTTGTGTACCAGATGCTAAAACACTACAGTTTAAGGCAAAAGGTCTAAAAAGACTTGATGGCTGGAAATAGAAGCCAGTCAAATTCAAGTTTAGAATTAGGGACTGTTTTTAACAGTAGGATGATTAGCTGCTGAAACAGCCTTCTCACAAGTGAGGAATTTTCCATCTTTTAATACTGATCGTCAGACAGAACATACTGGACTCAGAAAGGTCCAGTAATACATAAAAATTCAGAAAGCAGAGAAGGCTATGCTTTCAGAAAACCCTTAATTAATAAACAAACAATTGAGCTAACAAACTAATTCAGGTGTAGTGCTTTCTATTAAGAACAGCACTACAGTGTATGCTGTTACGTCTAACAAACATAAGTGCTGTCCATACAAGGATATATTTGTCCAGATAGGAATTATACTAAATAACTTTACCTTTCCAACTCTAAAAAGACATTTGTTGCAAAAATTGTAATTTCTCAAATATTCTGAATATTCTAGATGCTGAGTAATCTTAGAAACCGACTTCTGATTTTGATATAACTTGTGCATCACACTTTTGTACACATATATAGGAATATGAAATCAATGCAAACAAAAGAAGCCAAAAAAAGCTTTACTGTGGTATTGGGTTTGCATGGTGCAGGGGTAAGCTACAGGGGTGGCTTCTGTGAGAAGATGGCAGAAGCTTCCCCCATGTTCGATAGAGTCAATGCCAGTCGGCTCCAAGATGGACCCGCTGATGGCCAAGGCATCAGCAACACTGGTAGCACCACTGTGATAACATATTTAAGAAGGGGGAAAAAACCCAAAACTGTGCAATATCAACCAGAGAGAAGAGGGAGAATATGTGAGAGAAACAACTCTGCAGACACCAAGGTCAACGAAGAAGGACAGGGAGGAGGTGGTCCAAGGCGCCAGTGCTGCAGCCCGTGGTGAAGACCATAGTGAGGCAGACTGTCCCGCTGCAGCCCATGGAGTTCCACGGTGGAGCAGATATCCACCTGCAGCTCATGGAGGACCCTACACCAGAGCAAGTGGACGTGCCCAAAGGAGGCTGTGAGCCCATGGGAACCCCGTGTTGGAGCAGGCTCCTGGCTGGACGTGTGGGCCACACTGGAGCAGGTTTGCTGGCAGGACTTGTGACCCTGTGGGGGACCCCACGCTGGAGCAATTTCTGGAGAACTGTCTCCCATGGGAGCGACCCCCACGCTGGCATAAGGAAAGAGTGTGAGGAGTCCTCCCCCTGAGGAGGAAGGAGCAGCAGAGACAATGTGTGGCGAATTGACCACAACCCCCACTGCTCATCCCCCTGCACCACTGGTGGGGAGGAGATGGAAAACTCAGGAGTAAGGTTAAGCCTGGGAAGAAGGGAGGGGTGGAGGGAAGGTGTTTTTAAGATTAGGGTTTATTTCTCATTATCCTACTCTGATTTGATTGGTAATGAATAAAATTATAGTTTTTTCCTCAAGTTGAGTCTGTTTTGCCCTTGACATAATTGGTGAATGATCTCTCCCTGTCCTTATCTCGACCCACAAGCCTTTTGTTATCTCTTCTCTCCCCTCTCCAGCTGAGGAAGGGGAGTGATAGAGCGGCTTTGGTGGGCACCTGGTGTGCAGCCAGGGTCAATCTATCACAACTGGTTTGTCTCCAGACATCCTAGACGTTCATTGTAAGTTCCCCACACTTGCCATGTCACTTACCTACTTTTGTTTTGCTGTCAGAAGGGGGAAAGCAGCAAATCCTATGGCTAGTTTGAACTATATGCTAATTTACCAGCCAGTAGCTGCCAAAAGCAATAGGTAGGGTTTCAGTCTCTTTTGCTCTGCTCTCTCTCCCCTACATACCCATTTGATTTTAACAAATCTTGAACTAACTTAATTTTGATACCTCTAGCGATGAATGATTATCAAATTGGCTTGAGATTCATCAACGGCTTCAAAAGGCATTATGACCAGATTACGATGAGCTAAGATTAACCTGAACATCACACTGTGATTTCTGAAACTGGACAGATTAAAATTAAAAGAGAAACCAAGACACAAAGATTATAACACCAGACAAGGCCAGATAATCCTGCAGTGATTTCATTTCATGGTTTATGCATTTTTCAGTCCATGAACACCACCCAACTGTTACACTGAACAGCCTATTTTCTTTTACTTTGGTGTGACTGCTGAACATGCACAGAAAAGAATGAGTGTTTCACCTCCAAAATTGTTCCACTGACTTCAGAAATAATTCCTTAATATTTATAGTTAATTTTATATTGAACAACTAATTACAAATAATTATACTATTAGATACAAATGCTCACAAGCTCTCAAAAACCTCTGAGTTTAAACTACATTACGAGCTGGCTTCAGGCACCAAACCTATAACAAGGTAAAACGGAAAAACTCTATATGCAACATTATAAGAATTTAATAAAGGATAAAAGTGGATATTTTAATTGTATCCAGTCTCTTAGAGGATTTTAACCATTTGTGGTAAAAGCACAGGTGTAGTAACCGATCTCCACACCACCACCACATCTTTTATGATTTGCTTTTAATTTTACCCCCCTTCACAGCAAGAGTACCTGTTCATGTATCAGCCCCAGCCAATGGCTGAGGGGAGTTCATTAAATACCGTGGGCTGTTCCAAGTTATATGTGGGCTGATTACAAGCCAAAATGAAGCGGGTAACTCATGCAATCATACTGAAACCTTTACCTCAGAGGTAAATTCAAATTTCAAAAGAGACTATATAAAATAGTTCATATAGTTCATCTCCTCTATAATTCAATGATTTCAGTGAAATATGTGGCCACTCATAGAATGCCAGGCTGGAAGGGACCTGCAGGATCACCTGGTCCAACCTTTCTTGGCAAAAGCACAGCCTAGACAAGACGGCCCAGCACCCCGTCCGCCTGAATCTTAAAAGTTTGACTGAGATTACAAAAACTGAAGTTCACAGCACCAACCCAAGCTTTTATTTACCAGAGGAAGTCTGCTTCCTGAGCTTTATTTTTTTCCTTAAGAGGATGTTATTTCCTCCCCTTTAGGACAAGCACTTTCTAGAAAAAAAACCCCATCATTTTATTCTGCTCACAGGGTCGGGACAACTTGTCAGGGAGAGGAGAAGGGCAGTTCCCGTCGTGCCCGCGGTTTTCTCCCCGGACACAGGCTGCCCGGGCAGCGGGAACCCGGCGGCCAGTGCCCACCGCGCCGGGAGATCCCCGGGGTGCCGCCGGGCCCGCCGAGCGGGGAGGGCGCGGGGGACGGGCCCGCCGTTCCTCGGTGCCGGAGGTAACCTTTGCCTCCGGAGCGGGAGGGGAGAGGCCTGCAACGAGGGAAACCAAAACGGACCCGGTGCGCCCCGAGTCTTCCCGCACCCGGGGGTGGGAGCCCCTGAGGGGAGAGGGAGCGTCGGGCGGCCCAGGCTCCCGCGCAAGGAGGGAGGAAGGGCAAGGTGGACCCCGGTGTCTTCTCGCAGCTGGAGACGGACTCCCTGAGGGGAAAGTGGGGGTGAAAAGACGTTCCCGCTCGCTCCGGCCCGGGAACGAGCGCTGGAGGGCGGCCAGGGCCGCTACTTACGGAGCCCGGCGGCGGTCCCGCAGCTCCGGACCGCCGCCGGGCACCATG
>VXBO01012109.1:162189-180456 GCA_013400135.1 Rhinoptilus africanus | reverse complement strand
CCGGCCGCCTCCGTCGGCGGGCCGGCGGTGCGGGGCGGGTGAGTGCTGGCTGCGGGCGGGGGGTCCTGCTGCTGAGGCGGGTCGGCGGCGCTGACGGCTGCGCTAACGGCTGCGGGGGNAAATTGCTTGAAGCTCAAGATTTACTGTGCTCTTCCTGGCATTTAGTTCTCCTGTTCATTTTTTTCCTTCTGAGCTTGATGATAAAGCGCCAAAAATAAAAAGCACCCAACTATTTAGGTTTACTTGGGGACCTGTGCTAATTTATATGCTTTTGTTCACTTTTTTTTTTGCCTTTATATGCTCTTCTACTTTAATATTAAAAAAGTTATGCCTTCTTACCCAGTAGGATGAAGGAGGATCTATAGTGTGAATATTACTGGAAAACCCAAGCTATACCTTTTTTTCTTGCATGTATCTCATTCCAGAATGGTCAAAAAGTCACACTTTTCTGTACTTAATTTTTTTCATATATTAAGCACAGTATTGCTTCAAAATCAAAAGTGTATGTTTAGGTTCAAAACAGTTCAGACAGTTAAAATGCAAAATGATTTTAAAGCAGTGTGAACAGCTTCTGAAATGCGATATGCTAAGGAACGGGGACAGGAAACAGCATAACTTTAATCACTTCACATATGACAATCACTGGGATGGAACGGCCATGTGAATTAAGCTGGTTTTTTGCACTATAGATCTTATATAGGAGTATACATGTGCTTGAGGGCTGCAGTCTGTTTCATGGTCCTGTAGTTTGTCACATTTCCTCTTTTTGATTTTTTTAACTGTTTCTCTTTCAAATTGTAATTATATTTATTTAACTTTCTTACAGAGTGCTAAGAAAGTAATTTCAAAGCCAGTCGGACTATGGCCTTTGAAAGGATAACACAAAAGGACTGGTACCAAATCCTGGGTGCAAAGCCATCGGACAGTCCAGCAGAGCTAAAACGGAAGTACCAAAAACTTGCTTTATTAGTAAGTATGTTTTTATTATTTAAGATGTGCTAAAATAAATTTTATAAAGCAATAAGATCATTGCAGGTTTTTTTTTTACATTTTTTGTATAAATATAATTAATTGGAGTATGTTTATAATATCAGTTCACTGAGGCTGGTTTAAGTTTGAAATAAGCATCTCAAGTTTATATTTGACAAAGAGGAGTTGTGGTGTTCAGGCTCCAAAACACTGATATGTCTCCCAGCTTTGCTCAAAGTTCGTACATGAACTGAGCAAAATACGTTTTCATCAGGTGTGGACTCATGTTTTTGGTCATGCATTAAGACTTGATGTTCTGAGAATTCTCTTAATTTTTTCTGTACTCCTGGTGTATGGGTATAAGAATCTCAGAGCTTTGCCAGATTACTTTGTATGATTATTGGTTCTTCTGTTTTACTCCTTCCCCTGAATTCAGACTTTTTGCTCAAAAGATGAGTTGGCCTGGCTTTCTGAGGAAAATGGGTGTTTGTGGGTTGTTTTTTTTATACTGTTGACTGTTTTCAGCCAAATTTAATAGACAAATAGAATTCCCAAGGTAACTCAATTCCTTTGTTCCTCATTATTAAATATTACAAGAATCGATGTAGGAGAGCACTTTGGAAACCAAGCTTCTTAGTTCTGCTCTTCATAGAAATAGTTGATTTCTTGGACCTCCTAATGTTTTTGTTTTACCAAGTTACTAGTAAAATGTGAAAAAATACTAATAATGATCTATTGGTCCTTAATGAAAACAATAGGGAGACCACAGTGTAAAATACCTTTTCTGTTCAGATAGAGGGCTACTTAAACTGAGCACTGTGGTGAATTAGTATATTTCTTTCACTATGTAATCCATGTATAATAATATCATTAAAATCATATGTAAAGTATTATTCAGGGCTGTTTGCCACAGAACTGAAATTATGTTGTGCCTTTCCTGTATGGTTTCTTTTTTTTTTTGAGATGAGACCGACCCTTTGTGTTAGAGTGCTGTACTTAAATGCAATTATTTTAAAGTGTATGAAGTGAGAATTGTTGGAGTTTACAACTGTCTGTTTCCATCTGTAACTGTAGGTTTTGAAGATGGAATTATTATTTTAATATGCAAGCTTTTCATTAGAACATGTATGTTTCCAAACTAATTGGTTAGTGCTCTTTATTTGAAAACTCAGTGAGAAGTGCTACAGAAAATGACAATACTTTTTTTTTTTTTATTTTGCTGTTTGGCTCAGAATTCTTTTGCTATCTGTGATGGATATCTCTAACTAAAAAGNCCTCTCGCCCACCAGCACCCCCAAGTCCTTTTCTTCAGGGCTGCTCTCAAGCCAGTCACTGCCCAGCCTGTATCAGTGCTTGGGATTGCCCTGACTCACAAGCAGGACCTTGCACTTGGTCTTGTTGAACTTCCTGAGGCTGGCATGGGCCCACCTCTCCAGCCTGTCCAGGTCCCTCTGGATGGCCTCCCTTCCCTCCAGCACGTCACCCACCCCACACAGCTTGGTGTCGTCAGCAACCTTGCTGAGGGTGCGCTCTATGCCACTGTCTGTGTCTCTGGCAAAGATGTTAAACAAGACCAGTCCCTGATGTTTACTTGTAAGTGTTTTCTCCGAGACAGATCTCCTGCGTGTCTGTTGTTGTTACCATATGTCCTGTCTCTATTCATCTTTTTCTTTTAGCTGAGCTGTTACAGACTCAACTTGTTTGTCTGCTTACTGATACACCATCTAGCACAGTCTGAAGTCTGAAAAAAACATGGTGGCAATAAAACAATAATTACTTTTATGCGCCTTAAAAACTCATTGGCTATAGGAGTGACTGGAGACTATGCTACATACCTTCACTAAATGGTGCTCATATAGTACATAGTTACAGTGTGAAAGTAATTGCCACAAATGTTGCTGAGTCCAAGGGGTTCCATGGTTGGAAAAACTGTTAGATGTTCAGGAAAGAAAAGGCTACCATAGCATGTTAACACAAAAAAATACTTTCTCTGATTCAGAAATCCATGAGCTATGGACTTATGAATATTGGTGGAATACATAAGGGAGTGTTGTATGTTTGTCCTGTCATGTAATTATTCCCTAAGCATCCATCATTAGTAAAAAGCATGGCACTGGCTGGACCTCTTGTCTTACCTGTTGTGCCCTGTTCATGGGAAGTAAAGCTTGTGCTCAGAGCTCTTGGTAGCTTCACACCTCTGACAAAGTGCTCAGTGGAGATAGCGGTGGCAGAAATAGTGGCAGTATTGGTGTGGGCAGAGAACAGGTCTAACTGCAGGTGATTTTGTGTACTGTGGTGGTAGTCAATTACCTGAGGAACTCCAGGTTAGTAGCTGAAATAGCAGATAAGCATAGCTGTGTATTGCCTACTGAAAGGTGTCATGACAAATTATATAGTCAGTACAGAAAATTTTCTGGCTTATGTGTAGCAGCAGAAGTTAACCTCCAGAAGAGTGGTACTGTGCAAATTACCTTAAAATCCTAAAGTTTATAAACCAACTTGCATCTTGAATACCAATTGCCATTAATATGTTATTATGAGTGTTCTGATCATAGATGTTCATTAGCATCATGCATAATAGCCGGTCGAACTTATTTTTAAAAATAATTTTGCTATTAAAATAAAAATGGCAAATGTCTGAGTCCAAGCCTTCTTCAGATGATCCCCAGTGCTTAATGTTGAGCATTTGCTTTTTGCCATCTGCTATTTTCTATTTGTCAACACATGTATGCTTAGCATCTTGAATGAACAGGCAGATGTAAATTTCCAAAGCTAAAGAGAGTTGGAGATCTTGCCATATGTCATCCAAAAGATAACTATATTTGTAGTTAAATCTCAGGACTGACCTTAATAATACAAAGTAGTACGTAATGCAAAGTGGTTGAATTGTAGGTTCGTAAGAATGACTTTATAAGGGCAAATTAGCTTAAAACTGATTAATTTTTAAAATGTAGCTTGTTTTTGTCAATTCTAACAAATTGATGATGAAAAAACATTAATAACCCATAACAAATAAAGCTGTGCATATGCATCCTACTAGAGTGAATACTTTTGCTTATCCGTTTGCCATATTTTGCTTTCCTGTACTTACTTTTTACATCTGGTCAGGTTACAACATATGTCTAAGTGAATTATTTTACTACACCTAATCTCAGTTCCATCTTTAAGAGTAGTATTGATACAGAAACTATCACAGGCTTGGCCTAAAAGCAGTGTTTAATCAGTTATTTTTTTTTTCATATCCTATTAAGTATTTAAGTAAACTTTGTATTTATAAAATTTCCTTGCAACTTAATGAAACTTAAATTCATTTCTTTTAAATTCTTGTGTGCTTGGTTGACTCTGATACCTGGATCATGCTGATACTTTATTCTTGTAATAATCGATAGCAGATGAAGATGACAGACTTTTGGGCACAAGACATTTGTGACACCAGAAATTTTATAAATAGCTTACTTTTAAAGCAAAATCAAACTTTTGCATATGCTGGCTCATGCTCTGGTGTCTTCTCTAGCACAGAGCTTCAGACAGTAATTCTGAAAGGAAAAAAAACCAAACCCAAAAAGTGTATTTTGTAACCAGCATAGCTCAATGCAAAGATTCCTTGATTGACTGTTGTAAGTTGGTGCTGAAGTGCTTTCTGAAGCACAGAAGACTTGTGGTTTCCATAATCTGAGAGGAATTGCAACAAATTTTAAGAATTCATATGTTGTCTAAGTAGTAGGAGTTTGTTCTTTAATCTTTGGAACATGCTGATGGTTTTGAAATATTTGGGATACATGTAGTCTTTTTATCCACAGTTACATACACAGTAGTTTCAGCAAGAAGATTTCTTAAATGGATAAACAGGTTTTATGCTCTATGCTTAATTTTTCAAGGTATTCATACAGATATCTTTTTAATCTGTTCTGTTTCTTAATGTGTGTAATGGGATGAAATTAGAGTAACAAAAATAGCGTATTCATGAAAAAAATTACCCATCTTATTGTTTGCACAATTATATCTCCCTTTGGTCTAGCACGTTGTGGTCAAAGGATGAGTTGCTAGATTGTTTTCAAATTTTCATGTAGCTGCTTTGTATCTGAAAACTGCTTTTTACAGGGAATGAAGTCCCCAAACACATAAGCTTTGTCTAGCTGAAAATCAGGTGTTGGTTCCTGTTGATGCTGATGATATTATAGGATACCTTTCAACTGGAAAAAAAATTACTGTGTAGGAAAATTATATACTGCTGTTACAATGTGTGCCCTAATCTTAAAGAAAATCCATATAATTTGAACAGGGAGTATGCAGGAAGCTCTTATTTTTAATATGGTAAGGAAATAAAATGTGCCATTTAACACATAGTGTTACGAAGATTATCTTTTTATCACAAGGGGTGGGGTGTGTCTAGAAATGCAAACAAAATGTTAAGGTGATCACTTAATCTGTTTGAAAGAGTAGAAAATTTGAAAACAGAGCATCAGGCATAGGTGAGTGACTCGGCAATAATAAAAAATGACACTAGTAGAAATTTAATTTAATGAAGCAAAATATCTTCAAGAAGAGATTGTTCTGTTCAGCTTCTGTAGAGGAAAGACATTTGTCTTTCTGGAGAGAAAAAAATATCTGTTGCGTCTATACCAGATTTATGTACACAAGAAATGCAGAATGTATTTCTGTAAAGTGAAAGATCTGCTTCCGTGATTGTTGTGTTCAAGTTTGTCCCAAAATAAATTCGGTGTTACTTCTGAAAGCATTTGTCTACTGAGGAACTTCTTTTCATGCTGAATTTAAATAAAGAATTTGAATTTCTAAAATGAGAATGCTTCGGGTTTTGTATCAGAAGTCTCATAAAAATGCTTTTCATAATCAAAGTAATGCAGTGTCTGTATTCCTTTTTTTAATAGCCTTTCCAGGTTTTTATTTTTTGCTTGAATAGCAGCATCCTTGTTAGAGATACTTAACACATCATCATGCTTAGCTAGTTCTGGCTGACTTGTAGAAAAGGGATTTTGTAATTTGACAGTGTAAACAGAAGTAGTTCAGTGCAGCCTGGTTGTAGCGTGGCTGAAGTTAATATAATTGCAACAGAGAGAAAGATAAGCCTCTAAGTTTAATACAAAGGGCTGTTGTTTTGACAGTCCGGGTAGTTTTATTTTGAGCTGTTCTTTATATCTGATATACTTGTTACGACTGGAAGATATGCCCGCTTGTATTTTAGTGAAGTTGGGACTTGAAAAATTGGTTATTAGCTTATATAGTATATAATGAACCTCAGTGTTAAAGAAATCACTAGTTCAAACAACTTGATTAGTCAGATCATGGTCACGCTGGTGTTGCTGCTGCTGTTCAAGCTATGAGAGCTTTTGTTTGATTCACCCACCTGTTTTTTTGTGGTGGTGGTGGTGGTTTTGGTTTTTTTCTTACACCAGGAGAGTTCATTGTGGTATTCGGTAGTAAGTGTGAAGAACAAGTGTTAGCCCTGGCAATGATCATGTTGCAGTAATGGTATCACAAATTTGTCGTGTCAAAATGGTACTTAAAAGCCAGACATCCTGGAGGTGCATGCTCCTGCCACATACAGACTGCTGCCTCCGAGCCAAAGCTCCTGCTCGCTCAGTCGGAGCTGCGTGAAGGTGCAATGCTGGTGGCACTTGGGCCTTACATGCTTTCGTTAGGGTAACTGGCCAATGGGAGCGTGGGTTTTACGTAATTAGGCATCTGGCTAATCAAATGATATGCAGTGATTAACCAATTAGAGCTCTGCTTGGTCAACAACCAGCTGTAGGGCGTACTCTGAAAGCATCCTGTCCAAGAACAGGCTGAGAAAGGTATCCTGACTTGCAGAAGGGAGGGGAGGAAGAGAGGTCGTGGATGTGGGTGAAGAGGAAAAGGGATCATATTAGGAAAATGGGTATATGACAGTATTGGCATGTAGTCTGCAGTCCCGCTTCGTTAGAGGTGGATGTCCTCCATATCTCAGTTTATGTGGAGTGATGTCTCGCTTCTCCCTACTTCGTAATGTGTAATCTTTTTATATTGATTTTTTAAAATGTAGGTGAGTTTGAACAAGTGGACGGTGTGAACATCCCTATAGCAGAAAGCTATTTTTAACTGTTGTAGAGTATGAGAAAAGCCATAGTATCACAAAATAAGCCAGCAAGAAAGTAATATATTGCTTATCCAGGTAGTTCAGCCAGTTGTGAAAGTGACGTTAGTTTGGAAAGTTAGCTCTAAATTTAATCTGTTTACTTACTGGGTTATTGTCCATAGTTTATTTGTTACGATGAGCAGCTTCTGATACTTCATCCTCTGTAGTTTTAAAATACATACATAAGAAGAAAATCTTAATTATGAGCTTATTGAATTCCATAAAGATGTTGCTGTAGTTAATATCTGCATGTGTTCTTTTAGCACTTTTGAAGACACATTGAAGTAGTTTTATATTGCATGGTGTGCTTTTTAGCTCATTTCTGAAGTGAGACATCTGAAATAAAAATCATGTAGCGAAAGATATGAATTAAAGCACGAAGAAGGAAGCTAAAAAGACTAGCATAATATTTTCACATATGTAAATGGTCTGGTTATTCTGACGTTTGAAGAGCCACAGTCAAGAGTACCTTGATTTGTTCAACATTTTCAAATTGTACTGTTTATTTAAGTGTCTACTTCTGAAATTTTAAGCACTGGGTCAATTATTTAAAGAAGCTGTAATCCCAGAATATGCGTTTGAAGGATAAGAAAATGTTAAGGGTAGAATCAATCATCTTGCAATCGCTGTGTTTATATAAGCATCTCTTATTGCTGTTAAGTGAAATGGACTACATTTGTGTTGAATCTGAAATAGTTACTAGATTTTTTAAAATACTGTAGTATGATGTAGTACCTTAAAAGGTTTAGTATTCTGGGAACTTGTGTATTTATTTGTTTTAGATATAAAGAAATTATCTGTGTAATTTTGGTTTATGTTTAAAATACATGCTATAACTATTATGGAAATTGGCAAAAGCAACACATCCCTTCTTCCCTTCATCTTTAGACACTTTAGATACAGAAAATCATGATCTGAATGACGTAAGAACTGTCCCACCCTCCATGTTTTATCTTTTCCTTGCCTCAGTTGATCATGAATGCTTTCACGGCTCCTGTTGAGCCCAGATGCTCAGCAGAGGTGAGCTCATTTGAACTGAATTAATGCAGAAGCAAATTCTTCTACCTGAAGGGGTGTCTTGTAGGACGCTTTGTAGAGAGCTTGTATTATTACAGTAAGAAAGCTCAGCTTTTTTGTTGTAGACTGACAGTCATTTGGATAAACTCTGTCATGTAATTTTCAGTATGTTAAAAGCAACGCTTTAAGGCTGAAAAGTCAATAGTCGTGTATTTTTAAAACTCGAGCTTTCGTTGTGTTTCTCAATAACTTAACAATAATGAAAAAATTCAGTCTGTGTTGGATTTATGACCTAAGAATGTCCATGGTCAAAGAAGATGAAGGTGAAAGAGTTTTCTGAGCAGCATCTTAGCTAAACGTTTTTCCTTTCTTGACAAAACATTCAATAGTAACTAATTAGGTGTTTGAGGAGAAGCTGAACAAGAGTTCCTCATTCAAGAGGTACTTCCGTCAGAGCATGCCAGCAATCCAGCGTTAGTTCCTACTGCTATGGGAGAGCAATGCGAAGTACAGGCTTGATAAAATTCTCTCAGTTTAACTGTGGCTTCTGTAAATGTTGCTATTGAAACTCAAGTAATGAAAACACGGATTATTCCTCTACAGTTGCTGATCTCTCCTAAGTGATTACTTTACCTTTTCATCTACATCCCCTTGATCAAAATGTGGAAGCTCTGTAAAGCTAAGACCATCTCTATAGAGTACTTATTAAATATCAATGGCAAAAAGACCAATAATAAATTCTGTTAAGTGAGCAGAGTATGCTGTTGTGGCATGACTTCCTTGAGCCATCTGGAAGGAATGTCCTTTTAGTAGTTATGAGGGGACACTGTCAAAGCTGTTTTCTTAAAGCAAAGGGAGAAATTTGCCAACCGCAACCAACCTAAAATTAGAAGTGAAGTTAATACCAAATTAGTGATAAATCCAGATATGAGTGCATCCCTTAAGCCATCAGTGAGAGTAAATCCCATCCAAACTAGATGCAAAGTTTATATGATTCTGTGGATAATGTTTGGAATTGTTTTGTTACTAGGGCTATGAAATTTTGAAATAACCGAATGCTGATGTGTTTTGGGGGTTGGATTGTTTGTTTTAAATACCGGTGCGATATCCATGAAATGAAGTGTTTGTGCAGTAGTCATCACATACTTCAGGGCTTCTGATTTTAAGGGTTGAAACTTCTCAAGATGCTGTAAACATACTTGGATTGCCTAAGAGATGAAAGTACTGTCTACAACAGGCTGTGGTGCTTCTGTTTGGCTTTTTTTTTTTTTGTTGGTTTTGATGCAGTGTAAAATATTTACTAATGTATCTCTCAAGTTAAGCTGCCTCATATAAGGCATGTGGGTTCTTCATGGATTTTTCCCTCAAATTTTTTCTAAACCGAGTGCTAAATTCTGTTAATATTTGGCTTTTCACGCCCTTTTTCAAAGATATAATTCAACTGGGGGCTTAGCCTGTTGTTTTGAGATCATGAATGGCTTCAAATACTGTAGAGATTCTGTATATATATTGCTCCTAGAGATAAGGAAATCTGAAAGAAGTATTTTAAAGAAAAAAAAAAAAAACCAAACACCTGCAACTTTTGAACTGTTCTGCATGTGCTACAGTAATGGTTGCTAATAAATTTTTTTTTAAAAGAAGTCCTCTATTCTTCAAGGCCTGCTTTCCATAGTAAGGCACAGTAGTTTTTGATTATTTTGCATTATGCTTAAATCTGACCTCTTAAAGGTGTCTGTCTGCTTTTAGGTATTCCAAATGAATTTGAAAAGTAATGGTGTACTTTGCTTTGGAATGCCAGTTTAGTGACAGTCATCTGGGGCTGCGGGCGACAACACAAAAACCTGTGCTTTGTGCTCAGCAGTTCTTAGGAAATTGGGGGGTATCAAAGCAGTTGACTTTCTGAGCCTGCAGAAAGGCGTTGATCTTGCCAGTGGCGGTGGCAGCTGAAGACCCCTGCCCCAAACTGTCTGTCCCTGCCCTTCTGCCAGATGCTACTCATCCAGGAAATAGCATCCTGTGGGTTTCCCTTCATCCACTACCGAACGTGGCAGCTGGAAAAGTTCATGCCCGTTTTTTCAGTAGTTTAAACAAGCCTGGTTGGTTGAGTTTTGTTGTGTGTTTTGGTTTTGTGGTTTTCGTTTTGTTTTGGTTTTTAATAATGCAATGCAGGATTCTGATTTTGCTTTCACATGAAAGTAGAATTTGCCTAAACTAGTCTCCTAACCATTTGTGTAACTGGCGTTATTGTATGACTAGGGCCACATTAACTTTTGCCTAACCAACCAAACAGCATTTATTACGACATTTAATGGCATAAATGGTGAGCACAGGGGCCAAACATTTAAAAGGAGCTTTTAGAATTCCCTTTATGTTTTTATTTTTACCTTGATACTCCTGTAAGTTTTAAAATATTTCCTCCCTTCCTTCTTTCCTTTGCTAGTTTTTGGCCATTTTTTATTGCTTTATCTTCTCCTGGTGTGCAGTGTACTTTCCAAAAGGCTTTTTAAAGTAGCTTTTGAGGCTCTTGGGTGGCTCTTCAGAGAGAAATAAGGAGCCATGGAAGCAGAAGAAAACGAAAAGGAAGCTTTTTCCAAATATGACTGTCTGGTAACCATAGGTTCTGTTTTATTCTGTTTTCATACCTTCATTAGCCAAATTAACCTTTGCTTCTATTTATACAACAACAAAATTTATTACTAAACCCCAAAACTTTTACATGTAATTTCAGCATTATGTTTGTTCAAGAGCTGAAAAGGGCGAGAAGTGTGGATATTTAATCTGGAAGTTGCGTACTTGCTGTTTTGTTGGGACGCTTCTCAGTCCTAATGGTGCTGGATCTTCCCAGAGACTGGGGAATAGGGGGGAAAGGACTAAGAATTCATTACTGAGGCTTCTTAAGGTGGACTGATTATTGCTGATGCAGAAATGTAGCCCATTTCCCTTGCCAGTGCAATAGGTTATCTTTCCCATCCTGAGAAAGTTTTCAAACAAGAATCTGCAGTTATTTGTTTTTGCAGGGGGAGCTGGAGTGCTTTAAAGGAGCAGATTCATGGAGGGTGACCTTGAGCAGAGTGGGCACCCACTGGCAGTAGTTGAGACTAATATGAGAGTGTAAGGTCAAAATAACGGTATCATATAATACTATGGTACCATGATAAATGAATTGCATTCATACTTGATATAATCTTTAGACTTGAATAATTTACTGCAGAGAATAAAGTCTTTTTCATTAGAAATCATCTTGCCCTAAGACCAGCTCTGCAGTCACAGGACTTTTTACAAGTGCCATCAAATTGAAAGCAACTATTTCCATGGAAGTTGAAATTTACATCTATCAAAGTATAGTCGGAGTTACAGCAGCGATCCTGCTGATACTGGAGTTAAATACGTAAAACAAGTATGCAAAAGATGGGGATTTTGTCAGCAGACAAGTGTAGAGGAGGAAAAGCCTATCTCTTTGTATTTTTCAGGTGACTCTCAACTCAGATTCATGCCCAACTTGGTGAAAGATTTAAGATTTTTCCAGTGAATAATAGAACCATTCAAAAATCTGATAAGAAATTAAGGTTATCAACCTGTGTGACTTAAATGTGAAAGAAGACATTGTGGCAAAAGTCTTGGCTTTATCAGAGAGCAGACTGAGGAAGTTTAAAGTGTGTTTAAGCAAGATAACTTCAAAAAAGTCCAAGATGAAAACTAATGAGTTTATGACAGCGTAATTTGTTGTATGATTTTTATTTTTTTTAAATTCCACTTTAGAGGGCTCCAGTAATTTTCAAGAATTTGCAGCATTGGATTGATAGTATCATCCTCTGTGTTTTTACTGTGCCAGTTATGTGGGCTGCACAACTGTTGCATATTGCTGTGTACATTAAATCCTACTTTTTTGTTTCTCTGACTATTTTTAAAATAGCAATTTGGGCTGTCTGTAGGTGTTTTCTTCAGAACTTATTCAGTGAGTGATGAATAACTAAAATGTTATAGAAGAATTCCTTTTTCTCCCTATGTGCTGCCTTGATGACAGTTTGCTGCACATACCTTGAGTTACAGCAAATATTTGCTTATAGTAAGAGCTACAGCAGCAAAAATATCAGAAATATTTCTATTCTGCTGGTTTTTCTTTGTCTCAAGTTGGAGATCTGCTGTGCTGGATGCTGTGTACAGCAGTGGTTATCTCTGGCCTGAAGGTAGGGAAAAGATTAATAACGTGTGTAAAACATGGGAGCAGTTGAATATTGCGCGGGAAGCTCAGGTCGATACCTGCATTACAGTTTCCGCTTATGGCAAACTGTAAGGAGGAAAAAGGGAGAAGAATGGACTCAGTTTTCCCACTAGTTGATCACTGAGTGATGTTAGAAAAACATCATAGAATGGATAAGGTATGTAAGAGATTAGAAGGAAAATGAAACTGCCTTTTTTTATTTTTCCTCAAATGCGGAACATTTCCTATGAATAAGAATCATTTTGGAGGTGGAATGGAGGCTGGAATTGGTGTCAAAGCAAATAACCAGATCAGGTAGGAGAAGGCTAAAGTTGTTAAAAAGCTTAAAGATTGTTTGTTGTTTAGGGGAAAAAAAGGAAGAGATGGATTCAAGTAATGAATCAAGGAGATAAATTCCTTGCTCTTTTGTCCAGCTGCCTTTGGATAGACATCCTTTGGGGAAGTTTAAATCTCTATATGAAAAGATTGAATGTCACAAGGAACTCTTCACTTTCAGTTTCTCCTCTTTGCCAGTGGAAAAAGCAGGCTGCTTCCATGTACCCCGCTAACTTCTGCCAGCTGAGTGAACATGTTGAAAAGGTTGATTGTGGGCTGGGAAGGCAAGTTTAAGACCTGGAATCATTCTTTTCATGGAAGTGAACAAGTTTCACGTTTCAGAGGGAGTGCTTTGTGGCAAAATCACTGATATGAGAAAAGCACCTTCAAAGTAGTATTGTTTTGTGCTGGTTTAACATAAGACCACACCTCTTTTTTTTCCTTTTTCTCACCCACCCCCCCCCTGCCCTTTTCCGAATACTTGCTGTGTGAAGCTTTTAAATTCTGATTTATGCTAGTTACTTAACAGGGGATAGCTTACAAAAATGTAAACAAGTGTGGAACCTGATCTAGTGAATGTACTTACTTCATTATGTGAGTATCCTAATGAAGTGCATTCCTAATTTTTGACGATGAAATATGAGTCCCGTATTTAGCCCACTGAACATATGTCTTGCCTGTCTTTACAGTCTGTGTGTACAGGAAAGGGTATGATCCCATCAGTTGAATTTAGAAAGCCCATAGGGGAGGAAATGTGAAGCAGATATTTAAAAACAATCAACTTTTTTATTTGCTTTGGTCCTTGTCTTTCATGGTGCTGGTGTAGTGCGGAGAAACAATGAAATGTTTTTGATGTAGCCTTCTAGTAAGCATTAGGTGGCAGTAGTGTGTTGTGTTTGGCAGGTGCTTTGTCGTTTGGTTTTCATCTTCTGCAATCTTTAGTGCAGTGTAATAAATGGAGAAAACATGTATTTTATTTCTTATAGTTTTTATAAAATGATGATTTATGGTGGTTCTGACTGTATGTGACTGAGGGCAGCCATTGTCTGGCCTCTTGTATACATAGGTGGGATAAGCATACTGTAGTTTATGCACAATATTAACGACTTATTTTCTGATACACAGCATCTAACGGTAATAATATTAACTGAAAATATTCCAATGAGAAATGTGCTGTTAATGGTTAAGGGAGTTTAGTTTTGCAGCCTTCACTTTTTCATAAGCTGTTACCATTTCTTATTTTAATATAGTCTGTTCGATGAAATGTGGGTTTATGCTTGTGTTTACTCTTTTTTTTTTCTGAGATAATAAACAAACTTAGGCTCAAGAGAATGTTGGTAGGAACATAATTAACCTTCCAGCATAGCAGTGTCATTGTCACTCCAGGTCTTAGACAAGCATGGTTACCTTGTCACCCTTCTGAAAGGTTTTTTCCCTTCATCCTTGGTTCTCACAGGTAAAGGATCTCAAGGAGTTTGGAACCTGTGTTGCATTGTATTAATTGGGCAGGATGATCAATTAATAGAAGAAGAGCAAGAAAGTGTTGACAGAACATGCTATCTAATTAGTAACTGATGAACCATGTCGGCCACAGAGCCCAGAGTGTGATGTTGCTTGAGGATGGTTCCTGTAAAAGACCTTTATATGCAAAATAGGCCTGTAGAAAAGCTAAAAAAGAATATTTTGGCATAGTTCCAGTGAAGGAAATCTTCATTGCTGAAAAACTTCACTTTCTACTGTGAAGTTGGGGAAAGCTAGGGATACTTAATAGAAGGAGCATCTATCAAAGCATCAAGCCTGTGTTTTGTACAAGCCTTGCTCCTAAAAATTTTGTAGCCTTTCACTTGTTTAGGTTTTCTGTTGTCTTTTTTTTTAATGTAAGAGGTTATCTACAGATTATGACAATAGTTGAAATAGTTTTATTTAAAAAAAAAAAAAAAGCTGTGTAGTTTTTCTTCCGCTTTTTGGAGTGGTAAGAAGGAAATGCTAGAGCAGTGAGATTTCCTGATGGCTCATGGGAAAAAATAGCAAGCAAAATCATTGTACGTTAAGAGCAGGGAGTATCACAACGCTTTGAGCTTCCACCCTAACTGATTTTCTGTTTACATCTTACTTTGTAATAGTTTCTCAGTTGAAAATTAAGTAATTTTGAATTGAAAAGCACTTTGAGTCCAGCAGGGTAGCACTGCCAGAATTATTTGGTTACTGGTAATTAGGATATTTTCCATTCATTTGTATAAATATATTGGTAGTTAATACATACTATTCATTCAGAAATTCTCCCTCCTTCCATGATTGGAGAAAAGTTTAATATTTACATGTTTAAAACAAACATTTTTTTTCAAAATGACTCCATTTCCTCCTTCAGTTTAAGCTTCTTTGTTTTACTGAAATAAACCAGGTCTTGATTTATTAAATAAAAGTACTCTAAAACACCTACATTTTTGTAAAATACTCAAGTGTCTTTTTCATCCTGCCCTGATTTAATGAGTTCAGTTGGTGAAGTTGGAAAATGGCTTCTCTCTATGACCGTTCAGTGAGTGCCACAGGGTGGGGGCCAAGCGCACGTTTGTCACCTTTTTTCTTGACCAGCACAGGTGGACAAAACATGTGCTTTTCTTAAATTTAGTTATGAAAAAAATAAATAATCAAATTCCAGTTTAATAAATAATTTTATAGTTCAGTCTGTGTTCTGGTTTACATCCATCACAGAGCAGGCTCTGCAAGCAAAACAAGAGTTCGGCCCTAAAGGCTAACAGCCAGTCACCACAGATTCTAATCTGTACAGCATAACCAGAGTAAATGGTCGTTTGGAGTCGGTGTGCTTGATTGCTCAACTATAGATGTTATATACGTGTGTGGGTAATACCAAATACGTGTGTTAATACTGTTACATGCTGATAGGGATTTGTGGCTTTAAGTATTGAATGTGAAAATGTATGTAAAATTAGCAAAAGCGTTAACTTTAAATGTAGTTATATAGCTCCTGGAGTCTTGTAATTGCATTATATGTTTCCTTTTTTGTGCTGTGTTCAACAGGGAGACTATTCAGCTTTAATTTTGGTGGTGTATCAGCTGATCTGGAACTTTCAATACATGCTGTATACCTTGATTAAAAATATTCTACAAGCCTTATAATGACATAGTATAGAACTGGAAATGTGGAGTTTTGCTGGGGGGTGGGGTGATGAGGGGAGTCCACTCTCCTATACCATGCTAAGCTTAGCTATAGTATTTTAGATACATGTTTAATATCTTGGATAGTTCCAAACATAAATTTATTGAGCCCTGAGACCAATAGAAGCAGAATGCCTAGTTTTGTGGTAATTATCATGAGGTGTGGGGCCTTGATCAGCCACTCATTAAATTGCCCGAGGACAGAGATTTCAGGAAAGGCACCCTCTATTAAAAACCTAAAGTCAGTATGAACTTTGCAACGGAGGCAAGGTTTTTCCACTGGCTATCGCACTCCTCTCTCATGGTCGCAGTCTGCGGTAAGAGACTCTGAAATGGGCAGTTCTGGATCAAAGCAACAAAACCCTTCTGCTTCCAAATGCGATTTTAGAAAGAGGAGGGATGCTGCGCTGAGCTTAGTTGTCCAAACTTGATTCCAAAGCTATGGGAATATGAAGATTGAACATTGGCTTTTTGTGGAGGCGGGGCGGGGGAAAGAGTACAAATACAAAGCATGTCACCCTATCATATTATTTTGATTCTTGGAATTATTTGGAAGGGTTGTTGATTTCTTAGATATTTATAGACCTGGCTTAAATATTGTGGTCACATGGCCAGGTTAAGGAATCTTGTTTTAAGAATTGTAATTTCTTTCTAATAAAAATGTGTCCACGTGGTCTGTAGATAACGAGAGAAATGGATGCAATTATATGAGCCAGTCCAGCCCTTGTTTAGAAGTTAATTTCTCCAGATTTCTGTGAGCATTTGGTCAGATCTACACAGATTTGGTTGTTGGTTTAAATCTAGCCAAGGCTGGTGGTGTCTTAATTGCTACCACAGAGCAACCATTTGGCCTGTGCGAGATGAATGTTGTCAAGGTACCTTCTGCAAGGCGGACATTCATCCACTGGGAATGTATCAAGAAAGTTTTCATTAATTGGTCCCTTTGTTGGCATTTGTGGCAGAGCGGCCAAAAACTGAGTATGAACAGACACTCTGTGTCAGAGGGTGAGATTTATTGGCAAGTCCCAGTAAAAACTGGTCTTTACTACGTATATTGTAAGCAGGGGGAAAAGACTTCCCTCCTAAGAACAGCCTGGCATTAAAATTACTCAGATTTGGGGGTTTTTTCTTTTTTTTCTTTTTTAAACGCAGGGAAGTGTAACAAGAATTCAGGCTACAGTCGGAAATTAAATAGGAAATAGTTGGTTAATATTTTTCTTCTCAATGCTGACTGTCTTGCAGCTTCCTTTTAATATGATGTGAAGTGTTATGATGAGCTCTGTAGTCTACAGACAGATTTGCATGGACCTATGAATACTTCTGTCAGACGAGAACACTTGACAGTTTTCATCCTGACCTTGTTAGCTTAACCTGTAGATAACAACAATTACCGTTGATAATGTATAAATGTTGTGTAGTGCATGTGAAATGTTTTTAAACACAGTTTCCAATTTTGATATTTTTATGTTCGTGTTAACTCCTGCATTTTGTTCTTAAAAGGATGCACTTCCTTATATTGCAAGGGGCATACTGGTAATGATTTGTGCATTTTGTCTTGGTGCAACGTGTTTGTTGCTAAACTTTGTATAGACCAAGACTGGTTGTATTAGGCTTTCTGTTCTGCTTGCTTATGCCCATTGTGTCTTTAAAAGGATTTTAATTTGTATTACAAGGTGGAATAAATAAAATAGTAATTTAGGCTTTTTAACCAAATGAACTGTCATATGTTGACTCCAAGAGAGAATTCTGATTCTGAAATTTGAATACATTGCCTTTTCACTGTTGAGCTTTTGACAGAAGAATAAATAGATTGAACCTCCCAAATGCTGATAACGCGATTTTTAAAGGTGCTTGGTATTTAATGTGTGCAATTCCAGTAAGGATTCAGAGTCTCATTCTGTTGGATTCCTAGCCATGAGCCTGGCCATGTTGTTTGAAAATAATGGCTTGGGTTTCTCTCTCCTTCCAGCTGCTTCCAGTGTTTCCCTCCCTCTCGTTCTTTTTCTTTTCTGAACAGCATAGTATCCAACTCTTCCGTCCGCTTGCTGCCGTTCACCTTACTCTCCTATCAGGGAAATGGATCACTGATGTGTGCTGCTGTTATCTCATACTATACAGTGTTTATCCTTGATGACTTTCACTTTTGCAATGTTAATCCAACTGACCCTTTGCATCCCAGTTTTGTGACTTTTACCTCTTCTGTTTGCAATTTTAATTCAATTCTGTCATTCATCAAAAGTGGTAGCTTCACCAGATATGAAGCAATGCTCTATTTGTAAAGTTTGAGCTGAATTTCTCTTCCCTGACCATTACCAGGTGTCTTTCACCTCTACTTATTTTCAAGATATTTTTACAAATTCCAGGAAGTATTGTAGTTGTTTTGTAGGTCCTAAACACTATGGATTCCTGTTACGTTTACCATGACAAAAAAAAA